>JAODAL010000052.1:0-380000 GCA_025379985.1 Phyllomedusa bahiana
TTATAATGCTATGATTTACAAAAGTAAAATGCGCCATCAAATTTTATTTCTGTACTAAATTATAAACATTTTTTTTTTGGGGGGGGGAGTGCAGTGGTACTGGTATGTGTGGTATTAATTTGTAGAACTGGGCATTTTTTTTCAATGTCAGTAGCTGCCTGAGAAAATAGTAAAAACATTCTGTAGTCTCCACAGAACGTGTTTTTTTTTTCAGCTCGTTTTTGCTGCTGGTCATTTTTTGAAACATGTTGCAAAAAACGCCCGAGCAGGGCTATGTAAAACGCCAGGCATTTTTGGACGCGTTTTTGCAGTAATCCACAGCAAATATAATGCTGTATATGTGTGCAAAAAAGAAAAGCGCCAAAGAACTCGCCAAAAATGCAAAACACGCTGAAAAGACGTTTTTTTCAGCAGCTTTTTACAGGCAGTGGACAAAAATCTCATTTTTATGAACGTTTTTAGGATTTGGTTTTCAGTGACTTTTTTTGTCCAATGCCGTGTAGACCTATCCTTAACTCCTTAACTACCACCCACCGACTTTAGACGGCGGCCGGTGCTGCTCGTTCGTCTGCAGCGATGTCTTTAGACGTCGCTGCAGACACCGGAGTTTGCAGCGGCCGGCGCCGCAATATCGTTTGGTATCGGGGCTGTACTACACACCCCGTCCCAGGCATCTCCTGCGAGCAATCGGGCAGCGGGGGGAACCTCCACAACCCGGTGCGTTAATCCCTTTGATTGCGGCGGTGGCGTTTACCGCAGCGCAATCAAAGGGTTTCCCTCTCTGTCGGGTGATGGGAAAACACCCGCTCACCGACAGAGCTCAGGGAACGCTGCACAGTCAGCCTGGGACCTAGAGTGGCCCCAGAGCTGTCTGTGTACTAAGCCAGTGACTAGGACGCACTTTGTGCTGCCCCTAATCATGCCTGTGTCAGACTGACACAGATTATAATGTATTAGCATATATGAATATGCTAATACATTACTAAGTGTAAAAAAAAATGTAAAAAAAAATGTTAAACAGTTCTCCCTTCATGGGAGTAAAAAAAAAAGTAAAAAAAAACACATACAAAGTGTAAAAAAAAAGTGTAAAAATAATAAATAATAAATAAAAATAAATATTTAATTAAAAAAAAAATTGTGCATAAATTACACGCAAAAAAAAAAAAACGTTTCACATATTTGGTATCCACACGACCGTAATAACCAGTAGAATTAATCTAACAAGTTATTACGTGCGAAATGTGAATGGTGTAAAAAAAATAATAAAAAAACAATTTTTTTTTTTTAAATAGAAAAAAAAATTCTGCAATTATTTATAAGTGAACTTAAACGATTCCCCCATAAAGTACAACTTGTCTCGAATAAAACGAGGCCTCAAAAAACTGCGTCACTGAAAAAATAAAAAAGTTACAACTTTTTGAAACGCAAGTAGGCAAAAACGAAAAAAATGTTCTGGTCATTAACTACTTTTCAGGCGTTCGGCTTAAGGGGTTAATGTATTAAACAGCTGCTGGCTCTGCAGATAATTCTTCAGGTGGCAACTATTGTACGTCAACTTCATAAAGCTCATTGACTGTTTGCTGATGACGTTTTGCCATCAAGGGGTTCCAGTCAATACAGCACAATTTTTCTGATTTGTGCAGTGAACATGCATGTGGAAGCAGGCTAATGTGTAATTACTATGCAAATATGGACAGGAACATGTGTGTAGTGAACATTCATATGGGAGCAGGCTACTGGGTAATGACTGTGTATAGGGACAGGACCATTTGTGTAGTGAACATGCATATGCAAGCTGACTAATGTGCAATGTCTATGTGTATAGGATGAGAACCATGTGTGTAGTGAACATGTATATGGGAGCAGGCTAATGTGTAATGACTGTGCAATGGGACAGGAACATGTGTACAGTAAACATGTATGTCTGAACAGGCTAATGTGCATACTTGCCAACTTTTGAAAGTGGGTATCAGGGAGACATGAAGGTGCGTTGCGCGTATCACGCTGCCCCAAAAATTTACATGGACATGTCCTCTTGGTGTTGCCCCACAACCTTTCACAAAAAGCCACACCCACTCCCCCTAACTGTGTAGCGGCTCTGGAAGAAATAAAAATTAGTGTTTTGGCGTCACCCATGTTTCCTGGAGGTTGGATAATCTATTCAGCCTCCAGGAGAGCTGGGAGATACTGCTAAACTGTGCCTGAACCTAAACCGCTACAGTACAATCAATATTTCCACCATAGAGTGACCATCTAGTGGTAGATAACAATACACACAGGCTCTGCGAACATTTACGTGAATACAGTGTAGTTACATCCAGGGACTCACCGGAGAAATCTTTTATGACTAGAATTTTTCTTTTTCCTTTTCTTCTCCATCCTGGCCAGACTGCCATGATGACTTCTCTCGGTCACGACGGAGGTTATGTGGTGATAGAAGAAGGTGGGGAGGTCATGGGGTGATAGGTGCAAGTGAGAAGATTGTGGGGTGATAGGTGCAGGTGAGAAGTTTATGGGGTGATAGGTGCAGGTGGGGAGATTATGGAGTGATAGGAGGAGCTGAGGAGGTTATGGGGTAATAGGGGAAGTGCTAGGTTGAGGTGAGAGGACTATAGGGTGTTTGGTGGAGAGGTTATGGGGTAAATAGTGTAAGTGATAGGGGGTGAGGGGACAATGGGTATTAGTTGAGAGGTATGGGTTGATAGTGCAGGTGGAATGGTTATGGGGTGATAGGTGGAATGGAGTAATAGGTGGAGGTGAGAGGACTATGGGGTAATAGGGGGGAAGGTTATGGGGTGATAGGTGGATTGATAGGTGGAGGTGAGAGGACAATGGGGTATAAGGTGAAGAGGTTATGGGGTGATGGGTGGGTTGTATTTTGTGTTGGCACTAGGATGCATAACACAACGATGGGGAGTGGTGGGAGAGAGAAGTACAAAGTACAGCTTACAGTCACAATCTTTGTGGGGAGCAGAGGACCATCCCCCTGGAGATTGTGCTGCGGCTGTGGACTGTTCCCCTCAGAATCATATTGTGCAGGTTGAACTCCGTACCCTGCACCCCCAGAAGATCAGCCACAGGCAGTACCTTCAGGGGATGCAGGAGATAGAGTTTAGTAATGTCATTTTTTTTATTGTTCTTATATTCATACATATTTCCCCTTTGGACTATGTCGGTCTCAGTGGATTATGTCAGACCAACGTTGGATTGATATCTTTAATATGGTGAAAGAGGGCTGTTGTTGGGAAGTGTTTATTTAAATAAAAGTTTTTTTGTGCAATTTGTGTCTCCTTTTTTTCCATTTAATTTCACTTTTAGCAATGGAGGTATCTGACAGACATCTCCCATTACTAACTCTCGGGCTTGGTGTCAGCCTGCAGTAGTTTTTGTCAGCCCAAGATTGACACTAACCCTGTGTCGCTATTACCCCAGTACCTAACACACCAGGGGTACTAGGAAGAGCCAGGTTACCTTCAGAAGTGAACCCTCTAATGTGAAAGTCCGCTTCTGGGACGGCTGCGGGTTGGTATTTTTAGAGTTGGAAGGGACCAGTGTTAATGGACCTTCGTCCATAATGAACCTTCGTATTCTGATAGTATTAGGCTACAGCTGTCAGTATTACTTTGGCTGGTTATGGAAAATGGGTAGACCCCACTTCGCTTATTTTTTTCAAAAATAATTTCTTTATTGAGAAACCTGAAATCATTACAGTGGATGCTCATCTTTAGATTCTCATTAAATAAATACATTTTTGGGAAAAAAAACACGTGAGGTCCCCCCCATTTTCCATAACCAACCAAGTTAAAACTGACAGCTGCAGCCTGATACTATCAGAATGGGAAGAACCATCGATAATGGTTCTTTCCATTCTAAAAATACCAACATGCAGCTGCTCCAGAAGCAGATCATCACGTTATAGGGTCCACTTCTGACGGTCACTGGCTCTGGTGTGTTGGGTACTGGGACAATAGTGACACGGGGTTAGTGTCAGCCTTGGACAACAAGAAACACTGCTGGCTGACACCAAGCCTGAGCGATAGTAATGAAAAGGCGTCTGTCAGACTCCTCCATTACTATCACTAGAATTATATGGAAAAAAAACACAAACACAAATTACAAAAAAACTTTTATCTAAATAAACACTCCCCAATACCAGCCCTCTTTAACCATTTTATTTGAAAAAAAATAGATCCAAAGTTGATCTGACGTAGTCCACCGAATCCGAAGTAGTCCAAATGGGAATCTATAAATATAGAAACATTACACACATACAAATACATATAGGCTGGATGCCCTATACAGCATCCAGGAAAGCTGGGTCACATCCATGGCCCACAGGTAACATCCAGCTTTCCATGATAGGAATACTGGGTGCCACCTTTGGGGGATGAAGTGTCACCCAGCTTTCCTGGATGCTGAATAGGCTAATGCCATAGGCAATTGCCAGAGTCAGTCCCCTGCGGCCTGACCCCTGCGACCGCCAGAGGCTGACAACAGGGGGCAAGAGCAAGAGATAGGAGACAACTTCTGCCACCTGAGGCCTGTATCCTGCCTCCTGCGACTGCCAGAGATAGACCACAGGGGGAAAGAGACAAGAGCAAGGGACAGGAGACAAAGGGGCAACTTCTGCCCCCTGCGGTCTGTATCTAGCACCCTGCAGCTGCCAAAGACAGACCGCAGGGGGCAGGAGACCGGGAGCAGAGGACAACTTCTACCCCCTTGCACACTCAAACACATACACCCCTCCACCACACACTCAAACACACACATCCAAACCTCCCCTACACACTGAAATACACACCCACCTCTCTCACACACTCAAACACACACAACCCTCCCCCTCAGACTGAAATACACACCTCTCCCCCACACACTCAAACACACACTACCCCTCCCCCACACACTCAAAAAGACACACTCAGCCACAACCCCACACAACCCCCCCCCCCCCTCCCCGACACACTTAAACACACACTCCCCCACCCCACGCACACTCTAACACACACACCCTTCCACCACACACTCCCCAACCCCACACACTCTAACACACACTCCCTCTCCCCTCCATACTCTAGCACACACTCCCCTGAACACTCTAACACACACTCTCCCTCCACCGGGAGGGAGAGTTTCTCAATCTTCCTCTACTAAGGCCTCACTAGACAGAATATTACAATGCCTATAGGACCAGCCTTAGGGATGTGTGACCTTTATGATTCCACGGGGAGCATCTATCTCCCCCATGGAGCATGCACCATGCAAGGAAAGGTCAAGAATGCCTTAACTCTTACTGACATTTTTCCCTGCGTGCAAGAGGTTTTTTTTAAATCACTAGAAAAACACCATAAGAATTCAAATTCAAATTTGTTTCTGATGAGATTCTATAATAATCCAGCAAAAATGTAAGGTCTATTTAAAGGGGTTTTGCCAAGAAGTGATTTAATCAGCTAACAGGCTGAATTTGAACATTGAAAAGAGGGGCTCTGTGTTTCTGTGTTTAAGAAAAACAAGTACTTCCTCTGCGATTTCCATAGCACCCTCCCCTGCACGTCCCAACTCCTCTGTGCTGACATCATTGTTTTGCTACATCACAGAGGAAACTAGGGCGTTACACGGCACAGGACAAATACCGCCGGTATTGTCCATGGTTTGCAAACCCCTCCCCAGGCCGCGGGGGGGGGGGGGGGCGCTTTCTCCTGCGATTCGGAGAAAGCCCCCCCCTCCCATTGAGAAGCACGATTCCGTCCGGTTTTCGGCGGAAATGTTTCTACTCTTTGAGCGGAAACCCCCCGGGCGGCAAAAACCCCCGGGCGAATAATTGCAGTGGGATGTTCACGGGTTTTCCATAGAGCACAATGTGCTAATTTTCGGCTGGTTTTTCAGGCGGAGAAAAACCCCCAAACGGCTAAAAAACCGCCCGAAAATCCGTGCGTGGGGACATGCCCCATTGTGGGACAAGTTTAAAGGGTTTTGTTTATCCTCTTATCTGCTCAGGAAGATTAGTTCGGGGAAGGCAGTTTCTTTCAATCCCTCATGGACGCAGTGAGCCAAGGAAGCGCCTGCATTTTACAAGATTATAAATTACAACCAGTGCATCTCTATGCAGAGACAAAGGATAATTTTTCCACAGTCCCTTCAAAGCTCAGGGGGGTAAAGAAGGGCTGCTCAGGGAAGTCTGCAATCTACTTGGTAATTACATTTGAACTAGTGGATTCACTATAAAAGGAGAAGGCGAAATTGCCTGAGGAGTGTTGGTTATGAGAATGCCCGCGGCAGTAAATTATTTGTATGCATGGAGTGAAAAAAAGGGGAATTGGTATTGTTGAATCTCTGGTGGCTAATTGGGGAGCACTGAATAGGTTGTACCTAAGACCATTTTTAAAAAAATGAGCTAGACCACATGGGACCGGAAACCCTATCCCTGATAAAGCCAGTTAGCTGGTAAACTGTTGGAGGTCAGGCCCTATATTTTAAATTTGTATTTCTACCTCTTTTATTGTGTTACCCTCTGAGAGGGTTTCACAAGGAAACCTAAAATGCTTCATGCCCATCAATAAGATAATGCCCAAGTGGGATGCTTTGGAATTCCTTTTGCAGTTTGGGAAATCACTGTATAAAATAGGTTTCCATGTAAAAAGAGGGAGTCCACACACTTGATAATAAAAATGGATTATTCCCTTTCCCCAATTAGAAGGAAAACATTTATGAGAGAAATTGAGAGGTTAGAAATCAGTTTTTTTTTTTTTTAAAGTGTGTATAGAGGTTCAATGTTGTACATAATAAAAGTTAAGTTTTAGTGTTTTATAGACTGAGAACTGATAGAGTTTAATTTGCCTATGGGAAAAGTCTTCCTGAAGGGAGTCCCTCCTTTTCATCCCACTGATCCCGCCAACATGAGACTGTAACGACTGGGTTGAGGTGTGGTTCCTGTGGACCATCGCAAGCGATGGTGAAAACCAAAACCCCCGGACGGAGTCTAAAGTAGGTCCCGTCTTCACCAAAGCCTGCCAGTGGACCCCTGAGCGACTGCTTTGGCGGCAGCCGGGCTGAAAAATTGGCAGCAATCTCAAGCAGGACAGGTAAAGAGGTCAGGCCAGGCAGCAGGTAAATCATGGTCAGTGGATGGAGGCAAGGGGTCTGGTACATGGTAAAGACCAGACACACAGAATGTTTTAGAGTGCTTTTTCTATCAGCATAGGCACAAAATAGATCTAGCAAGGTAGGAAAGGAGTGCCCAGAATATGTAGGGCCAGCGTCCAGCAATTATTTAATTACCGGGACGCTGGCGCTTAAAATTTCACTGAACTGACTTTGGGAGCAGGTACATGCCTGTTGGCCAGCAGAGATGCATAGGTAAGCAGGAGCACGGAGAGATGAGTATGGGATCGGAGCAAGGGTGCACCCAGAGCCACTTGTCACTGGCAGTAACATAGAAGAGAGAAGACGAGTGTGCCACAGCCTGACGTTGGTGCTACAGCGCCACCCGTGATGACTTCTCCTGGGCACAACTCGTCTCTGCAGAATTTACCACAGAGACCTGTTAGACTTTCTTAGCACCTCTCAAACTGGTCCCCACCTCTGTACATACCGCAAGTCATAGCATCCCACATGGTAGGTATATAGCCCCCCAGTATGTAGGTATCAAGGCAAAGTATTAACTAGGTTTATTGACCCCTGTTAAACATAAAAGAAATAATAGTTCCCCCCTCCCCCTGAACAACTAGTCCCTCCTGCTCGTTTACAGCACAGGCAGCCTGAGGTCATCACACCACCTGCCTTAGGATTTTAGGTGACATTACAACATCACATTGCGTGTGCCGCTTACTCGGGAAGGGAGGGGTATATACTGTAGCGGGGAGTACCTACCGGTGTCATATTTCGGCATAGTTTTCGTCAACATCTAGATTCCTGTATATATTGTAAGGCCGCAGCTGGGAAGGTTTACAAGGGAGTATATATCCCAGCCAGGTTCTGGACATATGTCTGGGGAGTCCAGGACGCATGCCACCAAGATAAGGAGCCTTGGTGGAGTGAAAGGCCGTTGGTAAATAGATGTCGACAGTACAAACTGTCGACCTATGTTTAATCTGTTAGTATGGCTACCAGCCATTCCCGGGTTGGCCTTTCATTGGGAGTAAGCATAGAGCAGGGTGGGTGCTTACTCCCCATGGCTCCACTCCGGGATTTCCTGGCTGTATAAAAGGTCAGCAGGTAGGCTGACTGGGCGTCGGCTGTACCTCCAGTCTACCTTCTGGAGGTGTTCACACTGGGGGAAGCCAGTGTAGGACCAACAAGGTGATAGTGAGGGAACTACGCCATTGTTAGTAAGCGCTCAGACGAGCAAGTATTTTGTTTATGTTTTGCTGTGCATGTTTGCCATCCGTTTTGTTCTGGTTATGAAATAAATCCACAGAGCCAAGCAATTGTTTATACCTGACTTCTGCCTCTGTCTCATGCCTAAAAGACTCATGCGGTGATCCCAGAGCTGTGCAAGCTCACAATATATATTATATTTATATATTAATCATGGAGAGCTGTTGCAGCAAAGCAAATATACATATACTGTACATATCTGAGAATGTGTAGCGATGAAAGTGTTACAATGACATACTTTCCATCTGAATACTTGTAAGTTATGTATCTTTTATGTTTTTACCAGTGATTAAAATCTGTGTTACACCAAATATAGAAAGGATGGAATAAATTGTGTTCACAGGTTACAATTTCAGACAAAGCTAAGAACAATCTTTATTTATGTATTTAGAGCTCAAAGGAAATAGATTGTTTAGCTGTTACCATTTGTTGTCCTACAGAGGGTGCTCTCATCATGCAAGAATCCCAAATGACAGAAAACAAATAGGTCATTCTTTAGAAGAGAATGACTAGTGAAGTATCTTTCAGCTTTACATAAGCAACTTCAACTTTTGTACTTCATCTCTTTTTCCTCCTACTGTATTTTTTGCGGAATTTCTCCACTTCTGTTTGAAATGTGTGATGTGTGTGTTATCTCATTGTGCTGTGGTCCAGATTATTTCTTTCTTGCTTACTTTCTGTCTTGTTCCCTGTTGTTAATAACACTTAAGAACTACCCAAAAATATGATGATAATTATTAAGCTTTAGAGAGAAGCATGGTTTACCACAGTACCTCTTTAGGAGTAACATGTATACACAAGGGGTCAAAGATGTGAATAAACCACAGCAATCTGAGAAGGGTAGTAAATAAGCTGGATCAGTAAATAGCTGGCAAAGTTTATAGATAAGGAGTGTGTATGTTTTATTTTCCTCCGATTGAGGTCTAGTCTATGGCTTTGATGCCTCCACAGCATCTGAGGGACACTTTTCTCAAGTGATATCGAATGACACAAATCGATGCGACACATTCACTTCAGTTCTGAGGGTGTCAAAGGTTGTCATGAGCTTATATACTCACATTCTCCAGTGTCTTTCTAAGATTTGCAATTTCCTTTTAGTATCAATATTGTTATGACTGTGATGTTGTGGTCAGTGCTGCAAAAAAGTAGCTCTGTTTTTTTTCTTTTATTGTGTGATGAGGAGAGTTCATTCTTGTAAGCTATTGCCCTGTTTCACTACATAGAGATGCCCACTAGAACATTTAGCACATATAATTGTTTGGTGAGGGTAACAGTGTCGGCAATTTTGGTTTGAGTTAGGAATCTTTAACTTGTCTGTGGTTATTATGTATGGAAAGGCTAAAGCACTGGATAAAACTGAACTCTGTAGTGATATGAAAAATTACTTAAGAGAGTATCCCAGAGGGAATATTTTCACAGTACAAAAAAAAATCCATCCTGACAGTAGGGAGCAGGAACCTGACAGCACAGAACAGATCTAACTGGACATATCTAACTGGACACAACTCACATATAGATAAGCATATGGGGCAGATTGATCAATAGTGTCTAACTCTAAGACAGTTTTAAGTTACACGAGACAGTCTTACAACCTATCATACATTAAAAAAACTTCGAGATTCTTAGTTCACACGTTTTGATCAAAAAATGCTTAAGCTACCCACGACTTACAACGTGATCTCAAGGCGGGTAGTCCTACGCTATTTTTACCTCTCAAAAGAGCCAAATTCAGGCTTCCCACCTGGTCAACCGACCTCCATTATCCAGAGAGAAAAATAAAAAAACACCAGCCTTGCAAACACACTGCACTTATAGCAGCCTGTGAAGGTAGGCGGGGTGCTAGAAACCAAAATGGAGGCATCACTTCCTCCCCTATATAGATTAAAATCAAATATGCCGGGGGGCGTGGCTTGACATGGCCGTGTGAGGAAGCAACCTTGAGAGCTCCTCCACATTTTTTGGCTCCATCCGACTCCATCTGTCTCTAATCATGGGGAAAACTACCAAAAAAGCGAAGAAGGATCCCCCGACCACCCCACACCCGAAACAGGGGGTTATTGGACAGTTATTTCGGGCGTTTTTCCCCCCTGTTGCCGGCAGGATGACTCTCGCAGTGAGGCCTCCCAGATGGCGCCCGGGCCCAGCACAGCACCTCTCCCTATGAACCTCCCTTACCTGCAACCCGCTCCAGTCGTCGCAGAGGGGAACCCAGAGCCTCCGCTGTGGAACCGGCGTCCGTTGATCACGCCGCAATCCCTGCAGGGATTGCGGCGTTTCAGGCTCCACTACAGACTCCCGCGGCACGGCCTCAGAAGGCTCACAAGACGGGTGAGCACACCGCGGGCCCGGGGCGTGAGGTGACTTCCCCCCCCCCCCGCAACGGCGGGGACCCGGCGGACGCCTCTGACCGCAGCACACCACTCGGCGCCGCCACGCTCGAGAGGCAGCATGGACAGACCGGAACAGGAGCCTCGTCCCTCCGCACCGCCAGGACTGCAGCGGAGGTATGTGAAGGGCGCCGCGCCTCTTCGCCGCATCCACAGGCAAGTACAGCTGCGCTGGGATCTACTGCGCCCTCTCTCTCCGCTCCATCTGGGACGCAGCAGGAGCCGCTCCTGAGCGAGCGCCGCTCTTCTCCGCTGCACCCACAGGACACTGTGGCGGGCGCCGGACATGCTGCGCTTCCCCCCTCCACTTCCTCGGGGACGCAGCAGGGCCCCTTGCCGGGCCCCCAAACCACAAGGCGCGGGCGCACCACGGCCAAACAGGGGCGCAGGCGCGGCGCCCTCGTGGATTTCCCCTGTCCCGGCTCCTACAGTGTCGGCCCCGGGGCTCAGGGAACAGATGACCGCCCCCGGGGGCCGCACCACATCGCCGGAGTTTCCAGGGGGGGCCGGCAAAAGGTAAGCCCCTCCGGGGCAAGTGGGCTCTCCCCCCTAGGCCCCCTATGGGGGGGAGGGGAGGGGGGCCCGGGCAGATATGTCCCGGACCCGGGGGTTTTTCCCCGGGGGGGAACTTAAAGGGGCAGGGCCCCTCACCCCCCAAACCCCCATCTCTGACATGGGACCACGATCTCCCTAAAAAACCCCCTCTTCTGCGCTCTTCAGAGGGGGATGGGGGTGTGCCGGGGGCTCTTGGGGGTCCCCTTGATGGGGCCCTTCAGGGGGGGATCCCCCCGCAGCCAGCCCGGGAATTGTTACCCAAAACCCCCCAAATTTGCCCGCTAAGGTCCTTTGTCCTCGGGACTGCGCCCCATGCACCCAGCCCCCCCGGGTTGGGGAAGGCCCCTTCCTTTGGGCGGCACCCCTAACCTTTCCTGGCGGCGGTTCCCTTTCCGACCCCCCCAGAGTCTGGGGACTGCCCCAACTCCCCCGAATGGTCCACGGGATCCTCAGGGCCCCTTCACCCTGACAACAGACCCCAGAAAGCTATCCTGGACTTTTAAACCCTTTGGGCCCGCTCAGGGCCCCTCTGCGCTCCATTCAGGTTCCTAAAAATTCTCCCCGAAATGCCCAGCAATAAAAAACCTGTCTCAGGCTTGAATCTCGTAATCCCCGAAAAAAGCCTCTTTCGCCAGCCTTAAACCCCCCCGGGAAGGGGTTGGGTCGGGGGTTTTCCCCCCAGAGAGGTTGCGGCCTATGGTTCCCCCCCCCTGCCCTGAAAGGGCCCCTGTTTTCCCCAGTAGGGGGCAATCTTGCAGGGTTCCTTTTCTTACAGCCCAAACCCAAACTCTGCCTACAGGGACAGGACATTTTCTCCCAGGGGCCTCCGCGGTTGCTTGGGAGCACAAAAAGGGGACCCTTAACGACTTACGCACGGATCTTTCAAAACCTCGACTAGGGTGGCACCCTCCCAGCAAACCCCCAGGACCCCCCACCTCCTCTTTTTTTTTTTTCCCCTGCAAAAAGGGTGGCCCACATCCTAGCCCAGTTTTTCCCACTGCAGCAAAATTTAAAAGATGGGAGTTTAGGGGCCGTGGGTTTTTAACTCGGGATCCGTGGTTTTTTCCGGGAATTTCAGTGGTGGCTTTGACCCTCTATTCAACTGTTCCACCATCAAAAACCCGAGAAAATGGGGGGCCCCCCAACCACATTTATCGATTTGGGACAGAGTCCATAGGGCCCTTCTTCCCCACCAACGTCCCCAACGTCCTAGAGATGCATCTCCCGGGGTTTTCATTCCTTCTTTTCTAAAAGGGAAACAAATACACGCCTTCGCGGGGGGCAAACCCTTCCCGTCAAACAATGGTAAAACCCCCTCAGATCTATCCGGACTTGTCGGGGAACCCCTACGCAGCGAGCCAGGGTTGGGGAAACCCGTGCTCAATTTTCTTGGGGAAAAGGAATATCGGTATAGAGGGGGGTTTCCCCCTTTTGCTTTAATTTTCCCGTCAGAGGGAAAAACCCTTTCCCTTTTTGGGGCTTTCCCCAGGGGGACCTCCCAAGATTCTTAAAGGACTTGCAGATTAATGATGCTCCCCCTCAGTTTGGGCCCTCGGGCCCCCCGCCCCGGGGGAGGTTTGGCGGGAAGTGTCTTGGAAGGGCCCGGGACCCGCCCGGGGGTTGCACGGGTCTCCCACCCAGGAAGTTGGGGCCCCCGGCCCACTTAGGCAAAAAACGTACCCTGGTCTCGGGTCCCGCCCCCCAAACCGGGGGCCCCCTTCCAATAAAAGCGAGAGGTTTTTTTTTTGCTAGAATCCCCTTTTTTCCCCTCCAAGTATCTATATTCTCCCCGGGAAAGAACCAGTTCATTTAAAAAGTGGGAGTTGTTTGCTTTTATACGAAATTTCATATCTTTTAGGAGTTGTTTTTGAAAACATGCCTTTTTTCCCTACGCTACCCCAATGGTTTTGGGGGCCCCCCCACCCGCCATTTCCGATTGCCGGGGGCCACCCCTTTGGTTTAGTAATATTTTGTTTAGCATTTTTTTGGCAGATCCCCCCTCCTGCCTCAGGTTTCAGTTATTTTTTCTGTACCTTTTCTTTTGGGGTTTTTTTGGTCCCCTTTCCCCCCTTGGGGTTTTTTCCCCGCCCTTTCCCCTTTGGCTCGGTGTCCCCCGGGATTGGGGTTGTATTAAACTTTCTCGGGGGAACTTTAAATGGGGGCCCTTCAAATAGCCTCCCCCTAAACCGCCAAGGGTCTTAACAACCCGATCAAGGTGCGCAATACTTTATCATTTCACCGCAAAAAAAGCCAGATAGTGTGTTTTCGGGAAACCCTTTTAATCGGACCTCGTCTCGACTATCAAAAAAGGGAAAAATTACCCCACTGGCTTTTTTGCCAATTCCCCTCATGAAAAAAGTAAGGATTTTGAAAATAGCTATCCAAAAGTCTCTACCGCATCGGGTCGTGAACTGTTTTCATTAAAGAGGAGGCGAGATTTTTTGATTTTGCCCTTCCTCATTCGGGGGCCCACTTGTTCACTAGTAAAAGTATATGCCCTAATAAAGGGGGAAAGGCCCCCTTTTTTTTTAAAGTCCTGGACATGTTGCATTCCCATGCACGGGGCACGTTACAAATTTTGGGTGATCTCAATCTTACTTTAGACCCCGTTCTGATATCTCTTAAAGGCCGCTCCTCCATGGCCTATTGGGGCCTTTCAAGAAATTTAAAAAAGGTTTCCCCTTGGGTTTTTTTTCATTTTTGGGAAAAGGGTGGCAAATGAAACATCCCCGGGACAGGGTTTACAGTTTTTTCCCCCACCCTCAAAAATAGAAATAGTCGGTTTGGGACTTTTTCCCTTGTCGCCCCCCCTGCCCCCCTTTGGTGGATCCACGTCAATGGGGTAGTTTCTTTTGGTCTGATCATGCCCTTGTTTGTTCCTTTCAGTTCCCCGCCTCTCAGGCAGACCAAAACCCTGGCGCTGAATAAATTCTTTACGACTGACCCCGGTCTGTCGGGGCGGACATGCAGCAGCCATTGAACACTTCCCTAGATCATGAACTTTGATCCCACGCCCCCCACAATGAAGGGGGAAAGCCTTGAAATGGGGGTGCTAAGAGGCACCCAATCAAACAGGGGAGTCGTTTAAAAAAGGGGGCCCGTTGGGCCCCATTTTGGCCGCGGCCCCCTGCAAAAGGTGACCTCTTGGAGCTGCTGCATAAGCAGGCCCCCTTTTCTGCCCCTTTTCTACGGGGCCCCTTGGGGGCGAGACTGGAGGCCCGGGCAAATCTTTGGTCTGCTTTGGGGTGGGGCCTCCCCAACTCAGGGGGAGTAGATTCTTGAGTAGGGGAAATTAAGTGGGGGGAAATTTAATTTTTTCCCTAGGGGGGAAGCCCCCGGGGGCCCAGTGAAAACCCTCCTTTTCCAAGTTTTTTGGGGCCCCTTCAGGCCCCATTTTTCATACGACTGGGGAGATAGTAAGGATTTCCCAAAGGGCCTTTTTTTCCAAACTCTCCCCACCTCCCCCCTGCTTCCGTTTCGGCTTCACAGGACCAGGGGGGCCCCCCAAAAAGGCCTTTTTAAAAATCAAATCCACAGAACCCATTCTGAGGAGGGAAAGACCCGTTCTCGATTTAGGAGCTCGCTGGGGTTTTTTTGGAACCTGCCGGGGGGGAAAAGCCCGGGCCCCAAGATGGCCTCAGGGTTCATTTCTATAAGTCCTTAACCCTTCCCTCTTTCCCCGGGTTATACTTCAAACCTACAACGCTATCTCCTCATCGCTGGTTTTTCCCCAGACTCTCCCGGGGGGCGCACAAACACTGTATTTCCTAAGGGCCCGGTAAGGATCCCCCCCCAGTGTGGGAGTTTTCGCCCCATATCTCTTCTGAATGTGGACCTCAAAATCTACCCCCAAAACTCCTTGCCCAAACCCTCTAAATACCTTTTTGCCTTCATTGATCCACCCCATTTAGGGTTGGGTTTTGTTCCCGGGAGGGAGGGGACGGGGTTTAAAACTTTGAAAACACTAGATCTGATCCAGTATGCGCCTCTTTGGAGGATTTCCCCTTTATGGTTTCCCGTCATTGGAAACCCCCAAAAAAGGGGTTTGAAAAGGAATCTTGGGAATTTTTCTGGCCTCTACTCTCGCCATTTTTCGGGGTTAGGCCCACTTTTTTTTTGCTAAAGTTATGGGGCCCCCTACGCAAACCCCTTTAGCTAGAATTAAAGTCAACGGATCCCCGTCCCGAGGCCTTTGAGATCCCCGGGAAAGGGACCAACGGGATTCCGCTATTTGCCGTTTTTGTATGTACTCATCATGGGGCATTGAAGGGGTTATTCGGTCCAACCCCGGGCATCAAGGGGGTCAAAAAAGGGGGCGTTAGTTTTTAAAAAAATTCCCCTTTTGGGGGCGGTTTTTCCTTTTTTTACCTGCGGGTTTCCCCATACTTCGCTTCCCTCTTGGTTTTCTGAGTTGGAAAAGCTTCTCTCAATGGTCTAAAATTTTTAAAATCAAAATTTTTCCAATTTTGAGGCTCTGGGTGTTTTTTGTTAGGGCAAAGGGAGTGGTGGAAAACCCCCGAAGATTTAAATTTCCCCTTTTTCCTGGCCCCCCAACGGGGATTTTCCCATTTGGGGAAATTTAGGGTCCCGGTTGACCCTTCCCCTTTGTTTGAAAACTAATTTTATCCTCTCCCTTCTAAAATCTCCTCTTTTCTAACAAATTGGGGTTTAAGAAAATTTTTCCTGGTTCGGGGGAATGAACATTTTGAAAATGTCCTCCTTTTTCCCAAGCGGGTTTATTTATTCCAAAACCATAAAACCCAAATTTTTATGCCGGGATCGTTTTTGGATTTTGATGCGGGTGCTTCAAAGAATTTATTTTTTCCAACCCCCCGCCAAGAATTCGCAGGGGAAATTCTGTCCCGTCCTAAAAACTACTGGTGGGGGGGGGTTGCTGAAATGCAGACTTTTTCACCCGGGGAGTTCCTATACTAGGGTTTTTTGATCTTTATTCAAGTTCACCAAACCAAACTCGGGGTAATAGCCCCAGGCAGTTTAGCCCCTGACTCCTGTTTTCCCCCGCCTTTGGGTTTTCCCAAACTTTTGCATCGCCCGGGTCCAACCATCTTTTCATTTACCACGGCCCTTTCCAAAAAGCCTTTGGGGACGACGACCCAAGCCCTCAGAAACCTTACCCGGATTTTGAAAGGGGCCTTTACTCCCGATTACGGACAACCCCCTTTTTTCCCCCGGGGGAAAACTAGGGAAATCCTTTTTTGGTAGGTTTTAAAACCCCAAAACCCCCTTTTTGTAAAAGATAAACCACCGGGCAGGGGGGCTTATCCTCCCCTAGCTGACCCATGGGGGAAACCCCCCAAACCCCTAATACCATATGGGGTATGTCCAGCTCCAAACACTTCTTGTCCCTCTGTAAGAAAAATTGTTTTAAAAAAACCCTTGAATCCATTTAGAAACTTGTTTTCAGCAGGAAACACCTAGAATGCCATTTCCCTAATCTATCAAATTCTTCTCCCTTGCCCGAGGATTACCTCTCCCTTTCTACTGTTTAAAATTGGGAAAGGGAACTTCAGAAATCATTTACAAAGATAAAAGGAACAAATGTTTTCCAAAGCTTTAAAAACAAGGCAGTTATCGCATGTAAGGCAAGGAAAAAAAAGTTTTAAAGATCCTGTCTTTGGTATAGGGGACCGGCCCCAAAACCCCTAATTGGGAAACCCCAATACCTTGATATCTGTTTGGGGATGTAATAAAGAGGTGGGAACTATGAAAACCCTGTCTGGTGGGAATGTGGGGCCTTACAGGGCTTTGGAAAACGGTTTTTACAGGCCATTCAGGATTGTACGGGGGCCACCCTCCCAAAAAAACTCCAGAGGGGGCCCCATTTTGTTCATGCTCAACCTTCTTAGGGACTTTTAAAAAATTTTGACAAGACAAACCCCCTTTGGCAGCTAAGACGATAATCCCACGTAGTGGGAAAACAGACTACTCCCCCCCCATTTTTAGAGTGGAATTTAGGAGGTAGCCTCCCCCATATCGTATGGGGAACTGATAGGCCCCCACCCTGGGGGGAAACAAGAAGTTCTCAGAGACATGGAAATCCCTGGGTTTTTTATAAGGGCCCTTCGAGTTCCGGGGGTTGGCAAGGACCCCGGGTTTTTGTAAGGGGGAAGTTGGCACCCCCGGCTTTTTAAGCTGGGGGGAACGAAAGATCCCTCTTAACCCCCCCCTCCTGCACCACAATAGATGTAATGAAAAAGGGGTCCTTTTCCCAGTCACGCCTATCCCCTTTCCCTTTTTTCCCCTTTGTACTGTTTTCTCTTTCTTATTTTTTTTTCCTGTAGGATAAGTTTGGGGCAACTCACCCCCCCTTTCCCCACAATAGGGCTGGCTTGGGAAAGACTCCCCGTCGGGTTTTGTAAACTTATGCTTTTGTTTTTTTGACCAAATTTGGGTTTTTTTTTTTTTTTTATGTTTTTATACCAGGGACCAAACCTTTGGTTTATCTTTTTTTAAAGCCTAATTTCCCTATGCTTATGGTCTTTTTATTGTTTGGGGCTTGTTAAAATGAAAATGGGTTAAAAAAACCTAAAATTTTAAAAAAAAAAAAAAATCAAAAAATCCAATACAACGTATAGTTTTTGCACAAAAAACATTTCTGAAAAAAACCAAAGTTAACCTCGGTGCCCTGGAAGGGGTGCGGCTTTTTTTTTTATTTATTACACACGAAAACCATTACAGTGGCAACCCCCACCTAAAAGGGCAATACATTTCATGGAAATCCCTAAAGAAGCATTTTTGCTATCTATATCCCTTAAAAAAAATTTGAGTTTTTTAGTTCACAAGTTTTTATTTAAAAAAAGCCTTTTTGGTACCCCCGACTTACAACATGATCTCAAGGCGGGTTGTCCTAAAGCTAAAATTTTACCTCTCAAAAGAAACCAAATTTTAGGCTTCCCCCCCAACGGGTCAACCGACCTCCATTAACCCGAGAGAAAAATAAAAAAAAAAACCAGCCTTTCAAACACACTGCCCCTTTTAGAAACCTGTGAAGGTGGGGGGGGTTTTAGTCCCTTTCAACCTGCCACATTTTTTCAAGTGTTCATAAAATTTTTACAGGTCAAAAGGGGTTTTCCCGTCTAACCTTGCCCAAACAAAATTTAAAAAAGGGCTCACCCCCGGTCACTTTAAAGTTTGTGTGGAGCTTGCAATGTTCCATGTCTGTTTCTTGGATCTCCCGCCGGCTTCTGTGGTACTTGCGTGCAGCTTCGATAAAGTGAGCCACGATCCAGTTTGAATTTTTGGGCCCCATTTTGGGTTTTAAATGTAAAAGTTGGGGCAGTTTTTAAATAAATTTTTTATGCACCCCGACCCCCCAAAACCCCAAGAATTAGTTTTCTTTTAAAAAGGCCCCCTTACCTTTCACTCCCTTACCCGTTTTAATTGTATCTGTTTGAAATAGTTACAAAAGACACCTGTCCACACAATCAATCACACTCCAACTTCGCCACCATGGCTAAGACCAAACAGCTATCTATGGACACCAGGGACAAAATTGTAGACCTGCAGAAGGCTGGGGTGGGCTACAGGACAATAGGCAAGCAGCTTGGTGAGAAGGCAACAACTGTTGGTGCAATTATTAGAAAATGGGAGAAACACAGATGACTGTCAATCTTTCTTTGTCTGGGGCTCCATGCAAGATCTCACCTCGCGGGGAAGAATAATTCTGATAAAGGTTAGGAGTCAGCCCAGAACTACATGGGAGGACCTGGTCAATGACCTGAAAAGAGTTGGGACCACAGTCTCAAAGATTACCATTAGTAATACACTATGACATCATGGATTAAAATCCTGCAGGGCACTCAAGGTCCCCCAGCTTATGCCAGCAAATGTCCAGGCCCACTTGAAGTTCACCAATGACCATCTAGATGATCCAGAAGAGGCATGGGAGAAGGTCATGTGGTCAGATGAGACCAAATTAGAGCTTTTTGCCATCAACTCCCCTTGCCGTGTTTGTAAGAAGAAGAATGATGAGTAAAACCACAAGAACACCATCTCAACTGTGAAGCATGGGAGTGGAAACATCATACTTTGGGGGTGCTTTTCTGCAATGGGGACAGGACGACTGCACCATATTGAAGGGAAGATGGTTGGGGCCGTGTATCTTGTATCTTTCCCTCAGTAAAAGCATTGAAGATGTGTCATGACTGGGTCTTCCAGTATGACAATGACCCGAAACACACAGCCAGGGCAACTAAGGAGCAGCTCTGTAAGAAGCATTTCAAGGTCCGGGAGCTGAAACTCGGTGTAGCCTAGCCACAGCCCTGAAACCTGAAAGATCTGGAGAAGATCTGTATGGAGGAGTGAGTCAAAATCCCTGCTGCAGCGTGTGCAAACTTGGTCAAGAACTACAGGAAACGTCTGTAATTGCAAACAAAGGTTTCTGAACCAAATATTAAGTTCTGTTTTTCTATTGCATCAACTACTTCATGCAATAAAATGCAAATTAATTATTTAAAAATCCTACAATGTGATTTCTGGATTTTTTTTTTGATTCTGTCTCTCACAGTTGAAATGTTCCTATAATAAAAATTACAGACACCTCCATTCTTTGTAGGTGGGACAACTTGCAAAATCACCAGTGTATCAAATACTTATTCTCCCCACTGTAGCTTGCCTAAAACACAGTTACCTTGTGCCCGGCTACAGTTTAAATTCTCCACTATTACAGCGTCATCCACGTTGCCTTTGGAGAACGTGAGTAGCCTTGTGGATCAAATACAATAATCCTATTGTTATAATAAGAATGGATTCATTATTTTCCAGAGTTCGTTTAGTATAAGTCCAGTGTGGTGTAAGTTCACGGATCTATACTACATATTAATGACTTATACCAAGGTACCACTGTTCCCTGTGAAATAACAATTCTGGAGCCACTTATCTTATAAATCTGTGTTGTGCTGTTCCTTCTAGAAATGTACTACTGAATCAGTTAACTTGTTGTTACCATTCCAATTTTCAAAGGGGTGTGTTCCTGCACACACTGACTGTCAGCACTGATTGGACAGGTGCAGACTGTGTACATACACAACCTCAATTGTTAACACCCAGCTGACAGATTCAGTAATACATTTCTAGAAGAAGAAACACAGGAACAGCACAACACACAGTTATAAGAGAAGATGCTCCAGAATTGTTATTTCACATAGAGCAGAGGTATTTACTAAAACAGAACTCCCTGAAATGAATACAGATCCTATTTAAGGAATGTGCCTCTCAGACATTGTGGGGACATCACCACCATAGACCAGATCTCAATTTAAGGAAAATAAAACTTTCACATTACTTATCCATAAATAACTCCAACTGTTTACTGCTAACAACTGTTTATCCCCTTCTTGTATTAAAGGGGTGTTATCGTTTCATTAAATGGCCTTCAGAATAAGGGACAGTGAAAACAAGCAACTTTGCAATTGGATGTCATTAGCAAAGCTGCCTTGTTCTCTCAGTGTCCCTTATCTTGTGTTTTTATTTACACTGATATCCAGTGTGGGTCTAATCCCTCCTGATCCCTCCTCCTTGCAATTCACTTGCTGAGAGCTCATTTACATTCTGTACAGCCCCTGGGTCGATTCACAGAGCTGTGTGTCTGACTCAGAGTTAGGGGCCGTAGCATTTTCTGTTTCCACACCTAGCAGAAACAGACTGCAGCAGATTGTACAATGAGAAAACATGACAGTTTTGACCCTGTGCCTAACTCTCCTACATACACGCAGATCTGTGCCATTCTTAGAAAGCTGTCATACATCTCCAGCGGTGAGAGGAGATCAGTGCTCAGATTAGATTGAATGCAGCCTGGGGTATGTATACAGCTCTGATAAAATAAGACTGCAGAGAGAGAGACATAGGGAGATGGGGACTCAGAGGGGCGGGGGGGGGGAGTCTCAGGCCAGCAGTGAAGGGGGGATGATGTCATCCAGCTGGGAGGGGAAGAAACGCTCCTGCATTCACAGAGCTGGGAAGCTAAGAGAAGTGTGACTCAGCCGAAGTAGGAAGCGATAAATCCCCTTTAATAGTTGTGCTTTAAATCACTTGTCTTACCATATGAATGCAATAATGTGTATAAATAAGTGATTCTTCAGATACTGTGTTAAACCATGGCTGACGAAGAGACCCAGGTAGTCTCATAAGATTGAAATTTACCATATTTTCAGTTAGCAATTAAAATGTATTCACAACTGAGACTCTCACACTATCTTTTATCCCTACTGTATAACAAAGATAATTTTTCCTTTTCAAATATTTTTAAATTATGTTGTTAATGAGCAAATGCTTTTGAACTCATTATAATATGAATTACACTATGTTTTAAAGTGATCTCCAGACTCAGGCTCGGACTGGGATGCCGGGGGATCGGTGAATCCCCCGGTGGACCCCGAGCTGCTGGGGGCCCCGGAGGCAGTGCCGCCGCTCCCCGGGGCCGGTCAGCTGCATCCGGTCCCCACGTCCCGAGCGCTCCGAGACAGGGCCCGGGAGTCGGGGACTTATGTCCCGGACTCTTGGGGCTGCGCGGTGTCAGCGGAGCAGAGTGCTGCTAGAGCTCCGCTCCGCTGATCGCCTTGGCAGGTGTAAGGCGTTAGGCCTTAAGCCTGCCAGGCGTCGGCCCCTACTAGTGACGTAGGTGACGTCACATCACCGCGCCGCCTATGCAGTTGCCGGTGGGGAGCGGCCGGGAGCGGAAGCAAGGTAAGTGGCTGTCTGTTTGTTTTTTTTAACTACCTAAATGGGGGCCCTGACTACTACTAACCCGATTAACTACCCCTCGCCATCGACTCACGTGGCCGATACATGAGAGGGGGGGCCCCTGACTACCTAATGGGGCCCAGACAACCTAATGGGCCCTGACTACGTAATGGGGCCCTGACGACCTAAGGGAGCCATGGCTACCTAAAGGGCGGCCCTGGCTACCTAAAGGGGGCCCCTGGCTACCTAATGGGCCCCTAACTATTTAAAGGGGGCCCTGACTACCAAAGGGGGCCATGACTACCTAAGGGGGGGCCCTGGCTACCTAAATAGGGCCCCTGGATACCAAAGGGGGCTCTGACTACCTAAACGGGGGGCCCTAACTACCAAAAAGGGCCCTGACTACCTAAAGGGGGGCCCTGACTACCTAAAAGGGGCCCTGACTACCAAAGGGGGTCCTGACTACCAAAGAGGGGCCCTGACTACCAAAGGGGGCCCTGACTACCTAATGAGGCCCTGACTACCTAAAGGTGGCCCTGACTACCTAAAGGGGGCCCTGACTGTCTAAAGGGGGCCCTGACTACCTAAATAACTAAAGGGTCTCTGACAACCTACAAACTAAAGGTGGCCCTGACATTCACTGCACACTATCTAAAGGGGGCCCTGACTTCCTGCACACCTTCACAGCTAAAAGAGACCCCCTAACTGCCCTGTAAGCTACCTAAAGGAGGCCCTAACTGCCTGTATACTACATCATGGAGGCCCTAACTGCCTGTATACTACTTAAAGGGGGGACCCCCAACTGCTTGCAGCCCTAGATAAAGGGATCCTAACTATCTACACTTACCTAACTGGGAAAAAACCACCTACCTACAGCCTAACTAACTGGGACTCACCAACAACTACCTACAGCCTACACTAACTGGGGTCCACAACCTAACTGTAGCCTATCAACTTTTGCCTAACTGGGCCTGCTTAATCTAACTGGGGCCTACTTACCTACCCACCCATGGCTAGTAAAGAGATGCTGGAAAATTGAGGAATCTAAGATATTTGTGTGTTAAATTCTGCATAGATGATTGTGGCCAAGGGACACAGTCGTCATGGCGGTGTGGAATGGATGGAAGAAGAAAAGGGAAAAAGAGATAAGACCGACTCATGAGAGAAGAGAATGTACTCCTCAGATATGACATCCTTGTGAGTCCCTGATTCAGGGGTTTATTTTACTTAAATATTGGAATCCAGTGCTGTATTCACTGGTAAAAGAATATGACCTGAGCTGGTGCCTGACCTCTATGTGGTCTCTTATATGGGGGTGTTGTAGGATATATCGCGCATGTAATAGTGTAAGTGTACATGTGTCACTGATTGTAAAAGTGAAGGGAACACCTGACCCTGTAATAGGAGTTAGAATTTTCTTTCTTGCTGGTGTTTATTTTAGAAGGTGGTGAGTAGTGTTGAGCGATTGCATTGGCTATCGAGATCGATCGCTAGTCGATAGTCGGCCGCTATCGATAAGTTTTTCGATAGTGAGCATCGATTATGCGCGATTACCATTAAAGTCCTATGGGAGAGCAACAACCACCTTCATTATTACACCCAAAACAAGGCTGGAGAAGCTGAATTAACATCCACAACAGTCAAATGGATTCGTCCTACAAACTTAGGCAACACACTTAGGTTTATAAATTCACAGAAAAAAATACAAAGACCATATACTATCCCTTCTGTACCACAAGCCCTGACCCTTAAACCTGCATCACCCACAAATTAAAAAGTGCCAAAGGCAGTATGATTTGAACCATCATGTTTTACTTGAACTGGACATTGAATATCCCTGTACTTGGAACGCAGCATGAGCCTTACCCCAAACTGCAAACCCCCACATGTTACAAAGTGAGACGGAAAAAGGAGTCTTTCAACCACCATTTTAGTTTCCAACTGACATTAGACTATCCCGTCCTGGACCACAGCATGACCCCAAACCTGCAAGACCCCACATTTTAAAATGTGACGGAAAAAGGATTCTTTCACCACCATTTTAGTTTTCACTGGCCATTGCCTATACCTGTCTGGGCCACAGCATGAGCCCCAAACCTGCATGACCCCCACATTTAAAAAGTAGCCGGAAAAAGTATTATTCAACCCACCATTTTAGTTTCACTGACATTGACTAAACCTTTCCTGGCCAAAGCATGCGCCCCAAACCTGCATGACCCCCTACATTTAAAAAGTGCTGGTAAAAGGAGTCTTTCAACCACCATTTATAGTTTTCACAGGACATTGACTATAACCTGTCCTGGCACAGCATTAAGGCCCCCACAACCTGCAAGGAACCCCCAACATATAAAAGTGCCGGAAAAAGGAGTCTTTCAACCCACCATTTTAGTTTCACTGGACATGACTATAAGACCTGTCCTGGGCCACAGCAAGAGCCCCAAACCTGCATGACCCCCACATTCAAAAGTGCCGGAAAAAGGAGTCTTTAACACCAACCATTTTAGTTTCACTGGACATTGACTATACCTGTCTGGGCCACAAGCATGACCCAGGGCCGGAGTACAGTGGGTGCGGTGGAAAGCCCAGTCATGCGTCCGTCATCTATTAACACCAGGTTAAAATGCCCTGATGAGCAGCAACGAAAACTGTCGTGCTGAAGCAGAGTGCGAAGCGGAAGTGTGAAGAACTCCAAGCTTCCCTCTGTACTACAGTAAATACCTGGGTAGCGCTTGCCCCTCCGTATGATGTGGACCAATTTGAGCTTCCACCTTTTGGAAATACTGTTGGTTAACGCTCCTTTAACACCCAGGTGCCCCTTTATCATGGCCATTCTTTTTTCTCATTTTACTCAACGTGCTTGAGGAAATGGTCCTCTGTACTTTGTTCCTGTCTGTGCTCCATACTCCCAAGTTTCTCTGAATAACCTACATCTGGTCAATTTTTCCTGTACTCCCTTGTACAATCAGAGGAATTTTTTTAACAGCTTATTTTGTACATGCAAGTTTTTTTAGTGACTTTAATTCTAGAAACACATTTTTAAAATAGGATGAATCCCAACCATGTCTTTGTTTCTCTTTTTTTCATTGTATTAAATGGTTGTCTCAATACAGGATTGAAAGCAAAGTTAAAGGAATTCTTGCCAAAAACATAGTCATATGCAAATATTTTCCATTAACAGTGTCCTACCTAATCCTGTTACTGACACACATCACCCTTGAGCCACACTTGAACAATTGTGCAAACAAAATTCTGTTAGAAACAACATTATTTAGATAGGACCTGTAGTAAGCTGCATGTCACAGCATAAAGCCCCCAAAAATTCAAAGCATGACCCTTGAGCCACTTTGTCAATTGTGAATGAACAAATGTCTGTTATAAACAACATTTTAGAATAGGACCAGTATATAGTATTATGCTGTGCATGTCCACAGCAAAATGCCCCCAAAAATCCAAAGCATGACCCTTTATGCCCTGTGGTCAATTGTGAAAAACAATGTCTAGTTAGAAACAACAATTTTAGAAATAGGACCTGTAAGTATAGCTTTCATGTCACAGCAAAATGCCCCCAAAAATTCAAAGCATGACCCTTGAGCCAACTTTTGGGTCCAATTGTGATAGAAACAAAATTTCTGTTAAGGAAACAACAATTTAGAATAGGACCTGTAGTATAGCTGCATGTTCACAGCAAAAGCCCCCAAAAATTCAAAGCATGACCCCCCCTTTTTTTTTTGGGGGAAATAAAGGCACCACTTTGTCAATTGTGAAGAACAAATTGTCTGTTAGAAACCTAACATATTAAGATATGAAACTTTAGTAATAGCACTGCATGTCACAGCAAATGCCCCCAAAAAAATCAAGCATGACCCTATGACCCCTTTGTTCAATTGTTAAGTAACAAATGTCATGTTAGAAACACATTTTTAGATAGGACCTTTAGTATAGCTGCATGTCCACAGCAAAATGCCCCAAAAATTCAAAGCATGACCCTTGACCACTTTGGTCGGAACTTGTGAAGAACAAAATGTCTGTTAAAACACCATTTTTAGAATAGGACCTGTAGTATAGCGCAAATGTCATATGACAGCAAAATGCCCCCAAAAAAATTCAAAATCATGACACCTTGAGCCACTTTGGTCAATTGTGAAGAACAAAAGTCTGTTATAAAAAACATTTTTAGAATAGGACCTGTAAATAGCTGCCTGTCACAGCCAAAATGCCCCCAAAAATTCAAAGCATGAACCCTTGAGCCACTTATGGTCAATTGTGAAGAACACAATGTCTTTTTGAAACAACATATTTTTAGAATAGTACCTGTAGTATAGCTGCATGTCACAGCAAAAGTGCCCCCAAAAAAATTTTCAAAGCATGACCCTTGAGCAACTTTGGTCAATTGTGAAGACACAAATGTCTGTTAGAACACCATTTTTTTATAATAGGACGTAGTATTCTGCATTTCAAAAGCAGGCATGACCCAAAAAAATTAAAAAAATGACTTCTCAGCCACTGTTAAAAATTGTGAGGGAGAAATTGCCACTTAGAACCACAATTCTATTCCAAATGACCATAATTATGAGCTGTTATCTCACAGCAACATGACCCCAAAAAATAATAAATATGACTTCTCAGCCACTATTAAAAAATTGTGAGGGAGAAATGCCACTTAGAAGTCACCATTTCTGTTTCAAACTGACCATGATTATGCTGTATCTCACAGCAACATGACTCAAAACCATTGAAACACTGCGAAAAACTTCCTTAGATAAAGAAAGTAAATGGAATACGGTGTTGTCATGAAACCTTGCTGTCCTTTTACAGTACACCTCACAGCAAAAAACCACAAATGAACTGTTGGAAAAGAGAATAAAAATTGCAGAAAGAAATGATCATTTTAAAAAAAAGTTATTTCAAGAGGACCATTTCTGTTGGAACAAGGGGGAATGTGAAGTAGACCGGCAACTAATCGGTGACCTCGGCAATGGGGCCAAACAATCATCAGAGATCCAGGCCTGCTACATCTTGATGAAGTCAAACGATCCACCTTATCTGTGAAAGCCGGATGCGTATGTCTGTAATGACTCCTCCAGCGTGCTGAAGTCCGCCTCCAGAAATAAATTTTTTTTTTATATGACGCTGGCTGCTGGGCAGACAACACCTCTATGGCTTTGACACCAGCTCGACGGGCCAGTTCGTCCATGTTGATACCAAAGTCTAGTGGGTCCCGGAACACATGCAAAAAACATCGGTTGTTGAAGACGCAGATAGTCGTGCCCCATGATCTAAGCCTGATTCACCTGTGTGTTGGAATGTTTGCCCTGCATTGCATGCGTGGTGAGGTGGTAAACAAAATTGCCAGATGTCACCCATTAGTCTTTCTGCCACCTTGCCTGCTGCTGCCGCCTACGCCTACTTGGCACTCCACAGCGCGGGGGTGCGGGAGGTTGGGTATGGGTTTTGTGAGTGGGGGGTTGATTTTTGGAGGTCTTTGCTCCACTGCTGTCACGATCGCTGATGTTTGTTTTCCACCGTGACCATTTTGGGGAACGTGAAGCAGACCAACCGCAACTAGATGTCTCCATTGATCAATCACAAGGTCTCCATATCCCTGCATTTTAATCTCTATTTGGGCTGGGTTGGAAGGAAAGTGCTGAATTTTTGTTTTGTACCGTGGATCCAGAGGGTGGCCACCCAGTAACTGGTTGTTCATTTTGATGGACTTAATGCGAGGATCATGTTGGAGGAAATGGAGCATCCAAGCACATCTTGAGAGGATGGAGCCTTGATTTCCCAATCCACTGGGTCGAAGGGCCCTAGCAACTGAATCTTCTCATCTTCCTCCTCCTCCTCAAGTCGCAGCCAACCTCTTTCCAAGGCAGGTGACGTCGGTAACACGGTGTCTAGGAATACCTCCTCTCTCCTCCTCCTCCGTCTGCCTCCAAGTTCCCGCACGGTTCAACACAGCCCTGGCGTTCCTGAGATGATGCACCCTGAGAAGCGATGCCCACCTTGCACTAGCTCTGGTCCCCGAACCACTTGCCTAATAAGACCGATGAAATTGTGAAACTGTCGGGCCTTTGTGGATTTTGACGGAGTGAGAAAGGCTCCGTGTCCGCATCTGGTGTCCGTCTCCTCCTCCGTCCGCTGGCGGGACTGTTGTTTCAGAGTGTCCAACGATCGTTTCCAGAACTAAGATCACCACAAATGCTCATAGCTGACAAGGGCATTGTCCGCACGATCATTTTGGTGGCTTCTTCAAATCTGCGCAAGGAAGGTGCAGAGCTCTTTTCACCTGCCTCCACTCTCGGTGGTTCAACACCCCGAGGTCCGTACCGCTGCTTTGTCAACCATGTGTCACATCGTAACTTGCGTAATGGCATTGGCGCTGCTGCCACAATCGCTGGAGCATGTGGATGATGGAAATCCACGTGTTGGCAACGTCAACAATAGAAAGCCGGTTTGACGGGAGCCGAGCTGACGCGCAAGCTACGCAGCCCGGACACGGGATGAAGCAGGGTGCGAACGGCGGAAGTGCTAACTCAGACCTCGAGCCTACTTCACTAGCAGGCAGTCCAGACCCGGGTAGACTCTTATAGAATGTTCCAGGACGAACAAGGTTCATGACATGTGGCCAGGAAAGGATGTGCTCCAGCCTACCGAACTTAAGGGCGGCAGCAGATTTCGCTCCGATAGTCGCACATCCAACTTGCCTGGCACAAGGTTATCTTGTCACCCACCATCGCTCGTCCTCGTGCATTAGAGCCGTCCACAGCTCCTGACCTGTGTGGTGGACGGTCTCCAAGGCAATTAATTTCAACACGGCCCTGGTGTTCATCGGCACGAGATGGCCAACCAGAGCCCTTGGGGGAAGAGAGCCCTGCACCAATCCCTGCAGTTTTGAAGAGCGTGCGTTCCGAGCCTGAGATCCACGCGTCACCCCCAAGACATCCACACCATCTTCACCCAGTAGCTGTCACTCGAGATATAGCGGCCTTGGGCCGTGGCTTACTAGTCCATTGTCGGTGGTGAGATGGTACTTTTTCCGCGGACAACAGATGCAGACAACGCGCTTGAAATTTTATATGACAACATGGCTGGCCAGGGCAGGGACGCTTTTCTGGCAAAGAATGCCTCGCTACTGCATCTTGGTATTGGGGGCAGGCGAGGGCCATGACGAGGCGTGAACCATCTGTGTCCACCAGACGGAAAGGCAAATTTCCAAGGCCAAAAGCCTGGCAATGCCGACATTCATGGCTTTTGGCTATTGGATGGATTGGGTTAAAGTGTTCTCTGTTCCCAAACCTGAAGACAAGTGCTGGCTGCTAGACTGGCCGCTTGTACGTCGTGCAGCGTCCGTCAAACTTGCGGAAGGATAAGGGGTTAGGATGGGTCTCTGGTGTGCTGGGTAACTGCGGGCGACGGTGGAGCTGAAGCGGAGGCTGATCCCTATCATGACTCTGAGAGACAATGGGCAGCGGAGGAAACGCTTGGGTGGTGGCGGAGGAGGAGGAGGCGAGACAGAGGTGTGACAGTTGGTATGGAGGCCGGCGTCGTCCCCCTGGCCTTTTTTCTGGCCAAGTGTTTCCCCTTCCAATTCAATCATTCATTCGCGCATGTTTCTAGACATGTTTGTGGTGGTTAACCACTTAAGGTTCTTGCCTCTACTGTCTGCGTTTACGGAAAAGGCGGCATATAACAGTCGCTGGTGAAATCAGAGTCTTGCTCAAAAGAAGGCCCAGGCTTGAAGTCCTGTGGACCTTTATGACGGCGATAAGCGAGGAGCGGGTTATGCTCTGACCGATGGCTGGCGGAATCATATCAATCGGACTTCTGCGACCGCCCACTTCCCTTCTTTGTGGCGGGACCCTATTGAACTACCCCATCACTCCTCCTCGTCCACTGATGAAGCGCTCGCAAGCCAAATTCTGCTGAAAAGAAACCAGGATGTATCCGCAATGTCGTCATCATCATCATAATAAACACAGGTGACTTGGTCGTTCCTGATCTTTCTGCCATCCAAATCTGCGGCTACAAGCAATGGGCAAACTGCAAAGGCGTTTGCCCGACCGCACCGGGATTTTGCCGATTGACGCATTCCTTCACCTCCTCTGGTGGCATCAGTAACGGGCCGTCAGAGCAGACTAAATCATCCTCTTGATCATTTAACATGCCTTCTGACCCCAAACCCCATTTTGTTCATCATAGAGACTTCAGACAATGGGATTATCCACAGTGGATGGGTACACGATTGACTTTTGGGCTGCTTCATTTGGACACGGATGCTGATGATGCTGATGACGACCTTGGTGGCCGTGACTTTGCGCGAGACTAGGATGCTAAGACTTGCTAGATCAGGTTGCATAACCACCTTAAGGACAGATTTGCACGATGTATCGTTACAATATTTCACAGGGCCCTGACCCACGATGACAGGCCGACGGTCCTGCTACTTGACGATCCGGCTGGCATCGGTGTTGTCGCCAGCACTGGATGGAGCACCTCTCTCGTAACCTCTACCTCCATGTGCTACCCCCCCTCATAGCTCGCGTTACACCTGCATTTCGCTCCATGTCCAGAAATATAAAGGATTAATTTTAGAAGGTAATAAATAGTTTTGGAAAGTCACCCTTATTAAAAACTGTCATATCACAGCTATTCTTCATATCCCTCTAATCAAAACAAATTGCTGGATTCAAATTTAACTGCAAGTTGTCTATCAACAAATCAGGACTGGCAAAATTCCAAAACACTTATCCTGTTCTGATTTGGTTATAATAACTTGTATTTTTTGCACCTTTCAATTTCACCTGTGGTGAATATAGAATTGCTGTTTTATAATATTTTACGTAGATGGCCAGCGTCATGAACAGTACAGGGTGCGCAAAAGTCCAAAAAACACGTAACTGTGAATGTTTTGAATATAATAAACGTATTTTTTTGCCACCTTCTTCAATTCACTGTGGTGAATATAGAATTGCTGTTTAAGATTTACGTTAATGCTCGTCAATGACATTACGGGTGCTCAAATTCAAAAAACACGTATCTGTATTTTTCGTATAATACACGGTATTTTTTGCACCTTCAATTCACCTGTGTGAATATAAATTGCTGTTTTAAGATTTACGTAACTCTGCGTCAATGAACAGTACTGGGTGCGCAAAAAGTCCAAAAAACCGTAAAACTGTTATGTTTTACGTATAAACACGGTATTTTTGCACACTTTCAATTCACCTGTGGTGAATATAGAATGCTGTTTTAAGATTTACGTAGATGCTCTCGCGTCAATGCACGTACTGGGTGCGCAAAAAGTCAAAAAACACGTAAACAGTTATGTTTTTATATAATTAACTGTATTTTTTGCACCTTTCAATACACCTTGTGAATATTAAATTGCTGTTTTAAGATTTACGTAGATGCTCGCGTCCCAATAACAGTACTGGGGTCGCAAAAGTCAAAAACACTTATCTGTTATGTTTTTTCGTATAATACACGGTATTTTTGCACCTTTCAATCACCTTTGGTGAATATAAGAATATGCTGTTTAAGAATACCGTAGATGCTGGCGTCAATGAACAGTACTGGGTGCGCAAAAGTCAAAAAACACGTAACTGTTATGTTTTGAATATAATAAACTGTATTTTTGCACCTTTCAATTCACTCTGTGGTGAATATAGAATGCTGTTTTCAATTTACGAAGATGCCTGCTGTCAATGAACAGTACTGGTGCACAAAATCAAAAAACTCGTTACTGTTATCGTTTTTGTAAATAATAAACGTATTTTTTGCAACCTTTCAATACACACTGTGGTGAATATAGAATTTCTGTTTTAAGATTAATTAGATGCATGGCGTCATGAACATACTGGGGTGCGCAAAAGTGTCAAAAAACACCCACCTGCGTAACTTTATGTGTTTGATATAATAAATGTATTTTTTGTTATATGCACCTTTCAATCACCTGTGTGAATATAGAATTGCTGTGTTTAAATTACGTAGAAGCTGCGTCCAATGAACAGTACTTGGTGCGCAAAAGTCAAAAAACACGTATCTGTTATGTTTTTCGTAATAAATACACGGAATTATTTGCACCTTTCAATTCACCTTGTGGTGAAATAGAATTGCTGTTTTAAGATATAACGTAGATTGCTGCGTCAATGACAGTACGGTGCGCAAAAGTCAAAAAACACGTATCTTTTATGTTTTTTCGTATAATACACGGTATTTTTTGCACACTTTCAATTCCACCTGTGGTGATATGAGAATTTGCTGTTTTAAGATTTACCGTAGATGCTAGCGTCAATGAACAGTAGGGTGCGCAAAAGTCAAAAAACACGTAACTGTTTTATTTTGATATAATAAACTGTATTTTTTGCACCTTTTTCAAATCACCTTGTCGAATATAGAATTGCCTGTATTAATATTACGTAGATGCGCGTCAATGAACATACTGGTTGCGCAAAAGTCCAAAAAACACGTATCTGTTTATGTTTTCGTATAATACACGTATTTTTTTGCACCTTTCAATTCACCTGTGGTGAAATATAGAATTGACGGCAGTTTTAAGATTACGTAGATGCTGCGTCAATGAACAGTACTGGGTGCGCAAAAGTCAAAAAACACGTAATTGTTATGTTTTGATATATTAAAACTGTATTTTTGTGCACCTTTCAATTCACCTGTGGTGAATATAAATTTATGTCTGTTTTAAGATAATACGTAGATGCTGCGTCAATAACAGTAACTGGTGTGCACAAAAGTCAAAAAACACGTAACTGTTATGTTTTGATATAATAAACTTTATTTTTTTCACCAATCAATTCACCAGTGGTGAATATAGAATTGCTGTTTTTAGATTTACTTAGATCTGCCTCAATGAACAGTACTGGGTGCTGCAAAAGTCAAAAAAAACACTTAACTGTTATGTTTTGATATAATAAACAGTATATTTATTTGCACCTTAATTCACCTGTGGTAATAAGAATTTTGCTGTTTTTTAAGATTTACGTAGATGCTGCGTCAATGAACAGTACTGGGTGCACAAAACACAAAAACAACGTAACTGTTATGTTTTGGTGATATAATAAACAGTATTTTTGCACGCTTTCAATTCACACTGTGGAGAATATAGAAATGCTGTTTTAAGATTTACGTAGATGCTGCGTCAATGAACAGTACTGTGGTTGCGCAAAATTCAAAAACACGTAACTGTTATGTTTTGATAAAAATAAACTGTATTTTTAGGTGTGGGGTGTTACAACCTTTCAATTACACCTGTGGTGAAAAATAGAATTTCTGTTTTTAAGATTTACGTAATGCTGCGTCAATGAACAGTACTGGTGCGCAAAAGTCAAAAACACGTATCTGTTATGTATTTTCGTATAAAAAAAAAAAAAAAAAAAACACGGTATTTTTTGCACCTTTTCAATTCAACCTGTGGTGAATATAGAATTGCTGATTTAAATTTACGTAGTAATCTGGCGTCAAAGAACAGTTCTAGGGTGCGCAAAAGTCAAAAAACAGTACTGTTATTTTCTCGTATAATACACGGTATTTTTTGCACCTTTCAATTCACCTGTGGGTGAATATAGAATTGCTTTTTAAAGATTTACGTAGATGCCGACAATGAACAGTACTGGGTGCTCAAAGTCCAAAAAACACGTAACTTAATTTTTGATGATAATAACTGTATTTTTTGCACCTTGTCAATTCACCTGTGTGAATTTAGATTTGCTGTTTTTAAGATTTACGTAATGCGCGTCAATGAACAGTACTTGGTGCGCAAAAGTCAAAAAACACGTATCTGTTTTTATTTTCGTATAATACACGGTAATTTTTTGCACCTTTTCAATCACTGTGGAATATAGAATTGCTGTTTTAAGATTTAACGTAGAGGCGCGTCAATGAACAGTACCTGGTGCGCAAAAGTCAAAAAACACGTAACAGTTATGTATTGATATAAATAAACGTATTTTTTGCACCTTTTTCAATACCTGAGGTGAATATAGAATTGCTGTTTTAAGATTTACGTAGATGCTCGCGTTATCAATGAACAAACTGTGTTGCACAAAAGTCAAAAAACACGTCACTTTATGTATTTGATATAATAAACTGTATTATTTGCACCTTTCAATTCACCTGTGGTGAATATAGAATTGCTGTTTTAAGATTTCCGAAGATGCTGCCGTCAATGAACAGTTACTGGGTGCGCAAAAGTCAAAAAACACGTAACTGTTATGTTTTGATATAATAAACTGTATTTTTTGCACCTTCAATTCACCGTGGTGAATATAGAATTGCTGTTTTAATATTTACGTAGATGCTGCGTCAATGAACAGTACTGGGTGAACAAAAGTCAAAAAACAAGTAACTTTTATTTTATGATATAATAAACTGTTTTTTTTGCACCTGTCAATTCACACAGTGGGTGAATATAGAATGCTGTTTAAGATTACGCTAGATGCCTGCTCAATGAAACATGTACTTGGTGTGCGCAAAAGTCAAAGAAACACGTAAACTGTTATGTTTTTGATTATAAAGAAACTGTATTTTGCACCTTTCATATTCACACTGGTGAATATAAATTGCTGTTTTAAGATTACGTAGATGCTGCGTCAATGAACAGTACTGGTAGCGCAAAAGTCAAAAAACAAAAAAAAAACGTATCTGTTAGTTTCGTATAATACACGTAATTTTTAGCACCTTTCAATTCACCTGTTTGAATATATAATTGCTGTTTTAAGATTTACGTAAGATGCTGCGTCAATAACAGTAACTGGGAGCGCAAAAGTCAAAAAAACACGTATCTGTTATGTTTTCGTATCATTACACGTATTTTTGCACCTTTCAATTCACTCTGTGGAGAATAAAGAATTGCTGTTTTAAGATTTACGTAGATGCTGCGCAATGAACATACTGGGTGCGCAAAAGTCAAAAACACGTAATGTTATGTTTTGATATAATAACTGTATTTTTTGCACCTTTCAATTCACCTGTGGTGAATATAGAATTGACATGTTTTAAGATTTACGTAGATGCTGCGTCAATGAACAGTACTCTGGTTGCGCAAAGTCAACAACAAGTAACTGTATTATGTTTTTTTGATATAATAAACTGTATTTTTTGCACCTTTCAATTCACGCTGTGTGAATATTAATTGCTGTTATAAGATTTACGTATATGCTGCGTCAATGAACAGTACTGGTTGCGCAAAAGTCAAAAAAACTAGCCTCGTATCTTTATTTGTTGTTCTATAAACACGGTATTTTTTGCACCTTTCATTCACCTGTGGTGAATAAAGAATTGCGATTAAGATTTACGTAATGCTGGGCGTCAATGAACAGTCAGTGTGTTCGCAAAAGTCAAAAACACTTAACTGTGATGTTTCGTACGATACACGGTTTTTTGGCCACCCCAAAACAACCTGTGCTGATTGCTGACTACAAGATTGCTGGATTTGTAATTTAAGTGCAAGGATGATACATAAACAGTCACAGTGTAATGGGTAAAAATGAACACCATCTAAATGTATACTGATAATAAAAGTGGCGTTTTGCACTAACAAAGAGACCTGCAGATTACTAGAATTGAGTTTAACCAATATAAGTTCAGACTGCCCAATATCCAGAAATACTTCAATATCAAATCGTTAATAAAAAAAGATATTCCACGTACAAAACTACACTAATTCTTGTGAACTTTATCCAATGTTCATTTAATAGAATAGAGCATGTCTGTGTTCGCTCCGCGGGTCCCCCCCACCTCTCCCTCCGCCCGTGACGTTTACACCGTAGATGCTGTTTAAAATTCTCTAGCTAACTATACATACAATGTTAAGATCTCTAAACAAAACTAAATTGAAGTAACACAAGCTAATAGCAGAGGTTTTCTCTGTGCAGAAATAGACTAATTTTCTCTGCGCTTTGGTGTCCACAAGGCAGAGCGCGACGTCACTTTTCCCTATGAGACTGCTGAGAGACACTTGAGCTGAAACAGGAAACGATGTTCTATGTAAAACGAGGTGCATGTGATTTGCCAGCCAATCGCAACCATACACATCCAGTCATGACGTCGCACAAACACATCTCACCCTGCTCTATTTCTATAATATGATTTGCTGGCCGCCAAAATTAACAGAATCTCCCGAAAAAGGCCGCGAGTCTTAAATATATGATGCTCAGATTTTAACCTTATTATCGAATGATCTGGAAATTTCGATCACCATAAAAAACCTTCCGATTTCAACTTTGTCGATAAAAAATCGCTCAACACCTAGTGGTGATGTGCGGACCCAAGGTAAAATTGTGGAGGGGGATATTGTATGTGCCTGGTGGTGGCATATGGATGGAGCTACTTAGCCGTGTGCCTATGATATGCTAGACTGACAGACGTGTGAGATAGATATGCGAGATAGACAGATCTCTGACTCACTTGGTATTACATACTACACAATATAGTTCTTTTTTGAACATTGTATTATGTGGGCGCATTTGCAGAGAGGCCGGTAATATTTTCATGTACAGTAGGGTGGGCCCCAAAGATAAATTCCTACACTGCCCAGACTTGAGAGTGGACCTGTTGAATTTATTAAAAGTCTATGAATGTGGATATGTACATAATCACAGCACCTTCACATAGCTGTAGTCCCAGAAAGCTTAGACCACAATTTACAATTTAACATTTATATTGGTACAGATTACAAATAAAAGATTTTGAAGATGTTACAAAAACTTAGACATTTATATACTTAGATGATAAACTAATATACGCTGGTTTCAATATTTTAAAGGGATACTACACCCATGTGTTCCTAACACTCTTCTGTAAGGTTGATTGTTCTTTGTTATCCTCTGGTGTCTATTCAAATTAGAGGGAGGATGAGTATAATATACTATAATGGGATTAACAGAGAAGTTAATATGACATATCTTTGGCTCTGAGAACCACCAGGTACATTTACATACATATGTATTGATGGTAGTAACAGCTCTTGTTATTTCCATAAGCTTTATATCATATATCTAGTGTTCCTTAAAAGAGAACCTGTGGCACCTCCTGACATGTGTGGTGTAGTAAATACTTATGTTCCCTGTGATATAACAATTCTGGAGCATCTTCTCTCATAACTTTGTTTTGTGCTGTTCTTCCTTCTGGAAATGCATTACTGAATCAGTCAGATGGGTGTTAGCATTAGGCCTCGTTCACACGGCTTATTTCGCCGCGGATTTTCCGACGGATTGACGATCGTCAATCCGTCGGCAAATCAGTCAGAAATAAGTAACAGCCTATTTTCTATTGATTTCAATAGAAAATACGGCTCGTCGTTCACACGACGCGTAGTTCCGTTCCGGATTGCCGCCGCGGATTGACGACGGCAATCCGGACGGAAAAACAATGTGCATGTCAATTATTTACGGAAGGATTCACCACCTACAATGAATGGAGATGGTGAATCCGTCGGGAAATCAGTTACAAATACGTGCCACACTTAGTGGCACTTATTTGCAACTGATTTTCAACTGATTTCAGAACGTATTTACGATCGGCAATCCGATGTAAATACGTTCTGAAATAAGCCGTGTGAACATAGCCTTACAGTTAAATGTGGTGTGCCTGTACATACACAGACTCTGTCAGCACTGATTTGACAATGGCAGACTGTGCAGGGATAAACACCCAGACAAATTCAGTAATATATTTCCAGAAGAAATAACAGATGAAGATGCTTCATAGTGGTTATTTCAGACAGAACACAAATACCGTGTTTTTCCAAAAATAAGCCCTCCCCCAAAAATAAGCCCCAGCCTGATTTTCACAGACTCGTGGAGCAGGCGCTGAATATAAGCCTTACTCCAAAAATAAGCCCTAGTTAGTCAGTGCCTCCTGAGTGATGTCACCTGCTGCCCACCCCCTGGGCAGTGCCATTTTTGAGCCCCGCCCACCCCCATAAACAACCTATTAGACTGCAGGTTTTATGGAAACCTCCAGTGTTTTCAGGTCCTTCAGCCCAGGCTGTAGAGTGCAGTGTGTAAGTGAAAGTTCAATGCACACACAGATAGAGCCACATGCATAAAACGGTTTTGGTCTAAAACTCACTTTTTTCCCCATAGAAAACCGTTTCATACATGTGGCCCATACACTCACATTTACAATCACACAAACAATCCCTTATCTTAAAATGTGACTTGCTGTGACTTGTAGTTCCCCAGCATGCCACACTTTCAAGATAAGGCACTGAAAGAATAGACACACACTCCATGGTTTTTGACTATAGGGTATGTACTGTGTGTCTATCTATCTATCTATCTATCTATCTATCTATCTATCTATCTATCTATATACACAGTACATACCCTAAAGTCAAAAACCATGGGGTGTATGTGTGTGTATATAAACGCTTGCACTTGTAGTTCCACAGCAGCTGCCAAGGAACTAAGGGCCACATGTATGAAAACTGTCTAGGTCTAAAACTCACTTTGTTGCCCATAGCAACCAATCAGAGCACCCCGTTCATTTTTCTAGAGTACTATATGAAATGAGAGGGGCGCTCTGATCGAGTGCTATGGGCAACAAAGTGAGATTTAGACCTATACAGTTTTCATACATGTGGCCCTAAATGTCCCAGCATGCAATGTCTACACCCATCGTGTTAAAAAAATAATCCCGTCCCCAAAAATAAGCCATAGCCCTTTTTGGGAAAATGAAAATAATATAAGACCCTGTCTTATTTTTGGAAAAACACGGTAGTTACAAAAACCGACATTATGGGAATGACCACAGGTCCTCCATTATCTCTACTATCCCTTCAGGAAGTCATCTCCATTCCTACAAGATGCCAATAACTACAATTTACTCTGTTCCTAGAACCATCTACTATACATTTGAAGGCAAAAGAGGAACTTTTGCTTTAGTTACAACATTATCGTATCATCTGTATCAAATGTTCCACAAAAGTCCAGAAATTGAGAACAGATTGGCATTATATGTGCATTTACACAATACAGAACTAAATAATGTATTTCCTGAAATACTAAACATTGATAATATCTCTGTTTTAATCCGGCTAAAAAGAGAAGAAAGAAAAACGTCTAAATGTCCGATATCGTCAGAAACTTGCTTGTTTGAATTAAAGAAGGATATCAACTTTCCTGAATACATTACTTATTTGTTACAGGAAACATTTGGTCACATACCAGCTTGCAAGTTGAATACCAAAGCTTTCACATTCCAGCTGCTTTTCCCAGCGTTTGCCTAATGAAAATACAAGAATGAACAGTTCTATATACAGCAAAGTGAGTGCTTATCCATTATCGTCATGTGCATGTTAATAAGGCACCCTTATTTGCTTTATGGCCCATACGGCCATTCCTTTATTAATACCAGTGAATGGTGATGAAGAGTGATGTCATATCACAATGTAAATGTCCTAGTAATATAACACCAGGGGTGGTTCTCTTTCAGCTCATGGTGATGACTTGCTCTGAAAACACCAACAGATATAATACATGAGCAGTCGATAGAAAGGAATCTATTTACATGAACAGATCCCTGCACCTATTAGCATTCTTCTCCTGTTAGCACAAGGAGGGGTCTGGCCAGTCTTCAGGGCTTGCAACATGAATTAAAATAATTACTGGATATTTCTCAAATTTATTTTAGACCAGAAATTCAAAACGCTGATTCTCAGCAAGTTCACAACAAAAAACCCCTTCATATTCAATTTATAGGCTTTTTAGAGTTGTACAATATTAACCCTTCGCCCTCATTGTACTAGTTTATTAGTTTACTGTACTAGTGTATTAGTTTTACTTTACTGAAAAAAGATATGTTATAGACAGGGAAAAAGATTGTATCAGTAGGGACAGATATTAATGTGAATGGTGGCAATCTCTGTACAGCATTGGGGAACATGTTGGCTATATAAACAACAGAGACTATTCGACAACCTTAATCATAGATATAGCAAGGATAAGCAGACATAAGGCAATAAGGTGTATGTATCAATATGTTAATCATTAGATTGTAGACCAAAGAAGAAAACAGGAAGGAATATAAAGATATATGGCACATCCATAAAAATATATTTTATTTATTTCAAAATATTAAATACCAACACGCAGACTACTACAATTAAACACATTTAAAACAATAGACAACACACCAGTGTCCTATAACAATTTGGAGAACACTCCATGTAGTCCAATATATGACCAATCTCTCTCTCTCTCTCTTTTTCTCACTCGCTCGTGCAGTGTAGGAGTGCTCCTTAAAGAAAAACTAACAGGTCTGCAACAGCCAGAATTCTTGCTGGTTGGTCAGTGATCAATTACTTATTTCAGGCAATAAAATGCAAATTGATTATTTAAAAATCATAGAACATGTATCGCCATTATATCAAATACTTATTTCTCCACTATATGAACATATCATAGATTCTATAGATAATCACCAATACAGCAGTGTAAATATTAAAGGGGTTGTCTCACTGCATTGATTAGTCTCACCTCAGTCCTGTTTTCTTGGTTTCATTTTGAATTCAGGGGCGCATTTACTGGCTTCTACTAGACTGCAGTAGAAGTCAGGTCTGTAGCTATAGCAACCAGTGCTGACAGCCTGTCATGAGAGATTGAACAGGTCTGTAGTTATAGCGACCTGAGGAGCTGATGCAGCCCATACAAGAGGGGATATCTAGGAATAGGTAGGACACTGTTAATGGACATACTGTATATTGCAAAGTGACTTGTTTTTGCAAGATATCTACTATAAAAAGCAATCCTTGTAGTGAGACAACCCCTTTAATCACAGAATGAATATGTTTGTGTGTGTATATACAGTTGAAACCAGAAGTTTACACTATACACTATATAAAAAGACACATTTCCATGTTTTTCTCACTATCTGTCATGAAATCAGAATAAACCTTACCTGTTTTAGGTCTATTACGATTTCCAAAATTATTTATAAAATTTGCCAAATGCCAGAATTATGAGAGATTTTTTAAGGTATTTTTATTACTTTCTGCAAAATCAAAAGTTTACATACATTTCATTAGTATTCGGTAGCATTGCCCTTAAACTGTATGACTTGGGTCAAATATTTTGGATATCCTTCCACAAACTTCTCACAATAGTAGGTAGGAATGTTGGCCCATTCCATTTTGAAAAGACAATCTCTGGATATGACACTGAGCACATGCACCAACTTCTTTGGTCAACAATGGCGAGTTCTGAGTGGAGCCTGTCTTGTTAAACCACTGTATGATCTTGGAGACCGTGCTGCAACTCAGTTTCAGGGTGTTGGGATTCTTCTTATAGCCTAGGTCATCTTTATGTAGGGCAACAATTCATTTTGTCAGGTTGTTAGAGCAATGTGGTGTCATGTTGAACTTCCAGTGACCAGTATGACAGCTAAGACCTTGTAACACTAACAAGTCACATGACAGCATGGAGGAAAAATGGCAAATTTGGCACAATTTGTCATTTTCACTTAGGGATGTGCCCAACTTTATTGCCAGCAGTTTAGACATTGATGGCGGAGTGTTGAGTTATTTTGAGAGCTCACCAAATTTACACTATTGACACTATTAAAAAAATAATAAAAACAATAAATTAAAACAAAACAGTTAATAAAAACTTGTTTGATGTATATGTTTGAAGCGTGCTACTGAAAGAATGTGCTGGAATCTGCAGCTGTAACAATTGCAAGCATTAGTTATTGACTTTCATTGTAAAAAACATATGGGTCAGTTTTCATTTTTTGAAAGATTCAGTCACACTGATAAGCTAAGTGGAGAATCCTTTTCAACGCAGTTATAAAGAAGGTGTGCTGATGTATATCAAACATATGAAAAGAGCACACTATTTTAGCATACTTTTTAATGATGATAGTCTATGGGTTTATCAGTCGATATGTCTGAAGGACATATATGTGCCAGACATAGAGCCCCAGCACAATGTAAGCACAGCCCATATAAGGGTAGGTACACACATGGCAGTATCGCTGTGGAAAGTCCACAGGTAAGTCCCCTGTAGCAAATTTACACTAAATCATGTGGATTTGTATTCAGATTTTCCTGAAGCAATTAATGAGTATAGACAAGAGATAAAATGCTATACTCATTTGTGTGGATTTCTTTGCAGATTTTCCTTCCATAGATAAAAAGCATAGAAAAGAGAAAAATAAGATATATTTACATCCCCTGTAGCTCACATGGTTATGTAGCTCCAGTTTTTTGCAATCTTCTCTGTACAGCCAGTCTCCAGTGATGATGTCAAATTCCATGTGACTGCTACAGCTAATCACAGGCTCCTCACAGGTGACTGGAGATGCATCACTATAGGATTTTAATGGAAGGTAGGCATATATTTTTTTTCCCTTCTGCGCTCTTTATCCATGAAGCAGAAACCTCAAACAAATCTGCACCACTTTGATGTTGTTGTCCTGCAGAAAACAGTAAACTTGCTATGTATAAACCTAACCTTAAAAGGGTTTCCCATAACAGATATTTTATACATATCTATAGGATAGGTGATAAACATCTGCTTGCTAGGTTTCCCACTGATCTCTATAATAAAAACCTCATGCACCCTGTCCCTCCTCATTGCAATCTCTCAATGTTGAAGTGTGGCAGATTTGTCGCAGAAATTTCTGTAATTAAAAACCTGCTGGATGCATCAAAAGGGTTTTTTTATGGTGAGAAGCACAAGAATTTCTAAATACCGTATTTTTCAGACTATAAGGCGCACATAAAAGCCTAAGATTTTCTCAGAAATCGAAAGTGCGCCTTATAGTCCGGTGCGCCTTATATATGAATCAATTCTTACTTCAGTTTCAGTCTTGTTCAAACGTATTTACAGCTAATTTATACACGATTGTAACTGATTTGCAACTGATTTACAAAAGTAAATACGTTCCGAAATCAGTTACAAATCAGTTACAAATCAGTTGCAAATAAGTGCCACTGGCACGTATTTCTCGCCGGATTTACAACCCATTCTTTACAGCAGGTGATTCCGCGCCCAAAAAAAGGCACAATAAGTGCAGGACCCTTGTAAATCCGGCCGTATTCGGTGCAATCCGCGGGGGCAACACGGGATGAAAAAATGAAGAATGGCCTATACGGCTACCATAGGGCAGAAGCGTTTACTACGTGCGGTGATACGTACAGCTCTGTGTGCAGAAAATCCGTGTTTCAACATTGTCTGTGCATTCAATACCGTACTGTAAAAATTTTATACCCACTACCGAAAAATGCCCCTGTTAAGAGACATGCTTAGATGCTTGTGTTGAAAAAAGTTTGGCTTTCGCTCTGTAACTTTGTTTCATTTAATGCGCCGCGCCTTATAGTCCGGTGCGCCTTATAGTCCGGTGCGCCTTATAGTCCGGTGCGCCTTATATATGAACGGCGCTCAATGTTAATGCACTCAATGTTAATGCGCCTTATAGTCCGGTGCGCCTTATAGTCCGAAAAATACGGTACTCTATTTATAAAAAAGGGACAGTGGTTGCAACTTGCAAGAAATCTACCTTGTTTGTGTGTGTCTCTCTCTCTCTCTCTCTCTATATATATATATACCAACATTGATAGGTATGTATTTCCTACAAATCCTATTTTTCTGACAGACTACACTCATATGGATGTAGCAAAGTTTAACTTGACTGTGATGTCACAACTTTCTGTGTTATCTGCTGTTAGATCACTACAAAAGCTATTAGAAAAGTTGAGATAACATGTGCTGTGGTATCATGGTGGTTTACCTTTTAATTTACAGCGGCGTTCCAAAAGTATTGCTTACAAAAAGATGGTTTGGACGACAGCATTTTAAAAGCAGGAATCAGCTTTATTCCAGAGTGAGATACACCATCACAACGTTTCGGCCTGTCAATGCATGGCCTTTATCAAGCAGCCTTTTTTCAAGGCCATGCGTTGACAGGCCGAAACGTTGTGATGGTGTATCTCACTCTGGAATAAAGCTGATTCCTGCTTTTAAAATGCTGTCGTCCAAACCATCTTTTTGTATCCAATTGTGGTGGGTTTGAGGCTTGCTCGCCTCGGGACGGACTTTGCATCATTGACCTCGCAGGGTCTCATGTGGAATTTTTGTGCTGTTCCCGTTTTTGTTTTTTGTTGCCAAAAGTATTGCTTGTCAGTCCATTCGAGATGACTAAAAATAGAAAACAAAAACTAACTTTGTATCCCATTTAGTCGAGCGCAGTGGTCATCCCGGTGATCCTGGCTGATGACGGCAACGTTCAGTTTTCAGGTAACCCTGCAGCCTATCACAGACCGCACTGGTCACATGCAGTCTATCCAGAAAGAGACCTCTTCCCCCTGCAGGGTCACGTGAACAATGAATTGTGATGTCAACAGCTGGGCTCAACAGCTACAGTGCTGGGATGTGCAGGATTACAAGGTACATTTTTTTGCGTTATATTTGCGCTCTAAATCGAGCAAGACGCCCCCCATAATTACGGTAATCCATAGTTCTCACAGAGCACTGTGAGCATAGCCTAACTGATCCCTGATGGACTGGTGAGCGGTGGTTACTTTCGGAACCCCGTTGCATCTTTGCTACATCTGCATAAGCACTAGCGCCTTTTCTAATGTATCTAGTTGTCACAGTAACTCCAGTTGTCCTGCTGCTGTAGGAATTTTACATGTATTTGCTGTAAATGTATCAGCACAAATCGCAGAAATAATGGAGCATTTCCACGAGACAGCTTTTATATACCAAAATATTTCTAGAAAATATCTTGCTATAAAATTCTGCCTTGTTACATCTTTATGTTGCTTTACTGCATTTCACATAAAGCACCTGAACATGCAAATGTTACATGTAGTAACCCGATAACCGCGCTAATCAAAAGGCGCTAAATGAATGAGCTGAGTCTTTGAAGAAAAGTATTCACAAAATGGTCGAAATTGCAGCGTGATTACCTTTTATTTTATCCCACCAAGGCCCTCTAACTGTAAGGCAAACTGCATTTTTATGCCATTTGTTTGTATTCTTATCTGCAGGAGTTGGAAATTAACAGCGTTGCTAGTTTGCGTTTACTGTTAAGCCTGGAGAGCGAGAGATTGCTTTGCAAACAGCACAGTTATTATGTCTGCAGTTGGTACTCTTTGTATAAATTATTGATCAGCTGGCTTATTGCTCTTTCTGCTTAATGGATACAAATATCTGCTTGAGCAACTTTTATTACCTGTTGATAGATGAATTAAGACACGTTGTACTGGAAACAAGCAATGATGGCAAAGTACAATTAAATAATAGCCTGGTGTTTGCCATCATTAATAAAGATAATGCAGTTTATGAACAGGAGTTTGTTACAACTTCTGTGTGTTTAGCACAGTTTATGGTTTGGCAAACGCATGTATATATTACGTTGATTGTCTTTAGGCAAACAGGCCAATTGACATTTGAATTTAACCCATCAGCCACCAACAACGAAAGCAATGAATCTTCTTGGAAGGCACGTTTGCTTTTGTATTTAGCACAGTTTGTGATTGGCTTATCGGAGCCCTCAGTGTGCCAAGACTGCCGGCAGCAAAGTAATACAACTAATGTTTTATGCAGCATACTGAAGTAAGCACTTTTATATGTCCTCTCTATTATAAGCTTTCAGCAGCCACCTGCTGGGCGAAGACTGTACAATGAGGATCTAGCAATATTTAACACTAAATGGTCAAAAACCCATGCCCCATATGTTAACTGGGAACACGACCAGTGACCTCATGTAATTCTTCATCAGTTAACCAGAATTAAGCATCTGAAGCCACCACAAGGGGATAACCTTATGTCTATTAGCGACACAATGCTAGAAATTGTGTTGGATAGTACAACAATCTCTTCATACAGCATAAATGTGTAATTGCAGGGGTTTTAGAAGAGTATTAAGAGTTAGAGAGTAACTGCCACCACTAGCATAACAGCGAAATTGCAGGGCCAGGTTATTTAATACTGTATATAAATTACATAGCCAATTACATGTCTGTTAGTAGCAGTTTCTGAATCAACAGTTGTCAAAGAAGCAAGGGCCTTGGAGGATTATATAACTACTGCTGCCAATTGATTGTCAATTTGTCAATAACATATCTATGTAATATGTTTACACCTTTAAAAATGACTTGGTACATTTTTAGCTAGGACGGATATAGCACAGTTTATTTAGTAGTGATATGTCACTGTATCGTGTTATCTGTTCTTAGATCACAAGACAGGCCTTTGAAAAACAGTAAAAAAGTTGATATTACTGTCTATGCCACACTATCATGGTGCGTTATTTGTCAAGTTAAGCTTTACTACGGCTGTATTTATATGCCCCTAGTATATTCTGCAGCACTATACAGAATATATACCCTGTTTTCACTGTATATCCTGTGAATATTTCCGTGTGCCAATTATCCCAAGCTTTTGGATTGTGGGAGAGAAGAGATGAACACAAAAAGAAAATGCAAGCTTATTCGAGTTTTGGGCACCACATGTATTCAGACTAATGTAAGAATGATGCCAGGGTAACCAACGAGCCGCTGTGATGCCCTGTATTTGGAAGGATAAGGAGTTAGTAACAGCAAAGATTTAAAAATATATGCAATCAATATAAAACGAGGCAAGAAATTAAAACAGATAGAAAAAATAAATTGGAAATTGAAACATTCACTGAGCATGTAGGAGATCATGTTCATGCACTGAGCAGAAATCAAGTATCTTTTATATAGTCATCACATTTCCTCATATATCAAGACCTCATTTCTCATCTACAAAAAAAATCAATAGTGGGGTGTACATATGCAAGGGGAATTCCAACTCCCCATCTAGCTTATCCTCAGTCCTGTTTATGACACAAAGTTTATTACAGTAACATCAGTTTCCATGATCCGAATATTTAAACATAGTTGCTTGAAATAAATAAAGAGAGAAATTAAAGGCTTCTTAATTAGTTCAGCAATTACGCTTTCTTGGTCGCATTTTAATCAGTGCAGGCCTTATCAAAGGACAAACAGAACGATTTGCAAGCCTTTGAATTTTAAACAGCCTTATTGATTTCAGTACAATAAGTCATCTCTTGACACAAGCAGGAAACTCAAATGGTTACAATTTGCAGCCACAGCTACTATAAATTTAAGAGAAAAATGGTTTTGCTCAAAATTGCGACATCGCAACAAAAATACAAGGCTGTCTAGTAGTAAATTAAAGAGAAAAAAACGAGGTTGAAAAGAAAACAAAACAGCAAATTATATCAAGTCTTTAATTCACTGTGAAGAACAGAAGACATTTCTTGAAGGGATTCCTAGGAAACATTTAACAGAGGTATTCTTTTCATTTATTCTTCGAAACAGATTTTTTTTTGTTGTTGTGGTGGAACAACTCCTCTGGTTGGTGGTTTCCATGTATTCAATGATTGATGCTCTTGGGAAATAGGAACAATAGTTGGTTAAGAAACACTACATGATTTAATAGGGGAATCCAGGGTCTGAGAACACATTCCAGAACGTATTCTAATGATTTCACCAGGCAATGGTGTTAATGAGTTGCGCAATGTGCTGGCCATCATACACAAATGTACAATTCATCAGAACTAAAAGGATCACACTACACTTCATCCTAATGACACTATAGAGAAAAAAACATGACCACATTTCAGCTGACACCTCTCACATAAGAATATCCTATGATTCAGATGTCAATATACATACAATTGTTGAACTGGAGTTCACAAACAGGACGCAAAACTCGCTTAAAGGGGTATTTTCGCTACAAAGATCATATCTCAGATTATGGGGACAGTAAAAATAAGCACTTTTGTAATTGGTTAGCATTACCAAAGTCACTTAGTATAGCAGATATGAGCTTTACTGTGCATCGATAGCTATTTTTTGCAGCTGCTAGTCAGGAAACACCCCCTTTTCTGTGATTGGCTGGCTGACATTTCATTCAGCCTGTTGGGACACGCCCCTGGTCAGATTCCGCCCCTGGACACGCCCCATGCACTGTGAATGGCTTAATGACATTTCATTCAGCCTGTTGGGATACGTCCCCAGACAGGAAACGCCCCAGACACGCCCTCTGCGCTGTGATTGGCTGCCTGCACACTCTGTGTTTACTCTCCTCTGAGCTGTTGAAACCAGCTATCTGAAAGAGCTGCTGGCTCTATACTCATCTCCCAGCACAAAGGTGAATGATCTGGGTAATTACTGACTGTTTAACTCATAGATCTCCTCATTATTTCCTGTGTTCCCTCCATATAACACAGCCTTATACAGTCTCCTGTCTGATAACAGAGGGGGAAGAGGAGGGGCATTGTACATTCCTCACATGTGTTTCATCAGTTCAGGCTGTGTGTATAACTGGTTATAGCACAGCAAGGACCTTGGAAGCCCACCTCAAGCTGAAGGCTCTGTAGACAAGATAACATTGCAGGAGGCTGCATAGCTGTCCTCTCAAGACAGCCTTCCCCTTCCCCTGCTTCACACAGAATGATGATGTCACAGCTCTTCAGTGAGGAGAGACATGCCTGCTGAGAGGAGAGACACGCCTCCTGGCAGGAGAGACACGCCTGCTGAGAGGAGAGACACGCCTCCTGACAGGAGAAACAGGCCTGCTGAGAGGAGAGACATGCCTCCTGGCAGGAGAGACATCCCTGCTGAGAGGAGAGACACGCCTGCTGAGAGGAGAGAGACACCTCCTGGCAGGAGAGATAGCCTGCTGAGAGGAGAGACTCGTCCCTGGATTTCAAATTTAATATCATAGAATTAGCTGAAGAGCATGAACACTTCAAACGGTAAAACCCCTTTAAGTTATGGAGAATGTCATATGAAAGGGCTGTACAAATGATCCGGCTGGAAAATAAGAAAATGCAGACACAAAATGAAGCAGTAAGGCTATGTTTCATTTTTTTGAAAACCACTTGACATCTACATGCTATTACTTTCATACATCATAGATTATATAGATCACATTTTCGCAATGTAGATTTGACATTTCAGATTACCACCCAGGGTACCCACATCTGGACTAACTCCATTAAATAGGACCAATCCGTGTTCACGTCCATATGAAACTGAAAATTTGCAGCAGAAATCCACGTGTATTAAAGAATTTCTAAATAGGAAGAGAATCCACGGCACAACACCTTCAGGAACCTTTCAAGTGTTTATTCAAACAATATATCAATCACCAGAAAAAAAATATATTGCTCTTCATGTGAAGCCGGCTCTGTGCACATCACCTCCCACCTCTAGGTTCGTTGTGACCAAGGCCTGTTGGCCGAAACGTCAGACTAGGGGAATTCTTCATTAAAACGTTACCTTATGCATTGATTCATGTGGAGAGCAACATATTTTTTTCTGTGAGTTGTGTATTGTTTGAATAAACACTTCAAAGTTCCTGAAGGTGTGCCGTGGATTCTCTTCCTATTTAGTACTCAGCCACGGGCTTTTTCACTGAGCACCTGACATCCACAAGGTGTGCGGCACCATCACCCGTTATCTAATAACGAATTTCTGCCATGAATTATCTTCTATATCCAGGAAAAATTCATAATGTAAAAGTAGCCTAATCAACTGACTTGTCTGTAAAGAACCTTTGGATAAACATCACATTTGGTTTTCAGAACCATGCAGAAAAAAGGAGCAGGTATTCGCTCCATTCAACTAGCTCCATGGCTGGGTAGAGTTACTAATCATATCTTTGTTGATGTGAACCACCATATTTATAGTGAGATAATACAAGATTTTCTGCCCCCAGAGCCAACCCAAATGAACCAGTGGCTGCTTCCTCCCTCATCCAAGTGACATCACTCTCGCTGTGGCTGCCAATAAGATCAAAGGCATGTGGCAAGGAGCTGAGAGAAGGAAGGACTGGGCTCTTGAAGCAATTGGGAACGTCCAGTGGTCAATTGTGAATTACCTCCTTACCAACACTGAAGATTACATCGGCACTGATAGGCTGTCTTTAGGCTGGATTCACACGCTGTGTTTTTGTTGCATTTCTCAACTGCATAGAAAAGGCATGTAGAAAACACATACATTTTTTAAAATGCAAGTGCTTCTATAATTAACTTAAATTTGGAATACAGGTGAATTATGGCTTATTAAAAACATTCATTCTTTATTGCTATATGCATTTTTGCTGCGTTAAAAAAACCACAACATGTGAACTCAGCCTTAAACAGAGGTTAGCGGTGTTACACAAGTGCTGCTCACCACTTCTCACAGAAGTCTGTCGTTTCTCCAGTATCATCCACTGAATGACTAACATGTAGGGCTCCAATTTTTTTTAAATGAATAAAGCTTTAGCTGCTGCAGAACATAAAAATACAAAAGATCAGAACTTTTCCTATCATCTAATAAATGGTGGTCAATGATTTCCATTTACTTTCCACAATGAAATTCTGCAGTAGCTGAGTTTTACAGTTTAAGGAATAAAGTTCTCACTACGATAAATTATCATATTTAATATTATACAATATCAAAGTTTTATAAACATTTAGGGTGACATTTCCCAACGCCAATGCCAGTTTTTTGGTCTACATTGCGCTAAAACCTCTATTGATGCCATATTTTGGATGTAAATGAACTATCGTACACCAAAACTAGGCGCATTATATGCCAAGACTGACACATTGTAATGTGCCTAAAAATGATGCGCTGTGCGCTTCCATAACGAAACGCGCCTATTGAGGCACATAGCACATCATTACAAGTGTATATGTGTTAGGTGCATTACAAGTATGTGTTAGGCGCATTTCATATACTATGTGCCTCCATGCGCGATGTGCCTCGATAGGTGCATTACATACGCTTATAATGGTATGCTATGTGCCGCCATTTGCGCTAATCGCGGCACAAAACATTTCATTGGTAGAATATGTAATGCCCCTATCAAGGCATTATGTTTACTATGCAAGGTAAACCTGACGCCAGATTTTTGATAGGGTCGGACTTTCTGGCGCACTTTACTCTTATTTAATGCGCCTAAAAACTGACATAGCACCATAAATTTCCAGATATCTCGCCCTTAGTGCGACATGTATGAACTAGGTGCATAGAGGCCAGTTCTAAAGCAATGTAGAATGCGCCAGTATGTATTTACCTGTTCGTCTGCAGGTCATACATACAGGCACATTGTAGGTGTAATCCTGGCGCTGAATCTATCTGTGCCGCATAGTAAAAAAGTAGAAAATATTCCACAGGATTCCTGACAGCTCGGGTCATGCTTACTGATCTATAAAATAGCCTGTCAGTGAATAGAAAATACCATAGTTTCTATTCACTGACATGCTATTCTGAAGCCTCCTCTTTTATTTCTAGTCTGCTGTGATGTGTTTTTTGGGGATATTATATAATTTAATATATATTTTATATAATTTATTTTATGTAGTTTGATAATTAATATAAATTTGTTTGTATTATTTTAGTGGTATAAATTAAGAAAAATTGATATTTTTTAGCCCTAATGGCAAATCTTGTTCCTCTACGATAACTTTAGGCTCAGGCAAACCACTCTTAACTTTGTCTGTTTGTTCCAGCAGCAATGCACCTAGTTTTGGTATCTTCCAGTCATAAATGTGGAGATTCATATGGTTGTGGTGTGACACGCCTCCAGAACGCCCCCACATCTTGGGCGCATTATAAAGCCATGCGGGCGCCGCGAAATGCACCTATTTTCTAGAGAACAGGGCTGCAACAGTTTTTTGGCAGAAAGCACACCAGAATACTGGCGCAGCCCTGCTCATACATATGTCGCCTTTTGTCCATATTTCAGATTCGTCAAGGAGTAAGTAAACAAAAAAGTTTCATAGTGCTGAAAATATAGGTGTTGTGAATGTAATGCACTGCATGTGAGCAGTCTCCTGAAAAACAGGCCGAAAATGAGCACAATGGGGCTCTATGGAAAACACGTGCAGCAGTCCCCACTGCACGGGTTTTCCGCCCGGCGGTTTTGCCGCCGGCGGCCCGGCGGCAAAATATTGAGCAAGCACCATCTTCCGTCCGAAAACCGGACGGACTGTGTGCTTCTCAATGGGAGGCGGGAGGGCTCTTCTCCGCTCATCGCGGAGAAAAGCAACCCCCCCCCCCCCACAAAACAGGACAAATACCGGCCGGTTTGCCGGCCGGTATTTGTCCTATGCCGTGTGAACACGCCCTAAGACTTTCTTTGTTGCCCATAGCAACCAATCAGAGCTCAGCTTTTATTTTTTTAGAGCACCATATGAAATGAAAGGGGCGCTGACTGGTTGCTTTGGACAACAACTGGTCAGTTTTCATACATGAGGCCCGGAGTCTCTATATTATAGAACCATTCTGTACTTATTGGGCAGTTAAACTCATCATAAATCAATTATTACTATATAGCACCACCAAACTCTGCAGCGATGTACAGTTTCTCAGTAGTACCTGATGACTCACAACCTATATTCCCAATTAACCTATCAATATGTCTTGGAGTGCACAGACGTTACCCTTAGTCAGATTGGAAGTTCAGATCCCAGACACTGCTAACTACTGAGACACTGTGCTGTCCACATGACAATAAGAACACCTAAGTATTGTGAACATAAAGATAATATTTATCTGCATTAATTTAAATATCTCTTATCTAGTAACACATTCTTCACATGAAAGTATGTCTATTTACAAAATAAAGCTACAGTGTTATTTTCCCATCATACTGTAGAGATAGGCAGAAAGATAGATGATAGATAGATAGACAGACAGATAGATATATAGATAGATCATAGATAGATAGATAGATAGATAGATAGATAGATAGATAGATAGATAGATAGATAGATAGATAAAAGAGATAAGATAGTAAGACAGAAAGAAAGAAATAGATAAAAGAGATAGACAGATAGATAAATATATAGATAAAGGAGAGATAGACAGATAGATACACATAGATAGATGAATAGATAGATAGATAAGAGATATAGGATAGTTAGGCAGATAGAAATAGATAGATAAAAGAGATACATAGATAAATAAATTAACTCCTTAACAACCGCCCGCCGACTTTAGACGTCGGCTGGTGCAGGTCGTTCTTAAGACGTCGCTGCAGACATCGGAGTTTGCGGCGCCCGGGAGCCGCAGCTGCGTTGAGGTCAGGGCGGTACTACACAGCCCTGATCCCAGCGCAGCTACTGCAAGCATCGGGGAGCGGGGGAACCTCCGCTCACCGATGCTTTAACCCTTTGATTGCGGCGGATCGTAACCGCTGCGCAATCAAAGGGTTTCCCTGCTCTGTCGGGTGATCGGAACACCTGGTGACCCGATAGAGCGTAGGGAACGGCTGCACAGTCAGCTCTGGGGACCTAGAGTAGCCCCAGAGCTGTCTGTGTATCAAGCCACTGACCAGGACAGACTGTGTGCTGTCCTGATCACTGCCTGTGTCAGACTGACACAGATTGTAATGTATTAGCATTAATGAATATGCTAATACATTACTAAGTGTAAACAAAAATAATGTAAAACAGTTCTCCCTTCAGAGGATGTAAAAAAAGTAAAAAAAAGAAAAGAAAAAGAAAAATAATAAAAAAAAAATAAAAAAAAATAAATATTTAATAAAAAATAATTGTGCATATATTACACACACAAAAAACCTACACATATTAGGTATCCTCACGAACTTAATAACCTGTAAAATTAATATAACAAGTTATTAAGTGTGAAATGTGAATGGAGTAAAAAAAATTAAATAAAATAAAATAAAAATTCTGCAATTATTTATAAGTGAACATAAACTATTCCCCCATAAAGTACAACTTGTCTCGAATAAAACGAGGCAAAAACGAAAAAAAATTTCTGGTCATTAACTACTTTTCAGGCGTTCGGCTTAAGGGGTTAAAGAGAGATAGACAGATACATATTGATAGATGAATAGATGATAGATAAAAAATAGTCAGCAAAAAATGGGACTCCCGGCAAGGAGACCACTCAAACATAAATAGAGAAAAAATTGCGGCACTCACGGTAGCAAATTTTAAAGTGATGAAAGTGAATTTATTCCCACATAGTAAAAACACGACGTTTCGGCTCCCTCACAGAGCCATTTTCAAATGAACATGGCTCTGTGAGGGAGCCGAAACATCGTGTCTTTACTATGTGGGAATAAATTCACTTTCATCACTTTAAAATTTGCTACCGTGAGTGCCGCAATTTTTTCTCTATTTAGATAGATAGATGGATAGATAGATAGATGGATAGATAGATAGATGGATAGATAGATAGATAGATAGATAGATAGGGGGTGGAGCGAGAGAGTGACAGGCAGACAGAAAGATAAACTGTCCTTATAATAATGATTGCCATTTTCAGCACACAGAAGTCCAAGTCAGATGCCAAACAAAGAAAGATATCTGTAAAAAACTTGACTCACGTGTTAGGAATGTTTGATAAATGTGCAGTATCTAAAAAAAAACATGACTATGTATACTTCACTGCTTCCTGATCAAAGTGAGGGGAACGTCACAAGAATAAAATTTCCCCTGCTAGCAGTATGGAGAACAGAGCTAGAAATGAGCTGTCACTAGTAGTGTGGCTGTATCCTGGGCATCCTGGCAGGATTATACTAGAAAACTACAGGGGTGCAGTGACTGGCAGGAGAGCTGTAATATACTGGCACTGGAAGTAAAGTTATAGGAAATATCACAGGCAGGAAAACTACATTTGTAACCTTGGCAGGAAAGCTTCACTTAAAACAGCAGGGACTGGCAGGGTGACTACATACCTGATTCCAGGGGGCTGGCAGGGAAGCTTCACATGTCACTGTGGGGACTGGCATGAAAGCTAGACATGTACAGTGGGGAAAAAAAGTATTTAGTCAGCCACCAATTGTGCTAGTTCTCCCACTTAAAAAGATGAGAGAGGCCTGTAATTGACATCATAGGTAGACCTCAACTATGAGAGACAAAATGAGAAAACAAATCCAGAAAATCACATTGACTGATTTGGAAAGAATTAATTTGGCCTCTCTCATCTTTTTAAGTGGGAGAACTTGCACAATTTGTGGCTGACTAAATACTTTTTTTCCCACTGTAACTGCAAGGACTGGCAGGAAAGTTAGGTGTGTGACTGAAGGGAAAGCTAGGTTTGGGTAGGAAAGCTACATGTGTGGTTGAAGAGACTGGCAGAGAAGCTACACGTGATTGCAGGGATTGGCAGGATCAGGGCCGCCGTTAGGGCAGTACAACGTTATTTCTCTACCGGCCCGGGGCCGGGTTTGGGTGAAGCCAGGGGGGCCCCCGCCGCAGGCTTCGCCCACTAGCTTCACAGCAGCTATCTCTTAATTGTATGCACGTCCGCGTGACGCGCATACAAGTAAGATGAACGGCGGGGCAGGGAGAGCCGTGCGCTCCCCTGCCCCCAAACCTCAAGGTTTGGACGCCCGCCGAACCACGACGGCCCCACCTAAAAACAGGGGCCACGACGAAAGGAGGGGGGCCCTTTTCTACAGGGGGCCCTATCCCACAGGGGTCCTAACAATAAAGGAGGGGCCCTATCTCACAAGGGGCCACCCAACAAAAGGGGCCCTTCCACAGAGGGGCCCTATCCTACACAGGGGGCTCTAACACTACAGGAGGGGGCCCTATCTGACAGAGGGGGCCCTAACCTAAAAAGGGGCCATAACTACAAGGAGGGCCCAACAGTAAAGGAGGGGGGGCCCACCTAAGGAGGGGGCCTATCCTACACAGGGGGCCCTAACACTAAAAGAAGGGGCCCTATCCTACAGAGGGGGCCCTAAACACTAAAAAAGGGGCCCTACCTAACAGGGGGGCCCTACCTTCAAGGGGGGGCCTATCCTAAAGGGGGCCCTAACACTAAAGGAAAGGGGGGCCCATCCTACAGAGGGCCCTTACACTAAAGGCAGGGGCCCTATCCTACAGAGGGGGCCCTATCCTACAGAGGGGGCCCTATCCTATAGAGGGGGCCCTAACACTAATGGAGGGGGCCCTATCCTACAGAGGGGGCCCTAAACTAACACTAATGGAAGGGGCCCTATCCTACAGAGGGGGCCCTATCCTATAGAGGGGGCCCTAACACTAAAGGAGGGGGCCCTATCCTACAGAGGGGTCCCTAAACTATAGGGAGCCCTTAACTACAAAGGAGCCCCTAAGGTAAAGAGGGGCCTTAACCTACAGGGGGTCCTAAACTACCTGCAGGGGCCCTAAACTAGAGAGGGGGCTACTTACAGGGGGCCCTAAGCTACAGCAGGTGCCCCATGCTACCTAGCTACCGAAATGGAAACCCCAAGCTACCTAGCTACTCACAGGGGGCCCCAAAACCTAGTACTTCCAAAAAAGGGATCCAAACTCCCAGCTACCCTGGGGCCAAATTTCCTACTTACGATGGGGGCCCTAATCACCGCCTCCCTCTGGGGGGCAGTTACCCGGGGGGAATTATTACCCGTTGGGCCCAAAATGGGGGGAGTTTTTAAAAGAGGGGGAAAACATTGGGGAAAAAGATAAAAAATGAGGGTTCAGGTTTTTTGTATTGTAATTCTGCAGGGATGAATGGGGCGAAAAAGTCATGGTGGCTCGACCGAACAGAGAAGAAAAGGGAAATGAACGATTCCAACAAAGCGTCACCCTTTTGGCTTAAATGTAAGTAAATTTTGCAAAGCACCTTGTACCCGGGGATACCATTAACCCCTGTATGGAGAAAATAATTGGTCTTGTTGTAATGTTTATATTTTGTGATATGTGGGGTTATTTTTAGGTGCTTTTATATTCTTTTTTGGTGATATTGGTCTGGGTATAAGGTTTGGTCAGAACATAGTTGACAGTGGTGATCATGTGGCGGATTTTTTGGGCCCCTTTTATATGTATTTAAACCACAAAATAAGAAAACTGTACGTTGTAAAATCCCTGAAAAAATCCAAAAACAAGGGGACAATTGCATTTTTTTTTGTGACCCAAAAAATTTTTTTTTTTTCTGGGGTGGTGGTGGGTTTTTCGGGGGGGGTGGGTGCCGAAGGGGTTTGGCCGGGAGTGGGGGGTGGTTATTTTTTGGGGGGGGGGGGGGGGTGGAAAATGGTGGAGCTTGAAGCGCAGAGCAATGGGTGGGTGGCGGGGCTGAGGGCGCTGAGTGATGGACGGGGAAACAGAGGGGGGGCCCAGACGCTCCAGCTGTATTTTGGGGGCCCCAAAAAATTTTTGATGGGGGCCCTTTGGGGCAGGAATTTGCTTAGAACTACACATAAATTGCAAAGGGAAATAGAAAGTAAGCAAGAAAATTTTTGACTGTAGGGACGGGGAGGGAAAATACATAAGTTACGCAACTCACGTATCTAGCTTTCACACCTGTCCCTATAACCACCTGTGCAGCTTCACAGCTATCCTTTTTTTTTGACTGCAAAAGGAAATTTTTTTGGGTGCATTAAATTACCCCCCAAAAAAAAAACTTTTTTTTGGGGCTTGACTTTAAATGTTTATTATTTAAAAAAATACCCCTTTCAGGGGTTGTCCCCACTACAAAATTGCTTTTTTTGTTAAAGCTTGGGAAAACAAGTCCCCTGCAATATTTTTTTCCTTAACCCGTGTTTTTACCATTTCCCCAATATCCCCTCTAATATGGGCTGCTTCAGCTCCTCAGGGCACTATATTACAAACCTGTTCGACTCTAAAGGGTGCCAGCAATGGGGCGCCCATAGCTACCCGAACTTGGGGACCTCACAGACGTCACTGCAGGTCAGTAGAAGCCAAAAAACCCCCCCCTTTAAAAAAAAAAAAATAAAACTGGAAAAACAGGAAAAAGAGGGAAAAATTAAAATTTATGTAGAGACAAAAACCCCCTTTAAACCTCAAACCCTGACCATGAAGACCTTTTCTCTATAAATTTTGGTGTCTAGAGCATTTAAAGGGACCCAAAAAAAACAGGGACAAACCCTAGGAGCCCGGGAGTAACTGACCCGCTGGGGTCCTGCCAAAAACCCGCCCCATCAATATCTTCAAAAAAAACAGCATCAAAATGGTTTAACCCAAAAGGGGGGGGCCGACTAAATTTTTTTAGTTTTTTAGGATGTTCAATACGGCATTTTTAATTTCGTGTTTGGGGAAGTTTCCCGGGCCCCAAAAACTTTCAAAAAAAATTTTTGTTGTGATAAAAAAAATTTCAAAAAAAACACTTTTCGGTGGGTTTAAACCCTAAGTGTTTTTCATACGTCTTTGTGATGTTTTTTAAACGATCTGCCCAAAAGAATTGACATGTCAATTCTTGTTCCGTTTTTACGCATCAAAAACCCTATTTAAAACTCTAGGGTAGATTTTTGCATTCCAGGAAACATATCCACTTACCACACTTTGGGTACGTGTTTGGATATGTTTTCCGCAATATGTTTTTAGGATCGAATTTTTTTTTTACAAAACGCCGTGTGCATATACTGACAGGCAATAATGCTGGTATCCTTACCAGAAGTATGTCATAGCATTATATAAACGCTCAGAGGATTGCACTGTATAGTACCCTGGTGGGATAAGAAAAAGAAACAAAATACACAAATATCAGTTTCACCATGATCATAACAAGTCAAGCTTAAAAAACTCTGTGGACAGCCACTCGTCCCTTCCACACCTGCACAGTTAGGCTATGTTCACATGGTTTAAATTGGGGCGCATTTCGCCAAGTACTGCGCTCCAATACGAGAGAAATGCGCCACAGTCATTACGGTGATCCACAATTCTCATAGAGAACTATGGATTACGTCTCCTCTCCCCAGGCGTACAATACGACGCGCAGGGAGATAAGTGACATGTCATTTTATTCACGGCGCTTACGCACCGCGAGTGATGGCAATCTATAGGGAGTACGCGACCTCCCGAACACCCGGCGTAATTGCAGGACATGCTGTACGCCCTGCAATTAGCCGTGTGAACTTAGCCTTAGGGCAAAACGTATGAACTGGGTCAGCTCTAAATCGCTTTAAAGCAGTATAGAATGCGCCAGTATGTATGAACCTGTTCTTCTGCAGTTCATACATCCAGGCGCATCTTATGAGTAATCCTGGCGCTAAATCTATCTGTGCCACATGGCAGGGCCGCCATACAGGTGGTACAGCCGGTACTCCTGTATGGGGCCCGGTGGAATAAGGGGGCCCGCTGCAAGCAGGCCCCCTTAATCCTCAACTAGACGGCCCCCCTCGCCGCCGAACCAGGCCGGAATGCCCCCATTTTGGGGCCCCAGCCCTGTGGGCCCCATAGTCTGCCGCTCCCCCAGCGCTCAGAACCGGCCCGGGGGTCGGGGGCTAATGTCCTCCACTCCGGGGGCGCGGTTCGGAGAGCACAGGCCGCCGGCCTTGCTGATCACCCTGGAGGGGTTTAAACATTACCTTAAACCCTCCAGATCGCCCCCTGCTGATAGGGGCGGGGACGTCTCATCCCGCGCCCCCTATGCAGGGTGGGAGTAAGGCGGCCGGGCGTCCAGGGGCGAGAGGAGGGAATGGTTGTTTAAAAATATATATTATATAAATTTTAAATTATATTATTTTATAATTAAGGGAACGGGCCCTGGCTCCTAATCTAAAGGGGGCCCTGGGCCCGTTACTCTAAAGGGGCCCGCACTAACTCTAAAGGGAGCCCCCACCTTTTCATAAAAGGGGGGCCCTGGTACTAACTCTAAAAGGGGGGCCCCGGGCCCCCAACCTAAATGGGCCCTTGCTAGCTAAATCTAAAAGGGGGCCCCCCCGGTCTATAACTCTAAAGGGGGGCCCCGGTAGCTAACGCTAAGGGGGCCCTGGGACCTACAAAAAAGGGGGCCCTGGTACCTAATTTAAGGGGACTGGGTACCTAAATCTAAAGGGGGGTACAAACCCAACTTACAGGGGGGTGGCTACCTCCTAAAGCGGGGACCGGCTACCTAAACTCTAAAGGGGGGCCCCGCACCTAACCTAAAGGGGGGCCCCGGTACTTAACTCTAAAAGGGGCCTGGCTACCTGACTCAAAGGGGCCCGGGTACCTAACTCTAAAGGGGGGCCCGCACCTAACTCTAAAGGGGGGGTGGACCTAACTTAAAGGGGGCCCCCGGCTACCTAACTCTAAAGCAGCCCTTGGGTACCAACTCTAAATAGGGCCTACTACCTAACCTACAGGGGCCCTGCACCTAACCTACAGGGCCTGGTACCTAACTCTAAAGGGGCCCTGGCTACCTGACTAAAGGGGGCCCTACCCCAACTCACAGGGGCCCTGGCAACCAATTTTAAAGGGGCCCCGGGACCAAAACCCACAGGGGCCCTGGCACCCTAGAAAATAAAGTGGGCCCGGGGACCTACAAAAAAAAAGGGCCCTGGCCACCACCCCAAAATAAAGGGCCCCGGTCACCTACAAACTAAAGGGGCCCCCGGGCACCCCCAAAAATAAAGGGGGCCCTGGGCCCCCTAAAACTAAGGGGGGGCCCCGGGCCCCCCTACAACTAAAGGGGGGCCCCGGCTACCCAAAACTAAGGGGGCCCGGCTACCTACAAACTAAAGGGGGGCCCGACTGCCCCAAACTAAAAAGGGCTCTACCTCACACAGCTAAAGGGGGCCCCCAAAATACCTGTTAATTGACCTAAAGGAGACCCCCAACGCCTTTACTACCTAAAGGGGGCCCTGGCTACTAACTCTAAAGGGGGGCCCCGGCTAGCAAAATCTAAAGGGGGCCTGGCACCTAACCCTAAATGGCCCTGCTAGCTAACTTAAAGTGGCCCTGGCTAGTAATCTAAAGGGGGCCCCTGGTACCTAACCAAAAAGGGGGCCTGGGACCCAACCCTTTAAAGGGGGGCCCGGGTACCTAACCTAAAATCCTTTGGTGCTAACTCCCAAAGGGGGCCCTATACCAACTCAAAGGTTCCCGCTACCTAACCTAAAGGGGGCCCCGGCTACCTAACCCAAAAGGGGCCCTGGCTACCTACTCTACGGGGGGCCCCGCTACCTAACTCTAAAGGTGGGCCCCGGGTACCCAACTCTAAAGGGGGCCCCGGCTACCTAAAAATAAAGGGGGCCCCGGGTAGTAAATCTAAGGGGGGCCCCGGTCCTAAATCAAAAGGGGGGCCCTGGCTACTACTATAAAAGGGGGGGCCCCGGTAACCTAACTTAAAGGGGCCCTGGTACCTAAAATCTAAAGGGGCCCTGGCACCTAACTCTAAAGGGGCCCTGGGACCTAACTCAAAGGGGGGGCCCCCCCGTACTAACCCAAAAAAGGGGCCCGGGACCTAACCCTAAAGGGGGCCTGACACCAAAACATACAGGGGCCCCGGCTACCAACTCAAAAAGGGGCCCGGGCTACCTAATTTTAAAGGGGGGCCCGGCTACCTAACCCCCGGGGGCCCGGAAACCAAAATCTAAAGGGGGCCCTGGCTCCTAACTTATAGGGGCCGGGCCCTAGAAATAAAGGGGGCCCTGCCACCTACAAATAAAGGGGCCCGGCCACCAACAAAAAAAGGGGGGCCCCCTCCCCCCTACAAACAAAAAGGGGGGTCCTGGCCACTACAAAAAAAGGGGGCCCGACTCCCTGCAAACTAAAGGGGGGCCCGGCTACCTAAAACGGGGGGGCCCCCTGGCTACTACAAAAAAAAGGAGGCCCTAAAATTCTAAAAAATAAAGGGGACTCGCTGTCAAGCCTGCTTTTGGAAAAAACGCACTGGCCAAACCCCTACTTTGTACAAGCTTCGCCAGGCCCCATCAGCTTACCTTTCCCACAGTAAGCACCGGGGAATATCTTTTAATCAAGCACTTTGGGGCCACATGAATGAAAACTTCTGGGCTGAATTCATTTTGTTGCCCTAGAACAATAAGTGCCCCTTCATTTATTATGCTCTGGAAAAAAAAGGGAAGGGGTGCCTGATTGGTTCTATGGGCAAAAAGAGGGTTAACCTGCTTTTTTTTAAATGGGCCCTTACGAGTGCTAGAATTACTGTATTGCGGGGCGACTTCGAGTGAAATTGCAGTGAAATTTACACCCCAAAGAATGCCCTGCAAATATGTTTGTGAACTATCCCTTACAAAATATGATTTGAAATTTGTTCTGTATCAAAAAGGCGCCATACTGCCCTTTTTTTCAATGGGAATATTACTACGGTCACAAATGGACTGTGTAGTATTCAAATTGCAACAGGGGACAAGTTGGTCCCTTTTTGAAGCACATGTATAATTTTAAAGGCCCCGGGCGCTAATTTAATTGGCGCTTAGAAGTGAATGCGCCTGAATCTATGAACCTGTTCTACTATGGGTTTAAAGTTTTGGGCGTTTTCTAGCTACAAAGGAAAATTTATCAGGTGAAGCATTTCAAATGCCTATTTGTTCCAGAAATTTAGCAATTAACGTCATAAATTGTAGTTTGTCGGTTGGGGTGTGCACCTCCCGCACGCCCTGATCTCCCTTTTAAAAAGGCTGCAGACACTCTATAATGCGCCTGATATCGGAGTGCATCTGGTTACAAATATAGCGAAGGGGGCTGCGCTAGATCTCGGGCTGAAAAGACACCATGTCGCCCTTGGTGCATAAAAAGTGCATTTTACACACTCACACACTGTAACCTGTACACTCCATGGGGGTCAGGACATAAAGATCTGTTTGTAGAATTGTGCTGATAATATCAACAGCTGCTGCACAGGAGAGCACACACAGAGGAGGGGGCACAGCACCGACTTCTTCTGTACTGGACAGGGAGCACTGATTGTTTTTCCCCCTCCCTCAATTCTGTCCGGACTTCTTCTATACCGGATAGGGAGCGCAGTGACTTTCTTTGCTGCTGGGATGTATTCTCCCCCCCCCTCCAGTGTCTGTACGGAGCAGTGACTTTCTTTTCTGGTGGGAATATTCTCCCCCTTCCCCGCTTCTGGGCTTTTCTGTTGGACAGGGGCATAGTGACTTTCTTGTGTCTAGGGGTGTATTCTCCCCCTCCCGCTGTCCCGGGGCTTTTTCGTACTGGGAGGGGGCCCGTGGCTTTTTTGCTGGGGATGTATTCTCCCCTCCCCGCTGTCCGGACTTCTTCTGTATGGGCAGGGGGCAGTACTTCTTGCTGGGGGTATTCCTCCCCCTCCCTCCAGGGTTCTTTTGTACTGGGGCAGGGGGCATGCTTTTTTCTCTGTGGGGATTATTTCCCTCCCTCGTTTCCACTTCTTTTTGTACGGGGCAGGGAGCAGGACTTTTTGCTGGGGGTGTTTTCTCCCCCCCCCTCCCGACTTTTCTTCGTACTGGAAAGGGGGGCAGGACTTTCTTGCGGGGGTGTATTCCCCCCTCCCCCCTGTCCGGACTTTCTGTATGGCAGGGAACAGTGATTTCTTGTGGGGATGTATTTCCCCCTCCCTCCAGGGCTTTTCTGTATGGAAGGGACGGACTTTCTTGCTGGGGGTTATTCTCCCCCTCCCCCCTGTCCCGGGCTTTTCTGTATGGACAGGGAGCAGTGACTTTTTGCTGGGGATTTATTCTCCCCTCCCCCGGGACTTCTTCTGTACTGGACAGGAAAACAGTATTTTTCTTGCGGGGTGTTTTCCCCCCCCTCCCCCCGGACTTCTTCTGTACTGGACGGGGAGCTGACTTTTTTGGGGGGATGTATTCTCCCCCCCCCCCCAAACCCCTTCTTCTTACTGGACAGGAGCAGTGACTTTCTTGCTATGTTTTCTCCCCCTCCTCCGGCCCTTTTCTGTACTGGACAGGACAGTGACTTTCTTTTGGGGAGTATTCTCCCCTCCCTGCTGCCGGACTTTTCTTACGGGACAGGGAGCGTGTTTCCTTGCGGGGAAAAGTATTCTCCCCCCCCCCAGACTTCTTCTGTATGACAGGGAGCATCCCTTTCTTGCGGGGGATGTATTCTCCCCCCTCCCTGCGTCCGGACTTTTCGAAATGGACGGGAGCAGTATTTTCTTGCTGGGGTGTTTTCTCCCCCCTTTTTTCCCACTTCTTCTGTACGGGACGGACAGTGATTTTTTGCTGGGGAAATGTTTTTTCCCCCCTCCCGGGACTTCTTCTGTACTGGACAGGGAGCATAGTGACTTTCTTGATGTCTAGGGATGTATTCTCCCCCTCCCTGCTGTCCGGACTTCTTCTGTACTGGACAGGGAGCAGTGACTTTCTTGCTGGGGATGTATTCTCCCCCTCCCTCCAGGACTTCTTCTGTACTGGACAGGGAGCAGTGACTTTCTTGCTGGGGATGTATTCTCCCCCTCCCTCCAGGACTTCTTCTGTACTGGACAGGGAGCAGTGACTTTCTTGCTGGGGATGTATTCTCCCCCTCCCTGCTGTCCGGACTTCTTCTGTACTGGACAGGGAGCAGTGACTTTCTTGCTGGGGATGTATTCTCCCCCTCCCTCCAGGACTTCTTCTGTACTGGACAGGGAGCAGTGACTTTCTTGCTGGGGATGTATTCTCCCCCTCCCTCCCTCCAGTGTCTGTACACGGCTGATTGTGTACTGCTGCCCGGACAGCCCCTCGTCCCCTGCAGAGCAGTGAGGTGTAGTAGTGGCAGCAGCACCACTCACCTGCTATCAGGACAGTGCTCTCCCTCCAGTGTAGCCGCCTGGCTCCGCCCGCACAGGAGGCTGGCCGTGTCGTCACGAATGCTCCTGTAACTGACTAGGAAATAGCATCCCCAGCATGTGACAACAACAAGCCGTCCGCAGAGCAGGCTGCACTTTTCAGCCTCATTTTGCCCGTGTCCCTCGCGCTGCCTCTTTGATCAATGTGCTGCCAGCGAGCGCCCGGGTCCCAGCAGCCTCCTCCTCCTCTTCACCTTCATCTCTCAACTTTCTGCTGAGACTTTGGGAAGCGCAGGCTCAGCCAGAGCCCAACAGCCCGAGCCAAGTGCTGCGGGGGCTCCGTGTGTCCCCCGTGCGTCCTATGTGAACTTTCCTCCCGGCAGCGCAGTGTAGTACTGGCAGGACTCCTATGTGACCATGGCCGTGCCGGCTGCTCTCATCCCACCGACCCAGCTGGTCAGCCCCCAGCCAGGGATCTCCACGTCTGCGTCCTCCTCAGCCTCCGCTTCTCCCACTCCATCTGTCGCTCCCTCCTCATCCGGGCCAAGTCTCTACAGACCGGAGCCCATAGCGGCCACCACGGTGACCTCCAGCATCAGCAGCGCTGCTGCCACCAGTATCAACACCGGGACCGCAGCAGGAGGCAGCAGCAGCAGCCCCAGCCTGGCCACCAACTGCAGCAGCCACCACCACGGCGCTGCCATCCCCAGCACCTCCACCAGCACCACCTCATCCACCTCCACCAGCAGCAGCAGCGCCCCCAGCAGCAACCTGCCCGGCAAGCCCGTCTACTCCACCCCGTCTCCAGTGGAGAACATCCCTCAGAACAATGAGTGCAGGATGGTGGACCTCCGCGGAGCCAAGGTGGCCTCTTTCACAGTGGAGGGCTGTGAGCTCATCTGCTTGCCCCAGGCTTTCGACCTGTTCCTGAAGCATCTGGTGGGGGGGCTTCACACCGTCTACACCAAGCTGAAGCGGCTGGAGATCACGCCGGTGGTGTGTAATGTGGAGCAGGTCCGGATCTTGAGAGGATTGGGGGCCATTCAACCAGGGGTCAACCGCTGCAAACTCATCTCCAGAAAGGATTTTGAGACCTTATATAACGACTGCACAAACGCAAGGTGAGTACAATGTCACTACTACCTCGGAAAAGTTTAGGCAGAACTTACTCCAGCTGCCGGGGCTTAGCTACTTGTGTCTACAGAGTGATGCAGAAAGTTTCCCATTCTGCTCATCCTACTTTCATCTTCTTTCTTCCAATCATCAAATGAAGGAATAAAACCTGGCTTGTTCCAGACTGGAGTCTCCTTAAGAATTGTTAACCCTTTTATTGACAGGAGCCATGAAGGATGCATTGAGGCAGCAGGTACTATTCCTCACCTAATGACTAAATGCTCTAGAAGTGTCAGCCTAGAGATGGACGGTCTATACAATACACATATATTCTATATACCTGGCCTTAATAAATAAGAAACGACTGCATAGTGTTCTCTAAAAGTATCAGCCTAGAGCTAGAATGTCTATACAGTACACATATATTCTATATACCTGGCCTCAAAAATAAGAAATGACTCCATGGTGTTTCTTCTGAAATAATCAGCCAGAGATAGAAGGTCTATACAATACACATATATTCTATATACCTGGCCTCAAAAATAAGAAATGACTCCATAGTGTTCTCTAAAAGTATCAGCCTAGAGCTAGAAGGTCTATGCAATACACATATTTTCTATATACCTGGCCTCAGAAAAATAAGAAATGACTCCATGGTGTTCTGTGACTCCATAGTGTTCTCTAGAAGTGTCAGCCTAGAGATAGAAGGTCTATACAATACACATATATTCTATATACCTGGCCTCAAAAATAAGAAATGACTCCATAGTGTTCTCTAAAATTATCAGCCTAGAGATGGAAGGTCTATACAATACATACATATTCTATATACCTGGTCTCAAAAATAAGAAATGACCCATTAGTGTTCTGTGACTCCATAGTGTTCTCAAGAGGTGTCAGCCTATAGATTGAAGGTCTGTACAATACACATGTATTCAATATACCTGGCCTCAAAAAGTAGTAAATAACTCTATAGTGGTCTCTAAAAGTATCAGCCTATGGATGGAGGGTCTATAAGATACATGTATAATGTATATACTTGGCCTCAGTGTTCTGTGACTCCATAGTGTTCTCTAGATATATTATGTAGGTTGAAGGTCTATAAAATACACATTTAATCTCACACCCTGGCCTCAAAAAATAGTGAATGACCTAATAGTGTTCTAACACTCCATAGCGTTCTCTAGAAGTGTCAGCCTATAGATGGAAGGTCTATAAAATACTTGTGTAATGTATATACTTGGCCTCAAAAAATAGTGAATGACCTAATAGTGTTCCATGACTCCATAGAGTTCTCTAGAAGTGTCAGCCTATAGATGGAAGGTCTATAAAATACTTGTGTAATGTATATACTTGGCCTCAAAAAATAGTGAATGACCTAATAGTGTTCCATGACTCCATAGAGTTCTCTAGACATATTATTTAGGTGGAAGGTCTATAAAATACACATATATTCTATACACCCTGGCCTCAAAAAGTAAGAAATGACCTAATTGTGTTCTATGACTCCCCCGAGTTCTCTAGACGTATCAGCCTATAGATTGAAGGTCTATAAAATACTTGTATACTGTATATACCTGGCCTCAAAAAGTAATACATGACCGAGAGTAGCATTCTATTCTCTGCACATAATATTTTGGAATAAAGCTAGTGCTTTTATACAAGTGTCAGGGTCTATTGAAAATCCACGACTGATTGTTATGGTTCCTGATAAGTCAGCCTGGCAAATATATGGGACAATGACACCATTATGATTCCATCTCAGAGTCTGGTCATTACATTAACAGGGATGTTTCAGGATGGTGGTTGCTATTGTTCGTGTCACAAGGAAAATCTTCACGTCTGTGACCAGTGTAACATACAGAAAAGACCTCAATGAAAGTTTTGCACTAGCTTCATGAGCCAAGTAGCACTACAATAGCACAAGTGTATTACTACAGTACATATTAATAATATAGTTCATCACATCTTTATTTGTATTATTGTATTTCCATCAATGCTAATGTGATTATGGGATGTGCAAGGATCTGTTCTCAGGGCCTGCAGGCTATCTGCTGCTGCCTCCATGTAAAGTCTAATACATTCCAATTATATAGGTAGAAAAGTGCATGGAAAGCTGCTGATAAACCTGCAAGCTCCCCTCTGGAAACATTCAGAAAGTTTAGTGCTGAGGAACAAGCAGAAAGCATTAAGGCAAATTGTTAAAGGGATCAGGGGAATTGAAAGAGGTGTCTGGGGGGAAGCTGATTAAAAATCACTGCTAAAAGTCATCTGGAAACATTAGACAGGCAACCGAAGATTATTCCTGTAAACAAACACAATAAACTATACTCCAGGGGAAGGTTCGTTTTAGGAATCCAAAGTTGGGTCTAGGTGTGATCATTGGTTATGGGATCAGCATGTGACACTTCGTGGAATTCTCAGGGGATTTAGATGTTTAGGGATGAAGAAAAGAGCAAATGGGGGGCAAATTTCACTGGTAGTCACAGTACTGGATACAAACCATAAATTCAATGACCCTTACAAGGTTTTATTATCCAGCGAGATTACAGTACACATGAAATTTAAGTGTATGGAAAGGTCAGACCAACTTTCTAATAAGCAAATTGGCAGATCAACCACTGCTGAGTGACTCAGATACAGAGGAGTGGAGGACGCATATAGTTCTAGGTTCAAATCAATTTACAAAACTGACCCTATAAGGAAAATCTTTGTTTTATTTCATTTATATAAAAATGGATACATAATGTTGATCACACTGTGCATGCTTCATGTGGTGGTATAATAACTGTACAAAGGGGCAGGCAAGAAAAATAACGAAAACCATTTGTTTAGGAAGTTATTTATGAATCCAATCATCTCAAATTCAAACACTTTTAATGAAGTTGTAATGGAAACAAATATGTAAATGATTCCTCTATAACTGTATCAGTTTATAAACATTGTATAATAGCACAAAATCTCATTACTTATCCCACAACAATGCTATGTGCCAAAATTTGTAAGATTAGAGAGTTAATATATATATATATATATATATATATATATATATATATATATATATATATATATATATATATATATATATATAAAATGTGTGTGTATATATATATATATATATATATACATATGTATACATGCACATATATATGTGTATATGCACGCACACACACACACACACACCAACACACACCACACATATATATATATATATATCTATATATATATTATATTAATATATTTAACTATATTATATATACTACACTATATATATGTGTCTGTATATATGCATATATATATATATATATATAATATATAACTATAAAACTATCAAATACACATCATAACACACACCACACACACACACACACACACACACAGGATCTTACACTAAGACATTCCCTGACTTCATGTTCTAGTTAGGAATGCTTTTGTTCACAGACATTGCGTTTTCAGTTAATTAGTTGATGTGTTTAGCATTGCTTTGCTTGTGGTTGTGACCTTTAACCTCAGCTCATTTATTTGCTATTTTGTGGTATATGTTATATCAAGGACATTGAGACATACATGACTGCTAGTGAAAACAGCACATTTAACAATGCAGACTTCTTTCTGCTCAGCTCTCAGGGCTGCACCTTCACAAAGTTTCTTTAAGTTAGAGCTCTTACCTGTTTTTTTTATGAAGCCCCTTTTATATCGAAAGATTTGTTTTTCAGGTTTTGTTCGTTACAGTTTAACAGCCCCAATGAAATCCCAGTAACTGACTGTTCCTCCTTTATAGTGTTGTCATCCATTGACAACTAATAATTAATGATTTAGCTGCTTGCTAATGGAAGAGGAATTTAATTTGTGTTTGGGAGGTTTTTAACGCCAAGACATAAAAATATTACCTGTGAAGTTCATTTAAATTATTTAATGATTATTAATTAGAAATAAACTGGGAAAATGTTATAATTTTTATTATTATTAGAAATAAACTGGGAAAAATGTTATAATTTAGAGAATTTGGGAGATTTAGGGGCCTAAAATAGATCTTTACAATATGGTTTGAGTTTTTTTTTTCTTTAGTTGTTCCTATTTTGTAAATTTCTCTGCATATTTTTTAATTTAATTAAACATTTAATTCTGTCAGACTGCAATTAATTATTGTTGTATATTTCTAACTCACAGCAATGGATACGTGTAAGAAAAAAATGACATTCAGATTAAAATGTCTACTGTAATTAGTAATATACTTAAGGGCAAAAGTATTTCCTAATATTTTCATTTATTTGTGAATTTGTCTTCTAGAGCTTCGAGAATGATGTGCTATTGATACATCTAGGACTGTTTGTTTATCATATTTTACTTTTTCATTTTTTAAAAATTGAATTAAATTTAAACTCATTCTGATTAGCTCTTGATTTAAGGGTCTATTTTTGCCTTCAAGATTAACTGTCATTATCTTTGCCACATACTAGATTTGTTTCTCAAATACCAAACTTTGACATTCGACTGATGAGTTTCTGTTAAGTCCAGAGTATGGACCTTACTATAATGTAGTGAGGCTTGTAGTTGTCCTTGAATGTACATTATAAACATACAAAATATATTTGTTTTTTAATGCTGTCCAATTTTTTTCTGGGATTCATTTCAAGTACAAAATATGTTTATTTCTTTCCTATTGCTTTAGTAGGGCTGACATGTTCCGTAGCGCTGTACACAAATTGTATTCTCTTATATCACATATTACTAGAATTCAAGAATAAATGAGCCATTTTTATATACTTGCTTCTGTACCCAAAACATTTTTCTAATAAAATATCGTAGTTTATATGGTACAAATCATTTTTTTCTAATATTTGTTATTTATTTTTCGATGAGGCTGCTACACCTATTTGTCATAAACTAGATTGTAAGTCTTGCATGGTAAAGATTTGATGCTTTTGTGTAAAGTAATATAGAAGCATTAATATATAGTATAATAAAACTACAAAGTTGAATCTTGTTAGATAATTAATTTATAACGAGAAGATTTACATTATTAATTGAAATCTCTGGACTTAAATTACATTTGTAGAATATATACTACAACCTATTCAGAAGCCTGAAATATATTGCATAACCTTAGCTAACAGTTACTGAGGGGTTACGAGAAGTCTAAGATGTATTTTATTAAAGCCAGAAGTCACATTTTGTTGATCTATCTTATTTGGAAAAGTATATCTTAGAAAAATCTATATCACCTGTCATAATCAAAATTTAGTATCTATAGATTACCTTTCCAAAGGCCCTCAAAGCAATTTACACTTATAGCCATTCCGTTACTACTCAATTACAGTTGGATAGCCAGAGGCACAATTAAATGCAGCTTGCCCAAGGTCAAACAAGAAGTCACTTGTACTGTCACAGAAAAACACACAATGTCCCTCTGCCCACTTTAAAACCACATCTGTTTCTTAAATAAAAAATTGAACAGCAAATGTTTATGGAAGGTGACATAGGAGCTTCAGGGAAATTGAGGCTTGGATAAGTACTGACAACTTGTGTTGTTTAGGATTAAATATTGATAGAAAATATTCATTATCCAGATACAAATAAAATTATTTCAGTCAATGTATAATTCACAGTTTAAGCGTGGGGTCAGGTAAATGGAATGATCTAGTTTAAGCAGCTTGAATGAGGGATACAATAATATCCTAAAGACACAAATTGACTGATTTCGCAGAATTGTATGGAAAACATTGCCGGAAGCGACTTCAGTCAATATGATTGGATCTATAAACACGATTTTGAATATGTAGGAGCATTTTGACATAAAATAAATTTTATATGGGTCGCTGCAGCAAGGAGGAGGAGGGGGGGAAAGAAAATGAAAAGTTTAACCTATGTTGGATGTAAAATAAAATATCAAGTAAGAGTAGCAAAATGTTACTTAAGATGTTTACAAATTTGAGTATTTGTATTGCTGCTTTCAATTGGTTAGTAAACAACGTATTTGGATATTTACTCAACATAGGCCATTGTTTACCATTCACGTGTGACATTTGTAAAGATTTTATCTTATGATTTGGAGAAGTACGCTATAGATTTTTACATATGGAAAATTTTAGTTATTAAACTTGTAAAACTGGCAGCTTCTTAATATTATTAAATACCTGGATTCTGGAAATGAATAGGCTTTGACATTACAGGGTAATGACATACATGTAATAAAGACATAAAACATGTAAGACCAGACTATTTCTGACAGATGTAGCAGGACTGACTGTCATTTGGCTCAACTCACCATGATATCATGTAATCTGTGGTTGTCTGATTATCGGTAAACATAGTGCATCCTCCTAACTCACTATCTGCAAACGCGAGTGAAGAGTTAAATGGAAAATTCAGCTTTGCTATATTTATAACATATGAACATCCAATAAGCCATATTGTTTGTAAAGATGCATTACATTACAATAGCCTTATTTTGAATAAAAGTAATGATAGCAGCGCATCCTGGACACTCCAGCAGATTAGATGGAGCATGTAATCTGTTCTAGCAGGTAACTTGCAATCTATAAACCTACTTGTCAGACACTGGGAGATAATGTGGCTCACCCAAGACCACAAGAAGCGGAAACCATAATTCTCCAATTACTCTGTTTTAGATTATATGGAGAGAGCCAATATTACTACAGTGGTAAATGACTACTGGATACATTTTTTACAGGTTTAGAACAATTTATCTTCTATAGAAAGTTACTGACTACAGAAATATCCAAGTAAACTGTTAATGTAATGTTTTACATGGATATTAAGTATGCAGATTGGACGTTAACGAAGTATATATACATATATATATATATACATACTTCAATAAACATATGTGCGTGTGTGTTCTAGAGCAGAGCCAAGATTGTTAATTGGCACATCTATGAGATATAAAATTTTCCATAGGACTACTGATGAAACTACTAAAATGAAAAGAAGAGAGCACTTAATGAAGAAAAAAATCAGCTCTGTTGTATCATGTGTGCAGTACAGAACAGTGCTTGTATATACATATACAATCTGATTTTCGCTTACATATGGGGCCAGGTAGATCAGTTCACGTTGCCTATGAGTAAATCCATATTCTGCTTTCGGTTGCTCACTACCGATAGCTTCAACCGTATATAAAAGCTTTTTTTCCCTTTAAAACACCAGCTTTTCTAGTGCACACGAGTGTGAACTTTTAACCAGTATTGGTTCAGCCATGTTTCAAACCTTCCAGTAGGACCCCAAGGGACGGAAACTTGACCTGCTTTTATGAAACCATAGAATTACATTTATTCAAGCTATCCTGTGGGAAAAGAGTCAGCAGATTTCAGCCCAAGCCCTATTATTGGAGTCATACAGGTTGTCTTTAAATTATTTTAAACCCATATGATTAAACGTTACAGGTAATCCTTGTAGAGTTTGTCAAGTCATAAATCATACACATAAATACCTGATATGTGTGTGTGTGTATATATATATATATATATATATATATATATATATATATATATATATATATATATACACACACACACGGAATTATTTTTCCTCTATTTATTTACACCGAAAGTAGTTTATAGAGATTGTTGTTCTTTTCTTATCATAAAATGGTATTACAGAGGCTGGCATTTCACAAATACTGTCAATAATGAAAGATTCAAGTATGCAACTCGTTTGCCAGCATGAATTTGCCAATTGTATTTACATTGCACCTAATTCACACATGTATCACCTTGACAATGAGTACCCACATGGCTGATGCCAGCATGGTGCAGGTGCAAATTGGCATAAAGCTGCTAAATTTGAAAGCAATTATTAAATGCATCATTTTCAGAGGTGATATCAAAAACATTTGTATTTGACGTTTAGTGGTGTCTTTGGTGAGTGAAATGAACTCATGGTTATGTGTGTTTATGTGTATATGTATATACATCTTAATAGTAGTTGCATTGTATACAGAATATAACTGTAATTTGTTCATTAAATTTTGTTTATTTTTTGTTTCTGTTGCTTGATATTAAAATCTTGTGCAGGAAGTTCAGTAATGAGCATGATGCCTGATCTGTACAACATTTGCTATATGTTTAAAGATTAAACTGATACAACTTGAAGCAGTTAGCAAATCCCAGTAGTTTACATCTAGTAAAACATGGCATTAATGTGTGCAGCTCTGCAGTAGTAGAAATGTTGGAGTGTAGGACATTGCTCTAAATTATTGGCATTCCATTACGGGGTTTTTGATGTGTCTAAGGTGAGGGAGGGGTAAACACAGTGGAGAATGGTGAATAGCCTGATTGAAAAGGCATAAAGGAGTCTGGTCTGGTATAGAAAGGTCTTTGGTGGGTGCATGACAAGGATGCTGTTTGTTTTTCATACAAGTTGTTTGTGATTTGAGGGACCCCAGGGAAATCTCTTGATCATTTTCACATCTGTTCCTGTCAAAGTGGGTGCTAAGATACCAGTCACCCAGCAACCATGTCCAAATGTGAATAGGCCCGATAATAACTTCAAAAAGAAATGACAGATGTTAGATTATGATGAAAGACAAAATGCATGAAAAATGAGCTCCTTAGATTCAAAAATTTGTTCAAGTACCTTCATGCAAATTAAATGAATACCGAAAATTTGCATGTAGTAATTTATATGTTTGTTCACTCAGAGGCAGACAAAAAAAGAAGAGGCAGAGAGATACATTTGAAATCACAGATTTTCTCCGGTAATTAACATACAAGGCAGTGACTTTTTTCTAAAATGGGATTAACCACCTGGGTTCTTTATGGTCATATTAACTGTATAACAAATGCTGTTTCTTGGGAGAATCATATCAGATAAGCCTGTGTATGTAGCGCATATTATGACTGCAAATGTCAATGATCGGATTCCAGATAAAAGTATTTTACATCTTAAGGAACAGCTACTCTTGGTTAAATAGGATATTCATTAATAAAACATCATCTCAAATAGATTAAGCGCAATTGCTTTTTTTCTTAAGTGTCTGGTCAAGCAAAGTTTCTTTTGGTCTAATGTATTCTAACATTACATAGGCACATATGTAGTAGAAAAATGAATTAATAATTGATATATTCGAAAAAAATCATTTTAGCTCTCCTAACAACATAATTATTGGGATGTTCGCTCAACAATCAGTGTTTGCAAGACAAAATGGAAATGTTCATCTGGAGAAAGGACTTTGAGCCTTCGTTTAGTAATGTCTAATGTGGTCACGTAGAGAAATTGATTTTCCTCAGAAATTAATTAATTTTTCATATCGCCTTAAGCTGCAGTTAAAAAGAGTGCATACTTGCCTGTTTTTTTCCAGAAATATTGCCTAATCATATTAATACCATTGCCCTAAGGATGAAAAGATAATTGTACAAATGCATTTGGAAATATGTATCACTGAGTATTTATGATTAAATTATGCAAATAACCCAGTTCTCATCCTTTCCAGACACAGATTGTCTAATTAGGATTGATATGCTGAATAGATGTTCCAGAATTTGAATACAAGCATGTCCAAAGAGCAGAAAATTGGAAATGACAAGGCTGAAATCCTAAGAAAAGTGCCTTTTTACTTTTCGATAAATGTCTCGGCTTTGGCTCATAGTTTTTTATATTATCTGCAGTCTTGCTTTGCCTTGCATCCATTTAATGTGACATTTGTTTGGAGGCTGAAAGTCATATTTACAAGTGATCTCTTTTTCTGTAGGTTTTTACCATTTTACACCATCTCTTTCCTCTCACGACAAATGAATAGTTGCCTTTCAGCATAGAGTGCCGGATTGCACGTACTAGGAATCTTTTTTGCTAACTTTATGATCTGTGGATTTGTTTGTGCATTTATTAGACCGCATTGCCCATGAAGTTTGTGGACAGTGCTAAGAATACATAGTAGCTGTGACTACTGCAGCCATTGTTAGCAGTGGGGAGTCAGTGTGTATGAACTCCCCTGGCTTCTGCTTTCCATCTGCAAGATGATGGATTGCTATGTTCAATACATTTCAGCTTTTGTCTAACTGTCATAGAACAAACAGACAGCACTATCAATGGTGACAATTGTCATTGTGGACAACTCTACATAGAAAGTCTGCTTGTGAAGGGGATGTTTCACACATATAGAGAATATAAGACAAAGATTTACATTGAAATATACACTTATGAATTTAGCCTATAATAATTTCAGTCACTTCGAGCTGTCTGATGCTGTGCAGCCATTTGATTGTAGTAAATACGCTTACTGAATGTATTGTAGCTTCCTTTGGACTTCTTATAAGACACATTGTAACGCGTATTATTTTATTCCACCAATATAGATATATGATTATTATGTACATCAGATGCCAACAGAGATTTAGAGAAAAGCAAGAATTTCTAGTATTTATTGAAAATAAAGAAGTCATCATCTCCACAAAATGACTACTACGTTTACACACAAAATAAGCCTTAATACATGGGCATGCTTGCTTTGCTTCAGCTGATGTATATATGTATGATAACATGACCGCACTAAAGCTCTGTCACCCAGTAAAAATAGGCTGTATTAGGATGTTATGTCTTGTGTTTCCATTTGGGTATATAGCATTTCTCCTTATAGAGATAGTTGAAATAACTTTTTATTATGTTTGGGTGATTAATAATACACAGTCTTAATGCCATACTGTCACTAATGCTTGTATTCTCCCTAAGGGTAAGTTCAGATTTGCCGTTAAATATTGGAGCAGGAAATCCACAATGTTCAGAAATCTACAGTCGTAGAACACATTTACCTCTTCAGATTTTCTTTTGGATTATGCAAAAAATCAAATAACTGATAATCACTAGTTGTGCTTTTAGCTATTTTTCACAGGTAATCTTTAGTTACAGACCCATGTGTGATCTACAGCAAAATCTGAAACAATACATTACTTGCAGCTTTTTTTTTTGCGGATTTTGACTTTCCCAGTGAAGTCAGTGGAAAATTGACATATAAGATTTGTAAAATTTGCAAATCCGTAAGTACAATCTGCACCAAATCCAACCCCTGTGACCTTACTTTAATACTTCTATGTAGGGAAAGACCTCATAAATGAATATGTAATTAGATGTGGTGTTCCAGTTCATGGTCTGTTCTCTGGCAGAAAGGCTGTATGCTAAGACGTTAAGAGTCCGTGGTGTAAAGCATGTAAAGGGATTATAAAGTGGTTTTGCTTTTTTTTCCTTGCAACATGTTAGCCCGTGAGTTGTATTTGGCATTCTGGTATTTGTCCAAGTCCATAGTACTGCCTCTTTAACTTCTTAGCCTTGCACAACATTAAGGGAGTAGTTTGTAGTAAGGGACGGGAGGGATGATTTTTTATTTGCACCCTCCGGCTGATGCATAGATGGATGAACCAGCTGTAGTTCTTCTCCTAACTAGGTTTAAAGCAAAAGTGTTCTATTAGGGTACGGTTTTATAGACTGTCCTTTAACCTTCCAGTACATATAGTATATATTTGGCTAGTGCTGCTTCTGCTGCCACCTGTCAAAGACCTTCCAGCTATGTTTTACTGATCAGAACAACATCGAGCTCTCTGCAGTCATTTAACATTACCAGCCATGTTTAATATTTGTTGATAGTGTATGGGCACACTAGACACAGTTCCTCCTGCAATTCTGCCTTATCTAAATGCTATAACTGACTCGTAACCTAGTCCTGCAGCTTTCAATATGACACTCCATAATATTTTAAGCTGTTACAATGTCCTCTTCACTTGGAGTTATTATGTGAATGGTCTTGCTGTCAGCTGATTTGCTACTGATAATGGTGTTTGTGTTTATGTACCGTATAACTTCAGATCACAATTGTTAGTAATTTATTAAGGCAAAACCAAAATATTAGCTGGATTTACCTTATATCTCTAGCCTCTATTTTCCTTTTTATTGCGTAGTGGTATACAAAGCATGAGAAAGGCTGAGGCAAGCGTCCCAACACAGGGGGATATAGGTATAGAGTAGAAAGATGTTAGGTGGCCACCACATTATCTCATCGGGCTGAAGCCTAGAAGGTGGTCACCTTCAGAGGTAGAGGTAAAAGGATTCAGAGGGAGCAGATGCAGTCAGGCCCTGGCATCTTTCACATGAGAAGACACCACTGTTATTAAAGGCACATAGTAGTTTGTGGGACCTGATACAGATTGTGCATTGAGATCTTGGAATGCTCAGTGCACCTCTGGTCACCTTGTGTCACAAGAGTTATTGTATTCAACAGACTTATTGTTATATGAAATAATAGGATCACATGTCTATGGTTTATGTTCACACAGCTGCTTTATAGCATGGAAACTAAGTCTAACCCCCCTTTGATTCAGCATGGTTTTTGGATGCAAATATCCAGTTTAAGCATTGATTTGAAGCCATTTTAAGGGACTGCTTTTAAACATCAGTTTGTGCTGATTGCAAGCTGTTTTGTCACGAACTGGACACAGATCCACATCAAATTCGTATTTAATCCACATCAAAAATGATTTTGATTTGGATTGGACACTCCTTTTCCGTTCACCTTTGATTTCTATGGGCAGTCTCAGCACTGATACAGCGTTGAAACTTCCTCAAAAACTGAGATGTCAGCGCTGAAAAAAACGCACTGTAAAAAAAGGACCTTAGTGTGCACTGTGACGCTATTTTTCTATTGAAAACAATGTGAGCCGGATTAAAGTCTGTTTTGTTTGCTCTTTCTACACAGAATTTGCTTTGAAAACAGCGTCCAAAATAGCTGTTTAAACCTACTCTAAAGGCCGCATGTATGAAAACTGCTTAGGTCTAAAACTCACTCTTTTGCCCTTAGAAACCTATGGACAAAAAAGTGAGTTTTAGGCGTAAACAGGTTCATAGATGTGGCCCTTAGAGCATGTTCATGCAACATCTATGGGGGACTCCATGGTAAAAATGCAAGACACGCTTTTGGACCTCAGCATGGAAGTTTTAGATGCCGTACCCCTATTGTGATTCCCGCACAGATTCTGAATCAAGAAGTGATATATCACTAATTTAGCTTCCGTGACACAGATTTAATCTATGCAGGGAAAATTCATACTGTATGAATTAATTAGTAAAAGTCCAATGTCTGAACCTGTGCTAAATGATATCCCAGACAAAGTTCAAACTCCAACTGTCCTTATTATTTTTAATTTGAGTAAAGTTATATAATGTAGAAACCTTTCTGTGAGTGAAGTTATGTCAATGAAATCTGCCAGCATGGCGTCATATGTAAGGATTATCTAAACATTTTCCTGTTGTCCGCCTCCTAAAACTGACCAAGTGACGGTTTTCTGGCTGCTCATTTGGCTCTCGGATCATAATGACACATTTCATGGTTTGTGAGAGGACAGCTGGGTGTCATTCATGTGTCTCGTCTGTCAGGTGTAAGTTTTTAATTACATGACTTTCTTCTTCACACATCTGTGTGCTATACACGTTGTTTCCCCCTCAAGCTGCACATTACATCCCATTGAGCTTACAGCCATGAAGACAGGTGTAGCAATTCACTATAATACGCAGTCTGAAAAGCTGAACTAATAGAGTGTGTCCCTAAAATTATTATCAGTCCCTTTGAGATGATTTGTCATGCACAGAAAGTGGACCTTTTCAATGTGTCTATTGCCTAGTAAGTTTTGTAATTATTATTTATACTATATTATTTATACTATATTTTCTATTATTACTATTTATAATATTCCTATGCAAGAGAACCAAGAGATGGAGGTATAGACTGTTGTAATGAGAATACAGGAAATTGTCTATTGCGTACCAGCCCCAGACTACTATTAGCTTTTGAAATGGTGGACATAATAGGGCAGATTACTTTGACAATTGTGTCAGTATTCTTAAGCAATTTGTGCCAAAATGCTGGTGTGCATGCTTTATGCTACATTTATTATGTATGTTAGACAGTCCTTAGACACTTCTACACTATTAAATAAGTGCGGCTTTGAAAAAACGGGGTGTGGCTTTAGGTGCACAAAAAAAATGCACCAAAATATTGCCGCAATTGTTGGCACAAACTAAGCCAACTAATACATGGTGTTAACAGACAGAAGTGTATAAACTGAACTAAATTTATCATGCATTGGAAAATCTGATACATTTTTAGACTTACTTTAAGTATACACTGTTTAAGTTGTAGACAATATTAATAAATCCGTGCCAATGTGTTTAATGGGGTTTTGCCATGTGTCCTTTTAGAAAAGGGTGATGGCCGTGCTTGCACAGTTCTCCCTGTTTGTTTATATGGGAGTTCTAAATAGAGCCAAGCATTTGTGTTCTGCTATTAGTTGGAAATTACATAGACATGAATTGGGAAGAGCTGTAAGAGCGCCACAATCTCTCCATTCTCTGAGGCTGCAGCCGGCCTTAGAAAGGGATTTTGCGTCACCATTTTTAAGTGTGTTCTCTATTACTGTTGCTGTACATTGGATTGCTTTCTAGATATCACTGTTTCGGTTATTTCATTTACGCAATTAAACAGTAGAAATGAATGCTTAAAAAGAAAACACGGACAAAGCTCAACAGAGCCAAGTATAAGTGAATATCAGTGGACCAAAAGGAGGATGTTTGTGTTACTAAGGGTACATTCACACGGAATAGAGAAGCTGTGGATTCTACTTGTAGACTTGCATAGATAAAATCCACAGTGCATTACAGTACCAGGCAAGTGAAAGAGAAATTTCCATGCTGCAGACATTTTGCGTAGAATATTAAGCATGATGTGGATTTGTACATCAGCAGCATGTCGATTATGTTAAGTATTTTGTTGCAGATTTTGAGCATAGATTTCACCTCTTTCAAGATAGCAAAGTTGAACTGCTTAGTGAATCTACACATACCGTATATCTGCATATGAGCCATAGATATGTTTACCTGGCCTAACATTAAAGCTCATGAAAATCCGAAAATACAGTCACATTCAATCTGCTGCATTAAAAATGTTTCATGGGCATTTAAAGGTTTTATTTCAGTCCAGACATACACATGTAAAACACGCTAAGGGTCACATGTATGAAAACTGTCTAGGTCTAAAATTCACTTTGTTGCCCATAGCAACCAATCAGCGCCCCTTTCATTTTATATAGTGCGCTGGAAAAATTAGATGGGCGCTCTGATTGGTTGCTATGGGCAAGAAAGTGAATTTTAGACCTAGACAGTTTTCATACATGTGGCCCCAAGTGACTTGGTGCATGTTTACACCAGCATGCATTTAATCTAAAAATGCTGGTCAAAAACTATTTGACTGTATTATGCCTAGTGTAGGGCTTCAAGGGAAAATAGGGAGAATTCAAAGAACATCAGTGTCATACCCCTTCAGGCCCTTAAACAGACATAATTCAATGTATACCCATTGACTCTTTAAAATTATTAATAACCATAATCATCATTTAAAGTCATGTAATGTTAGCTAAAAACTGGCAATAATTATGGAAATAATGAATTGCTATGTTCAATGTAGTAGCTAAACAATATGGAATACATTTTTTACCATTTAAATAGGTAATGTTACATGGTTAGAAATCGCCATATGGGGCCTCTGTGTGCTGCCACTATATTATTTCCAAGCAGTGGCTCTATAGGTGCATACTTATATAATATAACTTGGGATAGTGCACATCACAGTCTTTTTCTCGAGAATCTATATGTATAAAGCAGGAAGAACCCTGAGATACAGTATTTGCCGACAGCAAGTTTTGGATGCATACAGAACAGTTTAATGGAGTTTTTGAGGCTCTTTAAGTAAGGACACATGCGCTGGCAACCTCCTGCTTGCATTTTATTAGTCTTTCAGATACACATTGTGGCTGTTACTAAAAGGAGGTGATGTCAACCAAAAATAAAAATACCGTAGTTATAAAATGATGAGACACTTTTTATTTGTGGCACAACAGATAATGTAAAGAAGCATAGCATATTCTGTTCTTCATCATACACAGCTAAAGAAAGGAACATGATAAAAAAGTAGTTTTTACCCAAATCTGACACATTACAGTTTACAAATAAAAACCTAAAGCTTCTGTTCTGAAAGTAGAGAACACTAAACTGACTTGTTAAAATATGCATTAGTTTACATGCAGATAGGTGTGAAAATCACCTTAAAGGGGTTCTCCTGCATTAATAAGAGCTCATTTGATTCAGCGGTGAAAATGCTCCAGCTTTGTAATTTACATTGTGTGAAAATTCTGTCCCCAGGCTGACCAGCTAAGATTATGAGGATTGTAATGGTATTGGCATGTTGTGTTAGTTTTCATAGGCACTTTTATAAAGCAGCTGCATACAGAGATCTATGTCTTCAGTTGTATAAACATGCTTATATATGGCTCTATTCACATGACATTTTGAGTTTTATGTTCAGTGGGCATGTTTGAGAAGCACCCCAAATGTATGTATCAGATACCTATACATTTGCATATGTCTGTCATTGATGGTGGTTTACATATTTTGCAGGACCTACTTATGGTGTCCCCTATGTTCTTCAATGTAATAAAAAAGGACACAGTTTATATGCCAAAAGTAGCCCAAAGAAACATGTTGGACCATAATAAACAATGGGTATGTCTCAAAATATATTAAATACTTTAGGTCCTATTCTTGCGTGAAAAGAGAATCGCATTGGTATCCAAAAGTCTGTACCGTGTTCACGTGACCTCCAAGGGTCTACTGTATTGTAAGCGTCTTAACAAGTCAATGTAGTAGCCAGAAAGAGTTTAGACTGGAGGGAGTAGACACTTTACTTAGAAATCAGTTCAAGTTATTCTGGTATCCCTCGATTCTTATTTCTTTCCAATATATAGTCTTGTAAAGTGCAGCAAATACACTAGAGGCACTCTTACACAATTATCCCAACATGTTTTAACAAAATATTTACTGAATATAAACTGGGACTAAGCACAATAAAAGAAAGCGTTTCATATTTTCCCTCTCCTATTAGTTTTTTTTTTTTATACTCTTACACTGCCCTGCTAAATATTTCTTAGTAAAAGCAGCGGAAAGAAAGCTTGGAACTTAGATAGTGGTTTTCTTATTCTTCACACAAAAGACCCTTTTAAATTACAGTAAGTTGGCACTTGCATGTCAATAAGCTTTGTTTTACTTCCAGAGCAGAATTCATTTATAGAGCTTAGCATTTATTACATGATTTGCAATTATGAGCAATTATGAGCTACTTCTCCATTTCAGAACACAAATTATCTGTACGGTTTTAACATTTCTGAAATACTCTTTGGAAAAGTTGTCAAATAACCCATATTTTCTTTATATACTCACTCTATAATTAAATAAGTTAACTAAAGTGTTGCATATTTTATCTTCATTTTATGATAAGGCAAAAGTCAGGCATAATTGTGCAGGAAAAGCGAGAAAAGATGCACTTTAAGTGTTGGCCCAATGAAAAATAGAGTTATACAGTGATATGATTTGCTACTAGACACGTATGGTTACAGGAATTTCAAAGTTCTTTAAGTGGAAAGCAAATCTAATTAGTAATGAGGACATTTTTATGGGATAATGTATTATAAGGATAGTTTATAAAATATGAACTCTGAGGCCCTTTCCATAATATTGTGTCTTGTATTAGTATGTAATAATTGGGGTGATACACGGCAAAACCGGACCTTTCCTATGGGTAGCCTTGTGTCCTTAATTTCTTCCATCTTTTCCTCCTTCACATTTCACTTTTTAATGCCTGATTGTATCTACTAATATAATACTGGGCTTACTGTACATGCATTAGTTATTTCATCTACTCATTTTATTTCTGAGCCAAATACAACTGATGAAAAAATGTTTGCACTTGAGCAACAATATGGTGCAACAATTTGTCTGGCATCACAACTGATGTCAATGGACTTTCCTTTGAGAAAGTGTTGGGTCAGTTTTGTCTGCGGTTTTCCAAAAACATTTGGGTGCGTTCACTCGGAATTGAAAAAATTATCTGTGCGGTATTTTTTATTTTTTTCGCTTGTATGGGTTTGGCTTTTGTCTGCCGTTTGCGGATTCAAGCCCCCCCCCCCCTTCACATTTACATGTTCATGTATCGCCCAAAAACCGGGCGAAAGATTGAACATGTTCTAAGTTTTACGTTACGCTGATTATGTCAAAAACCGGCCAGCGGAAAAGTCCTCACTGCACGGATTTTCTATTTAAGTCAACTTAAAAGGTTGACAGTCGGTTTACAGGCGGTTTTCAAATCAGAAAAACGTCTGTAAATCCGAATGAAAACCAGTGCCGTGGGGGCGAGCCCTTTATGTACTACAGTGGAGGAAATTTTTACCATAGGGTCAATAACTGTGAAGAGGGCCTTATCTTGTGTTTTGGTAGAAGAAGGCATTCTCAGGAATAATAATTATTTTTTTCTTTTTTAATAAAAAAAACCCTTGTCTTTAAGGCTACGTCTCCACCATAAAAAAACATCGCACAGAAGCCCAAAGGACATAATAGAAAAAACCTGTAGTTCCCAAAGGTTTTTTTTTACCGTCTTCTGGCCCCGGGCTATTATAAAACAGTTTTTAATTTCGCGGCGTTTTTGGTTTTTTTTCGTCTTTTTCCCCCAAAAATAATTGTATGAGCAGGAAAAAAACGAAAAACTGCCAGTTTTTTGGTTTAACATGAAAAAAAACCGTGGCATCCCCGGACAAAAACCGGTCGACTTTCGTCCGCTTTTTGTCCACTGCAGTGGGGATTTAGCCTAATGTGACTTTGTGCTTTTAAAGGGCTTGTCCCCACGGCAAGGGTTTTTGGACTGTTTTTCAGCGTTTGTAAATGACTGTCAACCCCTTGAATGGACCTCTATGGAAAAACCCTAGCGGTCCCCACTGCACGTTTTTTCCCCGCGGAGGATTTTTTTAGCCGCGGGCGGTTGAAAAAAGATTCTTCTGCCCGGTTTTTCAGGCGGAATATAAAATTTTCCAATGTGACGGGGGGGGTTTTTTTTCCGCAAACGCAAAGAAAACCCACCCTCGCTGCCTTTGCTGGACACTAAAAAACAGGCAAATTTTTTGCTCTATTTTGGGGACATGTACCAAAGAGTTCTCCAATTCTCACAGTGGATGAACTTGCCAATGATGAGACCTCCAACTGCTAGTCATTTAAAAGATATCCAATGAATGCACAATCATTTATTTATTGTTTTTTTGAGTGGACTATCTTCTTAACAAAAAAATACTTACAAAAGCTTACTGTTTACTGAACCTCTTCCCTGTAAAATGTATTTAAGTAGAGTAGGACCGTATCTTTAAAAATGTTGTACAGAATCATGCAAATAGTAAATTTAAGTGCAGAATATTAAATGTTGTTTTTGTCACTCTTGTAAGATGTTTTTTTTTTTTTTTTTTGGTTTGTACACTGGGTCGGCAGCTTGTAATATGTACCTAAGACAAACTATTTAAAGTGTACTTAGATAGACTTGATGTGGATTATGTTATCTAAACACAGGAACTTAGCCTTTACCAAAATTATACACTTTCCAATAAATTATATTAAAGAACTTCCTGCTGTACGGCTGGTAAATTATGCTTAAACTCATAGGGCAGATTTTGGGCACTCTCAAGCTCTTCTTTTATTAATGACACCTGTCGTCTGAGATTTGTCAATTAAAAATACTAATGCTTATTAAAGGTTAATTGAAGGGAAAAACTTTAGATGTTGTTCTTGGAGCTAATTTTTGGTGGGTTTAGGACTATTCTGAACATGCATTTATCTCCTAGTCTATCAATTCACCATTGATAGACTAGATTTCATTTTGTATACATGTCTATGTAAACTGTTTATATGCAAAGAATAGATATATTAGATTGATAGCAAAATACAATGGTTATCTATTATTATGAATCATAAAATATGACACTGGAGTCTGTCTATCTATCTATCTATCTATCTATCCATAAATCTATCTATCTATCTATCTATCTATCTATCCATCCATAAATCTATCTATCTATCTATCTATCTATCTATCTATCTATCTATCTATCGCTATGTCTTTTTAACAATGTATTTATCCATCTGTCGTATTTTCTTAATAGTAATAATAATAACAATAATAATATTCTTTATATTTTAAACATTGTATTTTTCTATCAATTTTCTATGTATGTGTTGTGTGAAACATGCAGAATACCACCTATATACTACAATATAATTTCATAAATCTGTTCAAGGATTTCCATCACTCTTTATTTTTCATCCTCAAAATAGTGATGAGAATGAATTATGATTAGATCTTAATGCAGATCACATTTGATCATAATCACATTATTTTCATAGGTTTCAGCTGACAAGAGTTTGATAAAGAATTTAATGATTTCTAAACTTGTTTGCATAGTATTAGAGCATCTGATTTATTGAATGCGATTTTAAAATCTAAGTTCTGTTAATAGAAAGTCATCATTTGGCAGCACCCTAGGAAGAAAGAAATATTTGGCCCTCTGACACAGTGATATGCACTTCATTCCTTCACTGTTTAGTTGGCAGCCTACAGACTAATGAGATAGTTCTAGCGTAGTCATCTACTGTCTACACACCAAGCACATAAGGACTTTTCAATAACAGAAGAAATGTGTGCAAAGATAAAGTGCAGCCTGAAAAATACTTGTGCGCTGACAGCAATCCAGCAGTGTTGTCACAGCAGGAAGACATCAGTAGAAGAAACAGATAGCAACCTTAAAAAAAGTCTGGTCAGCAGCATGGACAGGGTTTCAGTAGATTATAAATCACCCCAGGGTCGCTGTGTTCCCACCATAAAGAGAGCATGGTTGTTTTATTATTGTAATCTAATAAGAGTAGGGAGCAAAGGACATCATTAATGTGCATTTAAAAAAGAAATCCTGGTTACAGTTTCAAAACTATACTGTTTCCTTTGCTCTTGAAGTGTAAGTAGTAGGGTTAAAGCATTACTAGGATTAGATTACTCTTTATAGCTGTATGTAATCCCTTGTTTATGAATTGCAAGTCGCTCAGAGAACTTTTAAGACTTTATTTTAAGCTTAAAGCAAAATATACATTAAAAGATGATGACATCATTGATCTTGGCAGCCATATCTTGAGCTTAAGGGTGTTTTATTTATATAGGTAGGTTTTTATGTATGCAAAAGTTTCCAATTATTTTACACAGTAGTCTATTTTTTCACTTGTTTTAGTTGTTTTCACTGTGAACTGTATGCCTTGAGGCCCACACCATTAGAGCGTGGTGTTTATTGGGGGGCTTTAATACCACCTGCTGATCCTTTGCTCAAGTTTGGTAATCAGTTTAGAAGTATTATGCTTTGTATTTTGGTTTAATATTTTTTCTTACCATGCAGTTTCACAAAGCCACAGCCAGCCTTAGAATCACACATGCTTTTCAAGCTGTGGGTGGGTCTATCACAGTGATTGACACCTCAGCTAGGCAAATACCTAGCTATTGCTGTAACACTGACAAGAATGCAAGAGATTAATAAAGTGTAGTACTCAGGCTGTAAAGCTCTAAAAAGTGGTTACTTAGCTAAATTAGAAGCTCTCAAAGTCAGTTGCTAGAGATCAGACTCTGAAGGAGGTGACTCACCATGGTCAGATTGAGTGAGTGACAGCAGTTTAGAGCAATTGGAGATAAGAGAGAGCAGGGAAAGGTGGGGGAGAGATGGTTTTAACAAGAGAAACCTATATGTTCTAATAGGAGATAAAATCTTTATATCCTGACCAACGAAAAATCAACAAAGCAATTTATTTAGAAAAAAAATTCAATTACTTGTGCCTGCATGTTAACAGCTAATCATTGTAATGAGAAAACCATTTTAAGTAGTGGCATACTTAGTAGTAACTTTATAGTTTATGCATTTGTTTTTTAGTAAGTTTGCAGTTTATTGTTTTTAAAACATATGGAAGTTTAATTTAATTGTTATATAGATACCTGTGTAGGCTGTGGGCAGTTCTAGAGCAGTGACTTCACCTGTGCTAGCTCATATTGCTTGTTGGAGGTAAATTGGTGATGGAGAGGTTTTGAGAATAAAAATATCACTGTGCAAGCAGCATGCCTGGCTAGAAATGTGAGCTAGAATTTGTCATGGCAGAAAGCTGCCAAGAAAAGCAGAGTGATTCCTCTACATTCATACTCATCTGTGTATTTACATAAAAAGCGTCACTCTGCATCCCTGACAGCATAGCACAAGGCTCCTAATCTCTCCCTGATCAGTAACTAAAGGGTTAAAGTTTGTGTGAGTAAGAAAAATAAGATCAAAGAGTGATGAGCAAGCTCCTGCTGATAAGGCACAGCAGGGAGTGATGTCACCAGCCCCGCCACTGCAACAGCAGAGAGAGATGGTTGGTAACCTAGGGAAGGTTGTGTACACAAGTATGAGATAAGCGCTGCTTTAACTCTGAAATGAAGCAAAATCAGAAGAGCAACATATTTGGTAAAAATCCTTATTTGCCCTTGCCTAAATATTTAACGATGGGAATACCTGAGATTTAGTAAGCACCCCTTCTTCTGGAAAAGAAAAACCTCACTATATGGTTTTTTTTTGTTGGTACTGACAATTAGTGAAAACACAGAAACACTGTCCTACTCACACTACAATGGCCAAACAAAAGCCATTCTCAGTAGGAGGCAAATAAAGCCCCTGTGCTACATGGGAGACATTTCACAGTTGTAGAATACCGATGAGCAGTTATTTACACACCTATCCATGAGGGGGGCAATTGCTTTAGTACAAAACTAAACATTGAATAAAAACCAGTACACAGCAGTATGCATAACAGCCACAGTGCCATACAGAGGAGACAGCGCAGGGGTAAAGATACTAATAACCAACTACTCACACACCTACTACCCATGAGTGGTGTGATTGCTAGTCTTAGGCCATGTTCACACGGCTTAAAATGGGCCGTATTTCGGTCCGTAATTACGCGCCGGAGTGCGCAAATTACGGGCTGAAAACGGCCCATTCATTACGGTAATCCACAGTTCTCTATGAGAACTGTGGATTATGTCACCTCTCCCTGCTCGGCGAATCCGCCGGGCGGGGAGATAAGTGACATGTGAATTACTAGTGGCTAATACGCGCTACTGGTAATTCAAGTCTATGGGCCGGCGAAGTGCCAGCCCCCCGCTCACTTCCCCGCTCCTGCCCCGCCCCGCCGCCGGCCACACGGCGTAATTGCGGGGCGTAATTATGTCCCGCAATTAAGGCGTGTGAACATAGCCTTACAATCACACATAGATAAGACTTATATAGTGTACCGATCATACAGTTATGTGTGGTGCATCATGACGCTTACAACAAATTGATGTTAACTTTTTTTATTCCATTAAGTGGGTTGCACAGCACATTCCAATGTCAAGGGTTCTTATTGTCTTGCAAATCACTACACTAATTTAACTAGCAATTATCAAAAAAAATCACAGAAAAATAAGACATTATTTACTTAAAATCATAGAAACACGGTCACACTCTCTGCACAATGGAAGGACAAAAAACATTCCCAGTAGAAGGCAATAAAAGCCCCAATGCTATATGTGAGAGGTTGTACAGGTGCAGAATACTGATGAACAATTGCTCACACACCTATACATGATAAGAACTGCTCTAACTCTGAAATGAATCAAAATCAGAACAGCAGTGTATTTGGTAATAATCTTTATTTACCTTTACCTGCCTACCTGTTCAGAGCTAATCAATGAAATTGGAATACCCCTTTAAATTCACAAGATTCAGGGAAAAGACATTTCTCACTATGCTATGTTCATGATTATTTTTTGTTGTTGGTACTAACAGGAAGTGCACTAGAGTAAAAACTGGACAGAACCATAGCTATTTTATAGAGTAAGTACAGTGTAAGTATGTGTATTTAGTAAAAGAGGAATTGTAGTGATCAGTTTTTTAAGTACCTTAGGCTATGTTAATACGGTGTAATTGCGGAGTGTACAGTACAGCCGCATTTACGCCGGGTGATTTTGGAGTCACGCTGATCAGCGCGCACTCCCGCGGCACGGGGGGTCCGACAGCCCGCCGGCCCCATTGAAATGCATCACTCACGGCGCGTATTCGCCGCAAGTAATTGACATGTCACTTATCTCCCCACGCGTACAATACAATCGTATTGTACGAGCGGGGAGATGAGGCGTAATCCATAGTTCTCTATGAGAGCCATGGATTACCGTAATTTCTGCGCGCATCTTGCTCGTATTAGAGCGCAAATACGATGCACAATGCCCACCGAAGTTTGCCCGTGTGAACATACCCTAATAGTTTCTGCAGGCACAGAAATAGATAAGCGATACCCACATTCATTTAAGTGGTTATCTAGTATAAGTGGGGCAACAAAAAGGTGGCCAGCATAATTATCACCTGCACTGGAAAGGAGACTGGTGGGATAACACTGGCAAGCACTGTTCGAGATTCAAGTCTGTCAAAGGATAACATCTTCATCAGGTTTGGACGTTCCTCTCAATACTATGGATTTCTTTCACGTTCCAGGAAAAAAATATAATAGATGAGTTGACTTTCTGTGAACCTACCCTAGATAAGAGTACGAGATTATAAGCCTCATTGTGGACAGGGACTGAGGTAAGTGGTTACAGTCCTATACAGCACCGCGGGATATGTTGGCATCACGAGAGAAAAAAGAATTTAAAAAGATGTTTGTGATGTTTGTGATAAGAACTTATCACCTAATAATGACATTTAACATATGATGATCAACAATTGTTATATTTATGTTGTTAGGAGCTTGTGCTAATGGCCGCTTCTTCATTCCAGCATTCAGATATTGCATGCTTGGCACTTTCTTTGTATAATGATGGCCTTTACATTTAGAGAGATGGTTGACAATATAAAGTATAATTAACAATGACACACCCAAGCCATGCATTAAGTAAATTCTTCAAAGGTTGAGCCCAAAAGGATGAGATTTTTTGCTTAGAGGTTTAATTTTACCTTGGCAGATTGTTTCCAAGTTACGTACAGATCGTTGAAACTGCATAAAAAAGATGCTGCCAGATATTATTTTGATTTATAGTAAGCTGTACAAATGTCTTGGCTATTTTTTTTTAATAAGTAGCTCTACACTATATTATTAATAATGTGTAAATCAATAGCCTGCAATAAAAATTTTAGAATAATGATTTAGAAAAACCTTGGACAACAGGCATTACAATGATTGTAGAAAATGCAGACTACAATTCATAGTGACCATTTTTTTGTTCAAGTCTCTGTATCTGCATAAGCCAAGCCTTGGGCGCCTTACAAGATCCCAACTGTTATATTTTCCCTTCTAGCAGCTGAAATCAGAACCACAGGTACCACAGAATTAAGATTTATGGAAGAGAAAGGAGATCTGGTAGTGTCAGCTGTCACAGTTGACCACTGTTTCCGAGCGGTGGCCTGAACCCTGAAATACAACTGGATGAAAAAGATAATTTAGTCATTCGCGTTGATTTAAAGGGAACCTGTTAGGTATTTTATGCTGCTCTATCCGAAAGCAGAATATGATGGAGAGAAAGTGAGCTCTGTGGTAATGTATAGGTTTATATAATTTAAAGCAAGATGTTTGAGTAAAAAGCAGCAAATATCAAAAGAGAAAGTAAAAGTACTGCTAAACCCACCTACATAGGTTGATTGACAATTTGATCTATACACAAACTAATACAGGGACAACTGTCAATCACTGTTTGTGGGCTGGGTGAGCATGACTGCCACTGTCTCGTAAGGAGTTGTATCAGTATTTTCTGTATTTCTTACTCACAGATCCTAATCCAAATCACATAAACCTATATATCGCAGAGCTCCACTTCTTCCCCTCTGTCACACCCTGTTCTGAGGCAGCATAAACCAGCAGGTTCAAGTCAAAGCTCACACCGCCAAAAATCTATCAAAGTTTGAATTTGTCTTGTTGGATTTGAAACTGCATTTTAATATGGTTATATGGATACTAGAGAACTGGAGTATCATATGTCGGCCTAAAAAGTTGAATTGCACCAAATTTTTAAGAAGAAACCTCTTAATAAATTTGAGTGTCCTAAAGTCAAAAATTCAAGTTTGTGCTTTTCTGGTTTAAGTATTCATGTATTAAGTGTTTAAAGGGAAAATGGGTCATCCAAAAAAATTTAAATTTTTGTTTTTAACTAAAAATTTTTTTTTTGAAAAAAATTTTTTTTAAAATTTTTTTTTTTAATTTTTTTAAAATTATTTTCAAAAATTTTTTTTTAATTCAATTCCGCAGTTTTTTACTTTTTGGCCCCCTAGATCAAATAAAGTCTGACCTTCGGGAAAAAATGTTTTTGAAGGAAGGCGTTCCCCAAAATTTAATTGGGAGAGTCTCGTTTTTGTGCATAATGCGCCTGAGTTGAAAGTGGTTTTTTGTGTTTTTTTTTAAATAAGGTTAAAGTTTGACACACCTCGCCTATGTGTTCGGCCCCCATTATGGAATTGTAAAATATATAATGCGCCTTTAAAATGTATTAAAAGGTTTTTTAGACGGCTGGAAATCATAGAAATGGGGCATTAGAATTTGATTCAAATGAATAGAAGAAAAATATGGTACTTAAACCTTTCTTTGGGGGACCACGGCCCCCGCAAAAACCGTGGGTGTGCTGGCCCCTTGATGTTTTGTTAAAAATAAAAAAATTTTAGGCAGCAAAAATTTAAATTTCACATTTAATGTAGTAAAAATTAAATTTTAAAAATTTTGAAAACATTTATGGGTTTTTAATGTAAAAATTTGTTTTAAAATTCTTAAAATACATTTTTAGAAAAATTTTTTATTTTTGGGTATTATATTTTTTTTATATTAATTTTAATTTTTAATACTTTTTTATTACAATTTTAAAAATTTTTTAAATTTTTTAAAGTTTTTATAATAATCAGAAATTCCCTTTTTTTTAATGTACTGGTGTAAGTTGGAAAATTTTTGGACATTTTTTTTTTCCCAAAAGCAAATTTTGCTCCACTTCGACTCCTTTAGGTCAGGGAAGCCCCAAATTTAAAATAGGTCCGGGGTTGAGCATTAATGCACCCAGTTTTGCTGAACCCCATTCATATATGTTCAAAAATTAAATGGGTTGGGGGCGACACACCTCCATAAAGCCCCAGAAAGCCCCTCTGTTTGGCATTAGAAAAGTGTTTAGTTTTACGAACCCGGCCTTTACAAATTCCAAAAAAGTGCCCTTTAAAATCTTAAAACTACCCTTTGGTGGCATTTTATGCTAAAAAAAAGGTGAAAAAACCCGATCATACATGTCCCCTTCCTTTTTCTGTAGAGAGAGATTTTTCAGTAGTTCTGCCCATTATAAAAAAAGGGGGGGGTTAAATGAAAGGTCCCACCCCAAAATGAAAGTTTAAAACAGGTCCCCCATCACCAAAAAGAGAAAGCCCCAGTTCGCCCCCTGCCCCTCCCCGCACACTGGGCTTTTTTCTCAGGTCACAAACAAACCTAGAAAATTCTCCCCCAAAAAGTCAATAGGTCGAACCGTCCACAGGCTGACCAGAGACTGTGCCAGATAACTTTTGTATTTGATGCACACAAGTTTAGCTTTTTAAAGATTTTCCCATTAAATGGAAATTTGGGATAGCCCAAAAAAGTGAAGGATATATTTGTATTTTTTCCAAAGGCAAAAAAGGAATGGGAATTTTTAAAAAATACTCCCTGGAAAAAATCATGGGTGTATGGATTTAAACCCCTTTCCCGTTTAAAAGGGTGCCATGAAGTGGAATTGTACCCCCTGGCTACCTTTTAAAAAAGGGTTTCACATTTAAAAATGAACCCTTTTTCATGATCAATCTCCGCAGGAAGGAATAAGTGTAATCACTCTGCAAATCCCATCCTTTTTTAAAGAAAAACACCCCTTTTGTCTTTGCATTGAAATTTGGGCCCCTTTCCCTGGAATGTTTTTCAAAAAACAAAAACCCAAAAATTTTAACAAAGTCCTAAATTTGGTTAAGTTGTATAAAAGGGGCCCCCCCAAAAAAACCACTCTAATTTTTCAGTTAGTAAATTTGCCAAAAAAATGAATTTTTTTCACCGTTTTCACCCCAAATGATTTGCAACATTTTGTTTAAAAAAAGGTTGTTCACCGGGGGTGAAGGATAGGCCCAAGGGAGGCGGTTTTGCCCGGGGTGCCAAAACCCTTTTACCAAAAGGGGGCGCAGGAAAGGAGCCGGGGAAAGGGGCGAGCGGATCCATCAAAAGAAACGGCCCGGTATTTACTGCTGCCCCTCAAAAGCAGGGGGCAAGGGAGTTTAAATTTCCCCCCCTTCCCCCCGCTCCCCCCTTCCCCCCCCCCAGTGCCAAAAAGGGGTCAGGGGGGGAGCAGGGGGGAGCAGTTTGTAAACCCCCAGGGGGTAATTTCAATCCTTCACCCCCCTGAGCTTCCCCACATGGGGAAGTGCCCCAAAAAGTGCACTGGGTAGAGGGGCGGGCCTTTTGGCTCCTTTTCCTTTGGGAATATTTGTGGAAGAAAGCAGATGGCCAAAAACTTTCATGGAAGAAGGGGCTGGTGCAAGGGGCAAGTGTAAATTGTTTCAGGGGAAGAGTGTAACGGGTGCAGGGGGAAAAGAGTAAAATTTTTGCAGGGGACCGAGTGTAATGGGGCAGGGGAGAGATAACCCCCTTTTGGGAGGGAGAGAGTAACTTGTGCAAGGGGATAGAGTAACTTTTGCAGGGGAGAGAGAAATAACTTGTGGAAAAGGGGGGGAGTGAACCTTTTTGCAGGGGGGGAGGTTAAATTGTTGGGGGTAGAGAGTAACTTGTTCAGGGGGAAATAAATAAATTGTGCGGGGGGCAGAGAGCCAAATTGTGCAAAGGGGGAAAAAGTAATTGGCAGTGGAAATTAGAGTGTAAATTTTTGGGGAGGGAGAGATGACCCTGTAAAAGGGGGCGAGAGTAAATTGTGCAGGGGGGGAGAGTAACATGTGCGGGGAGAGGGGGTTTTAACTTTTGAGGGGACGAGTTTTAACTGTGCCCGGGGGAGAGATTAAAATTGTCAGGGACAAAGGAAATTGGCGGGGGGAAGGGGTAATTGTGTTGGGGGCCGCGAGTGTCCTTTTTCCGGGGGGAGAAAACTGGTGCAGGGGGGAGAGATTAAAATGGTGGGAAGGGAGGAAAAGTTAAAATTTATGGGGGGTTTTAAGGAGTAACTTGTGGGAGGGGAAAAAGGTAACTGGGCAGGGGGAGAGAGTAACTTGTTAAGGGGGAGAAAGGAACTTGTAAAGGGGGCAGAGTGAACTTGGAGGGGGAGGAGTAACTTGTGCATGGGACAGAGAGTAAAATTGTGCAGGGGACCGGAGTAACTTGTGCAGGGGGAGAGGTACTTTTTGCAGGGGGAGAGTAAATTGTGCAGGGGAGAGAGGTAAAATTGTGCAGGGGACATAGTGTAAATTGTTTCAAAGGGGAAAAGAGAGTAAAACTTGTGCAGGGGGAGAGAAGTAACTTGTGCCCGGGGGACAGAGAGTAACTTTTTGGGATGGGGGAAAAGAGCAAAATTGTGCAGGGAGGGAGGGGAGTAACTGGGGCAGGGGGGGAGAAAAAGTAACTGGGGCCCAAAGGGGAGAGTGTAACTGGTGCATGGGGGGGAGAGGGAACTTGTGCGGGGACAGAGTGTAACTGGTCAGGGGGGGAAAAGTAAATTGTGCAGGGGGGCAGAGTGTAACTTTTGGGTGGGGGTAAGAGTAACTTGTGCAGGGGAAAAGAAAAGTAATTGTGCAGGGGACAGAGAGTAATTTTGTGCAGGGGACTAGGTAAAATTTACAGGGGGAGAGATAAATTTTGGGAGGGGGGGATTTTAAATTTTTGGCAGGGGGCAGAGTGTAAATTTTTCAGGGACAGAGTGTAAAATGGTGCAGGGGGGGAAAAGGGAAAATTGTGCGGGGGCAGAAGTAATTGTGAGGGGGAAAAAGTAACTGGGGCCCAAGGGGGAGAGTGTAACTGGTGCAGGGGGTGAGAGTAACTTGTGGGGGGCGAGTGTAATGGGGGGCAGGGGGAGATAACTTGTGCAGGGGAGAGAAGGAAAATTGTGCAGGGGACAAAATGTGGAAAATTGTACAGGGGGAAAAGAGTAAATTTTGAAAGGGGGGGAGAGTAATTGTGCAGGGGGAAAAGAGTAAATTGTGGGGGGGACGAGTGTAACTTGTGCAGGGGAGAGAGTAACTTGTGCAGGGGGGGAGAGTAACTTGTGCAGGGGGGAGAGAGTAATTTGTGCAGGGGACAGGAGTAAATTGTTTCAGGGGCAGAGAGTAAATTGTGCAGGGGGGAGTGTAACTTTTGCGGGGGGAGTAAATTGGCAGGGGAAAAGAGTGTAACTTGTGCGGGGACCCGAGGTAAATTGTTCGGGGCCCGAGGAATTTAAAATTTTTGCAAAAGGGGGGGAGAGTAACTTGTGAGGGGACAGAGAGTTTCCCTTTTGCAAGGGGGCCCGAGGGGGCAACTTTTTAAAGGGGGGGAGAGAGTAATTGGGGCCGGGGGGGGAAGTAAAATGGTGCAAGGGAGAGAGTGAACTGGGGCAGGGGGGATAGTAATTTTGTGGGGACAGGTGTAAAGGGGAGGGGAGAGAGTAACTTTTGCAGGGGGCAGAGTGTAAATTGTGAAGGGGGTTTTAAAAGTAAAATTGTGCAGGGGAAAAGAGTAATTGTGCAGGGGAAGAGAGTAAATTTTTTCAGGGGACAGAAGAATAACTTGTACCGGGGGGGAGAGTAACTGTGCAGGGGGAGAGTTAATTGGCAAGGGGACAGAGTTTTAAATTGTTTCAGGGGGCAGGTGTAAAATGGTGCAGGGGGGGGAGAGTAACCCTTTTGCAGGGGAAAAGAGAGTTAAATTGTGCAGGGGGGGAGAGTAAATGGTTTAAGGGAGAGGTGTTAATGGTGAAAGGGTGAGAGGAAATTGTGCAGGGGACAGAGTGTAAATGTTGCAGGGGGGGAGAGTAACTTGTGCAGGGGGGGAAAGAGAAACTTGTGCAGGGGAAAAGATGTGATTTTAAAGGGGGGGGAAAGAACTTGTGGGAGGGGGGGAGAGTAATTGTGAGGGACGAGAGTTTCCCTTTTTCCGGGGGAGGAGTGTAACGTGCAAAGGGGAAAATTTCCCCTTTTTGCCGGGGGGAAAAAACTTGTGCAGGGGGAGAGAGTAAAAATTGTGCAGGGGGAAAATTTAAAATTTGCAGGGGGAGAGAGAAAATTGTGCAGGGGGGGAGAGTAATGGGAGGGGAGAGAGTAATTTGTGCAAGGGGGGGAAAAAGTAACTTGTGCAGGGGGTAGAGTAAAATTTTCAGGGGGGAGAGAGTAACTTGTTGAGGGGGGAAGAATAAATTTTGCAGGGGGAGAGAGTAACTTGTTCAGGGGGAGAGAGTGTAACTTGTGGAGAGGGAGAGAATAACATGTGCAGAGTGAGAGGGGTGTTAATTTTGCAGGGGGCCGAGTGGGAACTTTTGCGGGGAGAGAGAATTGTGCCCGGGGGACAGAGTGAAAAATTTGCCAAAGGGGGGGGATTTAAAATTTTGTGGGGGGGGAGGTTTTCTTGTGCAGGGGGAAGAGAGTAATGGGGGAAAAGGGGGGGAGATAAAAATGGTGCAGGGGGGAGAAATAAATGAGTGCCCGGAGAGAGTGTAACTGGTGCAGGGGGTTTAGAGTAAAATTGTGCAGGGGGGCAGAGTGTAAAGGTGCAAGGGGGGGGAGTTTAAATTTTTGCAGGGGAGGGGAGGAATTGTGCAGGGGAAAAGAGTGTTAAATTGTACAAGGGGGTAGAGTAACTTGTGGAGGGGAGAGAGAAACTTGTGCAGGGGACAGAGTAACTTGTGAGGGGGGGGGAGTAACTTGTGTGGGGGAGGGGGTTTAATTGTGCAAGGGGAAGAGAGTAAAAGTGCAGAGGGGAGAGAGTAAACCGGTGCAGGGGGGGAGAGAGTAAATGGTGCAGGGGGGAGAGTGTAAATGGTGGGGGGTGAGAGTAAAATTGGGCAGGGGACGGTGTAACTGGTGTGGGGGGAGAGTAACTTGTGCAGGGGAGAGGTGTAAATTTTGCAGGGGACAAGAGTTAACTTTTACAGGGGGGAAGGGTAAATTTTGCAGGGACAGAGGTTACTTTTGCAGGGGACAAGAAACAAATTGGGGCAGGGGATGGGTAAAATTGTGCAGGGGGGGGGAGTGTCCCTTTTAGGGGGGAGGGGAATAACAAAGTGCAAAGGGGAGAGAGTGTTACTTTTGCAGGGGAAAAGGTGTAACTTGTGAGGGGGAGGGTAACTTGTGCAGGGGACAGAGTGTAATCTGTGCAGGGGGGGGAGTAAATTTGTGGGGGAAGAGTAACTTTTTGCAGGGGAAGAGGAAAATGGGTTCAGAGGGGAGAGAGAAAATGGTGGGAGGGGGGAGAGAGTAAAATGGTGCAAGGGAGGGAGTGTAAATGGGCAGGGGGTGAGGAAAATTGGCAGGGGGCAGAGTGAAAATGGTGCAGGGGTAGAGATTTGTTTCAGGGGAAAAGAGGGAATTTTTTGCAGGGACAGGTGTAAAATTGTACAGGGGGGGGGTAACTTGTGCAGGGGGAGAAGAAAATTGTGCAGGGACGAGAGTAACTTGTGCAGGGGGGGGGGGGTAACGTGTTCAGGGGAGAGAGTAACCCTTTTCAGGGGAAAAGGTAAACGGTTTCAGAGGGGAAAAAGAGGGAACGGGGCGGGGGGGAGAAGGGGAAATGGTGCAAAGGGGGAGGTGGGAAAAAAGGGGCAGGGGGTGAGGTAACTTGTGCAAAGGGGACAGAGTGTAACTGGTGCAGGGGGGGGAGAGTAACTTGTGCAGGGGGGAGAGGAACTTGTGCAGGGGGCAGAGTGGAACTTGGTACCCGGGGGAAAAGAGTAAAAATTTTGCGGGGGAAAGAGTAATTGTGCAGGGGGAAAAGGGGAGTAAAAATTTGCAGGCGGAGAGAGTTTAAATTGTTGCCCGGGGGGGGAGTAATTGTTCAGGGGAAAAGAGGGGTTTAAATTGTGCAGGGGACAGAAATGTGACTTTTTCAGGGGGCGAGAGAACGTTTCAGGGGACAGGTTTTAAAATGTGCAGGGGGAAAAGGGGTAATTGTGCAGGGGGCAGAGAATAACTTGTGCAGGGGCGAGAGAACTTGTGCAGGGGTAGAGAGTAAAATTGTTCATGGGAGAGAGTGTAACTTTTGGGAAAAAGAGAGAACATGTACAGGGGAGGGGGTAAAAATTTTGCGGGGGAAAAGGGGTTTAAATGTGCAGGGGGAAAATGTTACCCGTTGCGGGGGGCCCGAGTGTAACTTTGTAGGGGGAGAGAGTAAATTTTTGCAGGGGAAGAGTGTAACTTGTGCTGGGGAGGGAGTAATTATTCTGTGGGGGAGAGTAACTTTTGCAGGGGGGGAGAGTAAAATTGGGGCAGAGGGGAGAGAAAAAGGGGCAGGGGGGAGAGAGTAACTGGTGCAAGGGAGAGAGTGTAACTGGTGCAGGAGGTGAGAGTAACTTGTGCGGGGACCGGGGAAAAAGGGCAGGGGGAGAGGGGTAAATTGTGGGGGGGGAGAGAGGAACTTGTGCAGGGGGCAGGTGTAATTGTACAGGGGGAGAGAGTAACTTGGGCAGGGGGGAAAAGTAAATTGGCAGGGGACAAAAGGGGTATTTTGGGGCAGGGAGAGGGGTAACTTTTTTCAGGGGGAGAGAGTTTAAATTTTTCAGGGGAGGGGGGGGTGTAATTGTGCAGGGGAAAAAGGGGTGACTTGTGAAAGGATGAGGGAAAATTTTGGGATGGGGGGGAGAATAAATTTTTCCCGGGGGAAGAAATAAAAATTTTGGGGGAAAGATAGTAAATTGGGGCAGGGGGAAAAAATAGTAAAATTTGGGGGCAGGGGGAGAGGTAACTTGTGCGGGGAAAAGAGGGTAAAATGGAGGGGGAGAGAGTCACTTTTGCAGGGGGGGAGAGTGTAACTTTTTCAGGGGGAGAGTGTAACTTGGGTTAAGGGGGAAAAGAGTAACTTTTTCAGGGGACAAGTGAAATGGTTTCTGGGGGGGGAGAGTTTTGTGGGAGGGGGGGAAAAAGGAAATTGGCAAGGGGGCAGAGGTACCCTTTTCAGGGGGGGAAGTAACTTGTGCGGGCCCGAGGTAACTTTTTTTAAGGGGGAGAGTTAAAAATTTTGCAGGGGAAGAGTTAAAATTGTGCAAAGGGGGGGGGGAGCATTGGCAAAGTACTTTAACAAAAATAACGTATTTTTTGGGCCCCTACATACTTGAAGTTTATTAATTTTTTCCCAAAAAAATTTTAAAAGTTGATATACAGTATATCACTAATAGGAAATAAAGAATTGCACCACTCTTTGTTAATAACTGGTTTTGAAGCTCCCTGACCTCGGTTTCCAGTATCCTGGCCATATTTTTTTGGAAAGTGTCATGCCTTTTAATGATAGGCTCATTTCAAAAGCTTCATTATAAATGTACAAACTTGCATTGCGATACTGGAGGGCTTTAAGTTGAAAGGGAAAGGAAATGGGATTTAAATAGTAACGATTCACTGTAAAATTGGCCCCCTATAAAATTGGGGACCTTTTAAAAAACCCAATTTAAAATTGATGTCATTTAAACCCCTTAAAGGGTGTACCCTTTTCAGATTTTTTGTTTTTGTTTTTTTCCTTTATTCCCAAAAACCCATAATTTTTTATTTGTCCTCCTAAATAGACTTGTTTTTATGTGTCATAAAATGTTGTTTTTTTTTGGTTAACCCTTTAATGTACCGGAAATTCCCCAAAAAATTTTTTTTGTGGGGCCCGAACGTGAATAAAAAAATGCAATTGCACCATTTTTGTGGTGTTGTCATTTTCATGAACTGTTCAGGTAAAGAAATTAATGTATTTATGCAGGTCCCGTTTTGGGGTCGACAATTTCCCCATTCATATTTTTTTTTTTTTTCCAAATTTTTCCCCGACCACCTTTTTATTTCTTTATTTTTCCTTTATTTTAGAAGAGCTGTGTGATGGTTCGTTTTTTGTGGGGAGAGGTCTTCAGAGTGTATGCAACTTTTTGGTCCTTTTTTTATTTTTATTTTTCCCGGGAGGGAGATGACCAAAAAAAAAAAACCCCCACATTCTGGTAAAAAAAGGGAAAAGGGGGTTTTTTAACTTTTTTAAAATTTTAAATTTATTATTTATTTATTTATCTTTACTTTTTTTTTCTTCAGCATTTAGTACCCCTAATGGACTTGAACATGCAAACACTCAATCGCTTCTCCCATATATGCGTATTATTTTTATTTATATTTTTAAATTTAAATCTATTTAATTTAATTTAAAAAAGGGTTTGCCCTTTTTTTGGGGGAAAGGGGGCCAAAAGGGGCCCCCAATGGACCACAGCCCTGTAGTTTAATAATTTAGCTGCCTTTGGGATCCCTTTAAAACCAAAAAACTAAGTAAATTTAAAATAGTGGGAAACTGAGTACCTCCCATCCTTTGGGCCCCTTAGAGGGGGAAATTTTTCCTACAGGGGTTTTGCAGGCATCTGAGCAGTTTTGCTTGCTCACATTTTCAAATCCAAGGGTGGGTCTCTCCCCCCAATAGGCGTGTCTTCCTTCACTGAATAGTGTTGACCTCATCACCCCCCCCCCCCCCCAACCCCCCCCCCACTTTTCCCCCCCCCCCCCCCCCCCCCCCCCCCCCCCCCCCCCCCCAAAACCCCCCCCCCCCCTCCCCCCCCCCCCCCCCCCCTTTCCCCCACCCCCCCCCCCCGCCCCAAAAACCCCCCCCCCGCCCCCCCCCCCCCCCCCCCCCCCCCCCCCCAAAAAAACCAACCCCCCCCCCCCCCCCCCCAACCCCCCCCCCCCGAGCAGTTTTGCTTGCTCACATTTTCAAATCCAAGGGTGGGTCTCTCCCCCCAATAGGCGTGTCTTCCTTCACTGAATAGTGTTGACCTCATCACGCCCCTACCTGTTCCTGCTCCCTTCCGAATCCTCTTGATTGTGTGTGAGCAGTGGAAGGGAGTGGATGTCACAGCTCTGCAGACCTCCTGCAGTGGTCAGTTATCATGCCTGGAGAGCTGCCACCTCCCTCCCAGGCTCCACAAGTAATTCTTGTAACTCGAACACCTGCATTGGTGTAAAGAGTAAAAAAATCCGGCCCCCTAATATTACAGAAAGTGAAATCTTGTCATTGTGTCTAGGAGCTCTAGGGCTGTAATGATCCAACCCAGATCTCTTTCTTTCTTATAATTTCAATTTGCAATCAATGCTGCCATGTGTGGCTACAGACAAGTTTTCCTGAGCCCCCTTATTATATTCCAGTGCCCCCCTTTGCCCTGGCACTCCAACCTGTGTAGAACCTACAATTTCACACACCCAAAAGTCAATTGTTACATACATACATTAGACCCCCCAAAGAAGATTATTTTTTGGCAGCATTGTCTCTCTATACATTTATGGCATATCGCTAGGATATGCCATCAATATCTGATAGGTGCGGGTATGGGACCCACATCTATCTCCAAAAAGAGCCCTAACACCTCTCCATCTCACTACCACATAGTGACTGAATATTACAAACATGCCATAACTAGGTACCACCACCACATGCGCATTACACATCAATATGCCTGCTACCTGTGAGTAAATTGCCCCTACAAAGAAAAGTAACTGCAGAATATCATGTATCACCACCACATAGTCACTGAATATTACTAACATGCCATAACCACGTATCACCATCACATACGTATTAAAAGGCTATTGACGTTTACTATGCAGGAGGTGGTGCATTGCGAAAACCCCTTTAAATATTATGGAAAGATGTGTTTGCAAATGACCTTTTAATAGGTTAATCTGTGTCTTATTTACACCATTTTATGTGTACCATTGATTTGAAGTAGTCCATATCTATTAATATTTTGTGGTTGCATTTTTTGGTGCTGTACTTCTCAGTGCGTAATGTTACAGCTGTTTGAAATGTCACTGCCAGATGTTAGATTAAGGAATGCCAGCAAACTTTTTTATTCACCAGCTGCTGGCAACTTGGGAGAGATTAAGAAGTTGCAGCAAGTGATGACATTATTTTTGCTGCACTCAATACATTAGGCACATATGATAATAGTCATTTTATAAAGCTGAGAAGTGTTATATACAGAATGCACATATATATACAACATGTGGAAAAACATTTTTCCACAGTATGCATTTTTTCTTGTATGCCTTTAGTGTTGTTTTGTATATCTTTATATAGGAAAGAGCAGCAGATGTCACTTTCCTATACAGTGAAAAAAAAAATATGCCAATGAATACTAGCCCTGAGCATGCCCATTGGACACACCTTTGGTATCCTTTGGGGGATTGGGGTCTTATGGATACATTTGGTTTATGTACCAAAAACTTTTCCAAAATATAAGTTGAACTTTGTTCAAAAAACGAATGTGAACAGAGCTTTTAAAGGGTGTTCCCACCGTAGAGTTTGATGGCATATCGCTAGGATATGATATTAGAGTCTGATAAGTGTGAGTCCTACTTCTGCGCATGATTCTCTATTCTTTTTTATAGGGGTGCTGAATACAACTAAAAACAGTGCTGGGCTATACTTGGAATATATTTATGGTTGTGTCTATGAAAATAAATGGTGGGATTATGCAAATACGGACTTTGGTGAGGTAGTGCATGATACAACTATTCAGTGATAATATAGTTCTGTATCATAGTGGTTAAAGTGTAGATAAATCCAATAATTCAAAGGGTTTTATCTTTACTGATTGTGGCCAATCTCTTTTTTTTCCTTCTTTTACTTCTTAATCCAATCCTGAATGGTAAGATGACTTCTGATGACATGATAAATTAATTCAGACCCCATTCTAGACGTCTTAATAAGTTTAGACTCCAGGCTGGGATACTTAATAAATTACAGACCAGTCATTGACGAAAACGCATTGGATAGGGTTCGGGGACAAGACATGTCACCTTAGTTGTAGGACTTGATGACACAAAATGTAAAGCTTGTCAATCAAGGCAATGATAAAAGTTAACAGCTTTCTAGAGTTTATTAAAGGGGTTTCTATCCATGCAGTTTCATAGAACCACAGGCATCTTCAGACTCACACTTCCTGATTAGACTGTGGGTGGTTCTATAGCAGCGATTGACATATCAGCTCTGTATTCCCTGCTCTTCTTATTGCAGTGACATGACTGCAGAAGATTTAATCCATAGCACACAAGGCTACAGAGATCAAATGGGTGAAAACAATTGCTTATCATTATCAACAATCTCATTTGTTTGTTAGAGATGCCACGCTCTGTTCTCAAGCTGCCATCCATTTTGGTGACATCCCTTCCTGCTCTCAGATAAGACAAAAAGCAGAGAGAGGAGAGGAGAGCAGGACAGTAACCAGAGTAACTTGTGTGAACTCAGTACAGATAAAATCTCTCTTACCTCCGGACTAGGGCAATATCAAAAGAGGAATGTATTTGGTAAAAGTCTTGATTTACTGTACCTACCTTACATATTGAAAACAACTCTTTCTAGTGAGAAAAACCTTTTAACAGTTGATCTTATGAGACTGCAATGAGCAGATAAACTTGATAGATTCATTCTTTAATTGGTTACTTTATAAGACTATACATGTAAAGCTATTATTGGAGAAGTATCATCTACAGGAAAAATCATCAAAAAAAATAACCTAAGTGTTATTTTAATGGTCCCATTACTTTCTGTTATTACATGGAATTTTTTACTTTTGGGGAGAATATTAAATGATATGGGAAAGAGAGAAAGAAGGAGAAAAAAAACTGAGGGGGCTGATGTGTTGATCGCCATAAGCACCTGCAGAACAGTTTCAGGCCTGGTTCACATCCGCGTTGGAGGTTCTGTTCGGAATCTCCATTTCAGAGGCAGGAAGGCATCAGTAAAATGATTGACACCAATGGCATAAGGTTTCCATAATGGTGACCTATTTCTCTCCTGGTTTGCAAAGTTCCTTCTTATTTTCAGAGAGAATTATTGTACAGTAGAACCCTTTTTGTATTGTGCTTCTTGTGGAGGAGAAGCCTCTTATTTGACTAAGAAGTTATTTCACAGAGAGGTATACTGGATCTACTGTTTAGAGTCCTGTTCACCTAAGAGTATGAATGCAATGTTAAATCTAAAACCCTTTCTTTAACTTATTGTAATTTATTTGTGATTTTATCAATTTATATAGGCTGGTAATGTCTTTCATTTGGTGTTCGCTTCGTATCCAGATATGTATTCAGAGTTATGTTGAATCATTTGACAACTTGATAGTTGATTGATAATCAAGAGGACAGACTTATATACGAACCTAAATACTCACCAGGCATACTTGTCAAAAAAGGTGCCACCTTTGACACTTCGCAGGTGATCAGCAAGGTGTGCGGACGGCTCAGCTCTTCTACTCTTCCAGGCTAATGATCATGGACTGAGTTTCTAGACTTTTCATTGTACCTCAGTGGAGGATGAGACTGCTTCCAAGGGTATGTTCACATCGTTTTTGGAGCCAATTTTGTATCCGTTTTGGATCTGAAAATCGCATCCAAAAACACTGCATCTAAAACGCATCCAATACGCATGCAACATGCAGGTGCATGTATCGATGCATTTTAACTGCAGTAGAATCGCACTCTATAGTTTTAAATAGAGTTCCTGCTGCGTCTTTCGGATCAAGAATTGACATGTCAATTCTTTAAACTGATCAGAAAGACGCATCCGAAAGACACAAGTAAACACGCATCGTCTCAAAACCGATGCATGTTTTACATTGAAAGCAATGTAAAATCACACTGCTAATTGTTAGATGCATGTTTGGGTCCAAACACGCATCTATAAATGTATATACACACGGACAGAACACGCCATGTGAACATACCCTAAGAACTTATTCAAAAAATGTGCGGTATGCCGAATAAGGCTATATATTGTATTTGTTGTTTTGATATATAGTAGTGATTAACTGAAGAAAATTCACATAGTTGCTATTATCTACTCTATTGCAAAAATGTTCCAATATCACTTCAAATACTTTCCCTTCTCCTTATTTTCATTGTTAACGTCCACAATCAAGAAGCATAGCTTCATCATTGGACCAAATGTGTTTTCATACTTTTCACTGTGTAAGTCACACCTCCCATAAACACCACATATATCAAAGCAATATTAAAATAGGTTACCTTTCCAGTGAACCAATGGGATTCATGGCTGTGGAAAATTGATTGAGGAATCTTGACCTGCCTACAAAAAGTACACCACTGTTTTTTTAATTAAAGGGGTGTTCTGGGAGTTCAGTTCACTCCCGGCTGCTGGTGCATCACGTGAACGATGGACGTTCACAGCTTACTTCCAGGTTGAACGGACTGGCAGCCGAGAGGTAAGTATGAGTCTTCTCTTCTCATACCCCGACGGATGAACGAGCATCAGGAAGTAAGCAGTGAATGTCCATTGTCCAGTAACACCCCTTTAAAAATCTTAGTGTATGTTTGTTTTATTCGGAACTGCTTTTGGGTGATACTATTTTGTACTTTTCTCCAAATTTAAGGAGTTCTGAATATTTTCACTTGTAGTCTTTTTGTAGTCTTTTTGCACTTTTTATAGTAATGACAACTCATTTTCTCCTAGAACTACAGAGAACCGCTTAGTGTTTATTGTAAACTGGGCTTTAGCCATAAGATTAAAACCTAAATCCATTAGCCATATCATTGTTGATATGTTGAAAGCAGTAAAAAAGGCAAGTGTAAGCATCTGATGCTAGATGCAAAGGTCACAGCATTTCCCAAACAGTAAGCCTTGTATGATGTTCCTCGTATGCAGTAATTAGACCCCCCCAAAAGTGGTCCAAAGAAGATAATTCATAAACCTGCAAGAGGATTATGGGCGCCCAAGACTCATTGATGCATTTTAGGTGTGAAACCTACCTTGTTTGATTTGATTACACAGATGAGGTGAAAACACTTAAGCTTGATGTTGAGTTATTGCTATAAAAACTTAAAGATGGATGTAGAGGAAAGGTGGTAGAACACACAGTTCACACAATCGGTTGCTTCTCTCCAGACTTGTCAGAATGTCCATGCAGACCTCCGTTGAGAATACCTGGACCGTACAGAAAATGTGGACATCCATGTATGCTTGCATAACTTATCTGGGAAAAAGATGGCATCAGAATGCACTATGGGAAGAAGACAAGCCAGCAAAGGCAGTGTAATACTCTGGGCTGTGTGGATGTTACTTTTATATACAATCTCCATACCCATTGTCCAAACCATGTACACCTCTTCATGGCATTAGTCCTTTACAGTAGAATAATTCTGTCAGTCAGGGAGTATGGAGCAGGCTTACCAGCAACGCAGTTGCAGGGTGCTGACCGGTGGTCATGCTAGCTGGAGGGGGGAGGACTGTTAAAGCATACCATGGCACGTTAGCACTCATATTACATTCTGACTTAGAATACTATGCTCTAATACTATGGTATTGCAGAACAGTGTACAAGTGATCAAGTCACCTAGTGAGGAAGTACGCTTGTAGGACTAAAAGTGCAAATAAAAAAAGATCAAAACAGTTCCTTATGCATTTTGCGAATAAGAAACAAAAAAAAAGTGAAACATAATTGATATCTCTGATGTTTTATAAAATATAACATTATTTATCCTACATGGTAAATTTGAGGTTTTTTGGTCACTTAACATCCCCTAAAAATTGGAATAAATGTTATCAAAAAAGCTGCATGTATTTCAAACTGGTAGCAATAAAAACTACACTTCCGCCTGCAAAAAACCCCACAAAATTTCAAAAATAGAAAATGTTTGGAATTTTTTTACGGTACCAAAACATAACGGAAACCATACATGTTTGGTATTGCCGGATTCATATCAACCTGTAGAATACAGATAACACATATCACTTTTACCAAAGATTGAACACCGTAAAAACAAAACTCCCGTAAACATGACACAGGTACGTTTTTTTCACATTTTGTCCCACTTAGATTTTTTTTGCGGTTTCCTAGTACATGCGATGGTACAATGAATCTCACCATTAGAAAGTACATCTTATCCTGCAAAATAAAAGGCCTCATTTGTCTATATGTAGGTGAAAAATAAAAAAAGTTATGGCTTTGGGGAGGCGAGGAGGGGAAAAACAAAGTCCTGTTATTTTGACCTTTTTGGTCATCTATTAAGTCATTCTTTGGGAATCAGGATGACAATAAAATTGCAGTTCTCTTATTGTTTTTTTTTTTCTTAGCATTCGCAGTACAAAACAAACAACATGGTATTTTACTAGTTTGGAGATTTCTGGACCTAATGATGCCACAAATGCTTTTTGTTGTTCTGTTTTTCTATGCAATAAATGGAAACAAAAGTTTTTTTAACTTTTAAATGTATTCTTTTATATTTTAAAAACTTTAGCCAACTTCTTTATTTTTTTATTCCCTCCAGGAAAATGTTAACATGTTATCTGTATATAGATGTACTGTCTGGGCGGCAGGTTCACCCAATTTTTATGTAAACCACCGCTTATTTATGAAACTTGGCTGGACCGTTATAAACTTAGCACTTCTTACCCTTTGTCTCACCCATACACCCTAATAGATTGTAAGCTCTCGCGAGCAGGACCCTCACAACTTCGGCCACATGTATGAACCTGTTTAGGTCTAAAACTCACTTTTTTGCCCATTGGTTACTATGGTTAAAAGAGTGAGTTTTAGACCTAAACAGGTTCATACATGTGGCCCTTTGTGTCTAATCTGTAAGTAGTTTTTAATGTTTAATGTCTGTACTTATACCCTTATATTGTAAAGTGCTGTGGAATATGTTGACAGTATTATAAATAAAGATTATTATTATTATAATATGTTTGCTTTCACAATACACTGAAATAGTTCTGTCTTGTACTGTATTGTGATTTTACCAATCTCCTATTACATTTGGATGGATGGCAGTGTGCAATAGTAGTAGTACCATGGCTTGACGAGTCCTCCAGCTGCCATGACAACCTCCCAGGAAGTCCAAGATGCCACTACAGACTGTGGCATCTAAGTGGATGTAATTACCAGAATAACAGTTTTCTATGATTCCAGTTGTTAGCATGTGTTACCATTAATACAAAGCTGATCAGTAGTTTTGGTAACATGACGGGTACCTACACAGCATTAGGCAAGTGATTTTAATACTATGGTTAAAATAAAAGGTAATTTTTTTAGTTTTTTAAAAGTACCAAGACCTAATAAAAAAACTCCACAAATTTAGGGCCACATGTATGAAGACTGCCTAGGTCTAAAATTCACTTTGTTGCCCATAGCAATCAATCAGAACGCCCTTCTCATTTTTCCAAAGCACTATATGAAATTAAAGGGGTGTTATTATTGGTTGCTATGGGCAACAAAGTGAATTTTAGACCTAGGCAGTCTTCATACATGTGGCCCTTAGTATCACCAAAATCATGCTGACCTGCGGAATACAGGTGACAGATCATTTATACTGAAGAGTGAATGTCATAAAAACAAAACCCCCCAACAATGGCGCAATTACTTTCATTTCACTTTCCACTCCATTTTTTTTCCGATTTCCCAGTACAATATATAGTATGATAAAAAAATAAAAAGGTTATGGCTCTTGCCAGGCAGGGAGGAAAAAACAAACACAACAAAAAAATAGTCTGCGGTGTGAAGGGGTTAATGTTTATACTCTATGGAAGCCAGTTTACATTTGTATTTATAAATTGCAGTAACAATTGATTTTTTTCGCACTAGTTTCTAAAAGCAAACGATACTGTAGTCATTGCCAAATTTATGACATTTACTTGCAGATTTAACAATTTAATAATAACCTCAATCAGCCTAGGCTTTCTTCTTATTCAGTGAACTATGCAATAAAGGTTTGGAAAAAAATATACAAAAAAATCCCAAATAAAGGGTCTCCGAAATGGTAAGCTCAACAGCATATCAGAGCTAATTTTTAAGTTCTGTACAATGTTACTTTGAATTATGGAATGTGACATTACATTTTCAATTTTCTAAAAGTTGATACTTTGGGTTGCTTAGAAGACAATTACATGATTTTTAAATCAAATACACAACATTTTTTCTAATGTTAGCACTAGATTAGTTATGCTTTCATGATCACTGAACCCATTTAGGACATTGAGCTGTAAAATAATTTGAAGGGAATAAATCGATTTGTTACTTTTGCTGGACATGAACGCTGATGAGCATTAAAGAAAATTATTGTCAGGAATAGTGTTCACCAAAACTAGCATTTTATAAACTTAAAAAGAGAATTTTAGAGTTATTTTTGTAGCCCGGTTCTCCAATCCTGATAACATTGCTTCTTAATAGAATTTTTATTTTTTTATTAAAAATTCATATTCAGTGCTAAATTAAAATTACCAATAATTAAATTCAGTTCAAGGATTAAAGTCATAAACATGGAAACAGACTCATTTTCTCCATAATATGTGCAGAATGCAATGTAAAGGTAGTGTTCAATATCATGGTAACCAGGAATAAAGCAGAATGTTTTATAGCTTCCTTGGTAGACCTCATTGACAGCCAAGGTCTTGACATGGCCTTGCACACAGGAGTACTTGGCCACTATGTTCAATTATCCATTGGAAGATCTATGTACTTTGTTATTGATCTTTTTAAATATCATTTTGGCAAAGAGAGTTGAATTTCTTATGCATAAGTACTTATACATCTTACTGTACCTTTTGTTCCTTGAAGACACCATCGTAGAAGGCATGTATTAAAGGATTTTTTCCTAACTGTATGTGACATAAGATGTGACACAAGCACATTGTTGTAGGGCATACTTGCACAAATAACGCTACACAGATAGTATTGGTTCTTTATTTTGTGACCACAAGTACATAAATACTTTGAGCTATGTAGATCCATTTTTAACTTGAAGACCCTGTCAAATTTGACCTCAAAGAACCGAAGAATTTTCTAACATATCCTCTGTACATTTTGGCATTCGATACTGTGTATTTTTAGATTGACTTAGCAGTATGAAGGTTTGTTTTTGCAAAACAAGTCAAGAGCAGCACTTACTTTGTTAGACTCTTCACGGTCATGTTGTATGTGGTTCCTCAGTCATTTGAGTAACACAGCATTTCCCGTGAACTAAAATGTGCCATCTTTTACGGAACAGCAACTAATCGTGAGAAATTTTGATGGTTGGAAACCAGTTAAATAAATCAGCATTAGGGAGCTAGAAATTGTTTATTTTACAAAATGTTATAGTGGGTTGAAAAATTATTCATGCCCCTTGAACATTTCCTCATTTTTAAACATACAGTAAAACACTAAAATGTATTTTACTAATATTTTATTGAATAGAGCAACAGAAAGTAACAGGTATTTGTGAAGTGTAGAGAAAATGATATGTGCTTTTTCAAATTTTTGTAAATTAAAAAACTGAGAAATGTGACGTGCATATGTATTCAGCGTCCTGAGTCAATACTTTGTAGGACCACCTTTACCTGCAGTCTGTTGGGGTATGTCTCTACCATCTTTGCACACCTAGAAGCTGAAATGTTTGCCCATTTTTCATTACAAAATAGCTATAGCTCAGTCATGTTAGTTGGCAAATTTTTGTGAACAGCAATTTTCTAGTCTTATCACAAATTGTGAATGGGGTTTTGGGTCTGGAATGGGCCATTTTAACACAGGAATTTGACTGGCTTACCTACACAGAGCATATGACATTTCAGTCTCATCTCACCAGAGCCCCTTTTTGCATAGTGTTATTGCTCCCATTTGTGGTATCCATTGAGATACCACAAGAAATTTATCCCAACAGATTCTGTGATGGTGCCCCACATTTGCTCTATTTCTCAACATGTACATTTGTGTATCGGAGACAAAAGCGTGGTCTATTATGCTTTTCTGTCCGATCCATAATCTGTATCTGTTTGGTAAATAAGGCAAACATAGTCCAGTTCAGACCACATTTGCCATATAGAACTACTTCAGAATATGCCTAAAATTACTTCTAGTCTTTCTTTTCTCAATTATGTGTTTCTTCTTGTTTTGTCCTTCTTCTTCATCTTATTCTTGTCCTCCTCCTTCTTTTTCATCTTTTCTTGTTGTTTTTTGGTTGTCAATCAGTGTCAGAATGGAAGTCTTTGGACTTAACCAAGGAGATCATTGTGGATGACGACCCAAGCCCTTTGGTCTATACAGAACATATACTACTCACAAAAAGTTAGGGATATTTGGCCTTTGGTTGATATTTCAGACTGAGCATCCAAATTCTTGAAATATGTTCTACATGAAGTAAATGAGACCATCTCTTAACTTTATAATGCACGTGTCCAACTGTCAAATATTTCAGTACTTTTTGTACAACTTGCTGATCTCTAACAAAGAGCTTAGTGGCAAAATTCACAACAGGTGTTTGATCACTGAATCGCCCAATACATTTTAGGGGATCAATTTTAATTGGGATTTTAACAGTCCTCCTCATTATCCTGTTCATATTTGACATCATGAGACCAACACCTTACCTGGCTGATGTTTAGCACACTCCTTGACATCTCCAGAATTGTTGACGACCATTGTTTCTGCTTAGAGTGAATAGACTTTCATCACTGAACAGCACTGAGGACCACTGGTCCCTCGTCCAGCATAGATGCTCCCTAACCCATGCAAGACGATGATGCCTGTGCCTGGTGGTGTGGTCAGGTACCCTTGCTAGTTGTTTAGAACGCAGACCAGGCTGATGTAAATGGAACATTATGACACCAGCTGAAAGCTATCAGTAATTTGAAAACAATCCTGCTACTAAGTGAAAAACAATATCATTACCAAGGTGGCACATGAAACATCTCATCATGGGTAAAACCAGTGAGCTGTCTAAAGACCTTCACAACCTTAATGTTGCAAAACATTCTGATGGCATTGGTTACAGAATTAAGTCTAAACTGCTGAAGGTTCCAGTGACCTCTGTAGGGGCTATAATCCAGAAGTGGAAAAAACATAATTATCATATCATAAACACATCACAATTAGGTGCTCCCTGCAAGATATTAGACAGAGGAGTAAAAAGAATTTTCAGAAGAGTTGTTCTAGAGCCATGGACCATCTGTGGAAAGCTACAGAAAGACCTGGAATCAGCAGGTACAATTGTTTCTAAGAAACAATGAGCAATCCACTTAAGCTCCATCACACGCTCACCACACAAGACTCCATCGCTGAACAAAAAGCATGTTCAAGCGAATGTTCAAGAGAGATGATAGTCTGGTCAGATGATGCAATAATACACAAAAGGCACTGTTTATAACCCCAAAAATAACATGCCAACAGTGAAGTTTAGAGGTGAGAACATCTTGGTGTTGGGCTGTTTTTCATCATATAACACTGGCAAACTTCATAAAATTGAAGGAAGGACAAATGTATCAAGACATTCTTAATAAAAATGTACTCCCATATAGCAGGATGATAAAGCTGAAACAAGGGTGGACATTTCGGAAATACAATGATCTCAAACACACAGCCAACTCTCAATTGGAAAGAAAATAAAGCTGCTGGAATGGACCAGGAAATCACCTGACCTGAATCCAATAGAAAATCTATGAAATGAACTAAAGTTCAGAGTTTATAGAAGGAGCCCACAGAATCTTCAAGATTTTAAGAGTGTTTGTGCGGAAGGATGGGCTAAAATCCCACCTGATCAATGCATGCGACTAGTTTCTCCATACACTAACAAAGACTTTTGTACGAAGTATTGAATACATTTCAGTAAGTGTGTTCAATACTATTTCCCTGTGTCATTTCTCATTATAAACTGAATTTGGGGATGTGTTGTTACCGACATCTGGTGAGAATCTCAAGTCAATAGCACCATTAGAAACAAAGTATATTAACTTAGAAAATTGGTGTAGTGTTCAATACTTATTTCACCTGTTGTATTTTATCTATGAATCTTTATACCTCAGGTACAGAAAATAGAATTTTATATCCAATTTTGACAGTCTGTTAGTAGTAAAACTTGTGACATGAATCCCTAGCAAGTGTTTGGCCAGACATCCAATCCACCCAAACAACATGGACAATGCAGTAGCTATCTTGTACTTTGGCAGAGAGCCCAGAAACTACTACTTTTTCATAGAGCATTGCCTAGAGCAGTTTCCATTGAGAAACAAGACCCAGATAGCTGTGTAAGTCACCCACTATAGAATATCTGTCCCATTTACATTGGCAGAAAATCAGTCGGATCCCAATGCTAACAAGGCATTGTGCATGACAATTGTGTATTATAAATTGGTATACTGACTAAACAATTGTGTCAAAGAAACTCAACAAATGGGCATACATTTAAAAGAACAAAAATGATTGCGTTTTGTGATTAAAAAGTGGTATGTAAATTCAAACCATATGATTATTAGGCAATATGGACACACCACACCATACTTACCCTTATATTTTAGAGCGAACGTCTAAATACGGACATCATGGTTGCTTAATAAAGTTATCTATAATTCTAAATGCACATTTGCATTTAACCCTCGCCAAACCCATATGTTAGTTAACAGCTCTATAAGTATAATGGAATATTTATTGATTGAGACTAAATAGAAACTGGCTCCATACACACCTTCATTGTAAAGATCAGTACAGCAATAAAAAGTGGCATAAAAAGCCTCTGTTGGAGACAGTTTTCAGAATATACAAGTTAAGGGTGTGGTCACAGTAGTGTTTTGTTGCTTGACCTATAGTTTACTAGAATCTGTCGACTGATACCATATGGTCAGTTGTTTTCACAAAAACATACTGTGGAGAAGACTTTTGTGGATTTGAGCTAATTTTGGAAGAATGTACATTGCAATATCTTTGTTTCAGATCAGTTCAACATATGTCTCACAACCCCTGCTGTTTTGCTCACCAGGGTAGCCCTGAGTTATGACCATATTGAAACTGCTATTGTTGCAAACATATGGTATCCTAACCATAGAACAGTGCCAGTGTTTACAACTTCAATATTTCTTGTTTCTCCACGATTACTATTTATCTCCTCTAAGCTGAATGTGGTGCCTGGCCATCACTCAAAGTTAAATCTGGCTCGCAAGGACAAAAAGGTTGGGGACCTTCTCTTCAAATCATCACCTTTCCTCCATCAGGTAATTTCCTCAGACAGAGCAGCATGTCACAGCTGTCATGTCTACTTTTACCCCTTGAAACAGTCTTTTATAAATGTACCGCACTGGGAGTTAGTACTTAATGCACTTATGACACTAATGGAGCAAAGTAGTTGTGCCCTGTTTGATCAACCTTAGGGGGCAGCGATGGTTGAAAATACCAACACAATGTAATGGATCAGATTGGAGAAAAGAAAATGGCAGAATTACATTTTTGCACATTACAATTAAAATAAATTCTATAAATTCCATGTACCATAAAATCATACACAAAAACAAGCAAAAAAAACCTTGCGTGAGACCAAAATATCACACAGCGGAGAAAACAAATGATGGGTCTTGGAATGCAGTGAAGCAAAAATGAAAAACCATAGTTAAAGTGTTAAGCAATATCCAGATATATGCTGGAACAGTCCATTAAATGTGGAGCTACACATTGCCTTTATTATTCAAAGGCTGGTATAAGAGTGCTCTATACAGTACATGATAGAAGATGTAAAGGTCACAGCTTTGTAAAGAAGGACAGTAATACACAATACACAAATCATATATATGCTCATAGTACCCTTTTGACCAGGTGAAATACCGTAATTTGGCAAGTGCTTGTCTAATCCTTGAACATGAAGATGAAATATAGTTGCCCTTAAATGCCCTTTTAGGAATTACCAGCAAGATGTATTTGCTGAAAAAGTCGACAATATTAGGGAATTAAAATACTTTAATCAGACAGAAAAAAAAGTCTTTGGCCACTTGATTAGGGCTGATTTCCACCATCTGCTCATACTTACTGAGGATCTAGCCCTGACTGAACACTAATTTGTGCACTTCCTAGAAATTGAAATCTCTCAGCAAGCAAATTAACAAGAGAAGGGATTCAGCAATAATGGAACTCCTCAGCTTTTGTTTCTCTCTGACAGATGGACAGGGTGCGCTCAAATTGAATTCAGCTTAATTGCATTGTGCCATTTAAAATTTTATCTGCTCCACAGATTTTGTTTACAGGTTTCAAGATTCCGAACCTTTGGAAGATTTTTTTTTTTTTGCTTCAAGAAAAAGGAATTCAACAGAAAAAGAAATGTCTGGGCTATCAAAAGATCCATCTTGTTTGCTTTCCTATGGGAAAACAAAGCTCACAGGGTATTTGTTTAGTTATTTTGATTTGTTAAATTATAACAAATACTTTTAATAACTGGTTGTCAGTGCATATTTGTTATATTATGTTAATGGCTTGTGCTACATATTATTAGGTGGATTTATTATCTATTGCAAACATTTTTAAAAAGTTAAAAACCAGTTGAGGCGTTTTCTATTGTACTCAATCAAATGTTTAAGGGATGGATTATAATTGAAAAATTTTGCTCAGTCACCACCTGATCAATAATTTGCAACTTTGCGGCATTATTGTATTGCTCTTGACACTTTTGGCAAAAATGGGTTGAACTTATTTGGGGGGGGGCATGGTTTCCATTACCCAAAATATTTACTACAATTTATAGCTGAAGTGGCCTAATTATAGTAGAAATCTATGCCAGCACATGTCTGGTGTAGATTTCTTTGTTTGGTGTATAGGCACTGAAAAAGGTGCCACATTTATAAAGTGCCTCTTAATACATTTGGCACATGTCACTACAGTGCACTTTCCATTAGAGCCAGCATATGAAATGCTGGCCTTCATACATTTCCCCATAATTCTGTTATCCATATGTTTTTGGAAATAGAACCTTTAACATTTGTGTCTTGACATGTAAAAGCAGAATTTCCTTATTAGGCAATGTTCACACGGCTTATTGCCGACGTAATTGCGGGGACAGATTTCGCCCCGTAATTACGCCGGCAGCCGTGCAGCGGGGGCGGGGCAGGGTGCCGGCATCTCGCCGGCCCCATAGACATTCATTATTCACAGCGCGTACACGCCGTAAATAATGTGCATGTCACTTTCTCCCCGCTCGGCGGATTCGCTGAGAACTGTGGACTACCGTAATGCCTGGGACTGATTTCACCCGTATTGGAGCGCAAATGCGGCGCGCACTACGGCTGATATCAGCGTCCAAATAAGCCGTGTGAACAAGGCCTTATTGTTGCCGTTATTTTGTCCTTCAAGTTTTACTAGGATGGGTGAGAAGGTGTGGGAAAAACAGTGATATGAGTAAGGCTATGTCACCACTGCACACAAAAACGTCAGTTTTTTCAGCATTTTTCATTTTACTATAATGCTGAAAAAAATGACTGAAAAGAGGTCCCATAGATTTGTATAGTAAAAACGTTCTATAGTCTCCACAGAACATTTTTTTGTTCTGCGCTTTGTAAAACGTTTCCAAAGACGCACTCAAGTTGTGGTGCCTGTTTGGAATGCGTTTTCTGTGCAGCAGAAACGTACTCTATAGATTAAGATAGGGTGCCTGCTGCGCAAAACGGTTCAAGAATTGACATGTCAATTCTTTGAACAGATCCGAAAGATGCATCAGAAACACGCATTGGCGTTCAGACGTGCGTGTTTTACATTGAAACTAATATAAATCACACTACACGTTGTTAGATGCGTGTTTGGGTCCATTTTGAGTCAGAAAAACAGATCCAAACACGCATCTAAAAACGCTGTGTGAACATACCCCAACTTTAGAACTTTATTTCTCACAACTGATCGAGAGTATGGTAAGTCTTTGTTCTCACTACGTTATTTTGAACTGATAACGGATCTGTTATGTGGTGGTTTGCCATAATAAAAAAGGGCATTCTCTCTATGAACTGGTTCCCAGAACTGAACTGCATATTGCCTGACTAATGGTAAATCTGCCTAGTTACTGTATGCAGTGATACTTCACCTGTCCTCCTGTATAACACTGCATAATTAGGCAGAAGTGCCTTTCAGGAGCTTTAAAACGCTGAGTAACAACCAATGCGTAGGATTCTGGTGAGTAAACTATAATCAATGTTATTGAGATATTACATCTATATATGTATTATGTACGGAATATATATATAGAACAAAGGCTTTTGGAAAAGAGTGGAAGAGCTTGTCAGTGCCCTCTATTGGATGTAGTAATTCTCAATTCACATTTAACTAAGTGAGTCTTGCAATGTGAAAAGATTGAGACCAAGCCAGTGAAGTTCATCTTCAAACAGCTGTTTTGGGGTGTTTGCCCCTAGTCAGTGCAGAGTAGAATTTACTGGCTGGTTACGTGAAAGGCGAGTGTGGCTTAGAAGGGTTAATTTATCTCATTGGAGAGAGGCCTCAATTCAAAATCCTCTTCAGCTCTTTCCCAAAAGCCTTTACTCTATACAAATGCTCTTCACACACTGACAGGCCTCTCCCAAATGAGATACATAACCCCCCCTCTACCATCCAGAAAATATGTATTAAGTATGACCTGTTGGAAAACAGTGAAACTTGTTACCCAGCTGTCCTATACTGCTAAATCCAAAATGTATCTAATTATGTAGTGTGTGGAGTTGCAGCAGTGACCACAGAAAATGTTGCCCTGACACTGTATAAAAACAGCACACAATTGTCAGCGTTGCATGTATTGTACACATTTGGCATAACAGAGGGGCACATTTATCAAGGCAACCGTGCCAGAATTCTGGCACAATTTGCGGCAAAAATAACGTTGTACATGCTTTTCACTACATTTATTATGTATTTCTAGACACTTCTGCGCCTCATCTGACAAAGGATTATGGCGTCTCTAAAAGGGGTATGACTTTGAGAAAGGGGCCAAGGCACATGTAACAAAAATGTTCCAAAATGTTGACGCTGTTAATGGCATAGAGTAAGCCAATTTAAAAATGTTGTAAAGTTAGTCAAGACAATTCTAAGAGGCACCAGATTTATTAACACTATAATAAACATGGCACATTGTAAGTTTAGGTAGTTTGTCTCACTGTGCCCTTTATCACAGCCCACAGAGGTTGTTACACAGCTTTCCTAGATGACAGAATGCCAGGTCTTCATAGTTATGCATTCTTAAATCCCTAACTCTTATATTTTAGATTAAAATGCTTTTGCTTTCTAGGATCTTAAAAACGCTGGGTAAAAAACCATGTGCAGTTAGAACGGACAAATCTGCCTAGTTATGTAGTGACAAATCCTCTATATTATATCATAACTAAGCAGATTTGCCACTCATGGTCCTGCTAAAGCTGGTTGACCAACCATGTGGAGTTGCAATAAAGACTTAAATACCTTATGTATTTAAATAAATGACTCCAAATAGTGCATTAGGTAGGCAGACTTGCCTTTCAGAAACTTGAGTAAACTTAACCTAAAAAGTATGTTATACCACAAATAGATTTTCTTACTAAGGGGCCACTTACACGGCACAGGACAAATACCGGTCGGTTTATCCGACCGGTATTTGTCCTGTCTTTGTGCCGTGCACACGGCCGCCGGGGACGGCATTTCTCCGCGGTTAGCGGTCAAGTCTTAACGGCATGAAGGGCCCCATGTAAAGAAATGCACTGGGCCCTTACCCAAGCACATAACATTACACAAGGCTATGCCTTTAACTACGCTCAAATATGACACCTCATCGGACCACGACTGAACAATAGCTGTTTTTAATCAGTACAGAGTATGGTTGGGACTCTCATGACCTGAAAATGGAGGCCTGGAAAGGCACTAAGACAGGGGAAATTTTTAGTTCACAGTAGATCCCCATCTGAACTGAGTTCTTCTTGTGGGTGGAAGGGCCCTCACTGTTTTGATAAAAAAAAATTGTACAAGGAGCCTACAATTTCCATATATTTAGAAATGCACATTGAAATAATTCATGAATTCAGTGTTTCTCTGTCTCTTGGCATCTGCAAAGTGCTGCTGGTTCATGTTTGCAAAACAGTGGCATTGCCAGGGTGTATAAATATGTATTTATATAAAATAATACATTTTCCATAAATACATAGATATAAAACAATTTTCTATTTGTCTCTCTCTATGACACTTCTAAATGATGGTTATACAGTTGCCAAATAACACCGTCATACCTTCGACCAGCTAGGTTTCTATGCTCATGAGTCACCTGGGCAACTGCCTACTGTGCCCAATAAAATAAGCCCTAACTGCACCTTCCATATACTGAAATACTGTGCACAAGGGTAAGTCTCTTATACAATAAGTAGTAACACTCATACGATAGACCACCAGTACCATAGAAATGTGACTGTTAGGCCCGGTTCACACGGCTTATTCAAGCCGTAATTGCGGGACGGATCCCGCCCACAATACGGCTTGAATAAGGGACGGGGGCGCTGCCCGCCGGCCCCATAGACTTTCATTATCCACGGCGCGTATTCCGCCAGGATAATGAACATGTCAATTTCTCCCCGCCCGGCGGATTCGCCGAGCGGGTAGGGGTGACAGAATCCGTAATTCTCTATGAGAACTGTGGATTACCGTAATGGCTGGGACGGATTGCAGCCGTATTGCAGCGCAGTACGGCGCACAATACGGCTGCAATCTGTCCCTGAAATAAGCCGTGTGAACGGCCCTTTAGGGTACGTCCACACAAAGACTAAAATGTATTTGTCGGATTCTGCCATTAAAAAATGCATATTTCACATGCTTATTGCATGTGGATTTAGGGTCTTTTTTAATTGCGGTTTACAGTCAGAAACAAGTTCCATTAATTTCTATGTGGTTTTGTGTGCGAATATGCATTAAAAACCACATACAAATGTTTGGAGTGTGTTTTACACAAGATTTTTAGCTATTTAGCTATCCTCATTGACATCAATGGAAATTTCCTTGAGTTTCTACGTGGCATAGGACCAAAGAATGAACATATTTTAAGTTTTTTTACGCCGAAAAGCTGACCGCCCGAAATACTTGTATGAACTACAAGGCATATTTTCTTTTGCAGTCAATGGGAATGGTTAATTTTTGGATTTAGATGAGAATTTCAAGTCTGAATCCACGTGAAATCTGACTTTAAATACTCGTCATGTCGACACAGCCTTCGATTTTTCATTCATTTTAAGAGTAGAAACAGCCTGGGAGAGAATGGCCCTTTATATTTTAAGCATTTTTATATTAAAAAAAACTGTTTTAATTATATACCAATATAAGATATCAGCCCCAGTTACAAGGGAAATCAGCAAAAAGAAAAAAAAAAGTTACTTAAAAATGCAGAGTGATAAAGAAATAAAAAACATAAATTAAAAAGATAATTAAAAACACCACTGACCGAATTGCAACTTTTTGCCCCACTTCAGAAAACCTTAAAACTATAAATAAACACCAATAAAGATAGAAGCACCACAAAAAGTAATATATAAACTAAGGGCCACATGTATGAAAACTGTCTCAGTCTAAGACTTTCTTTGTTGCCCATAGCAACCAATCAGAGCACCCCTTTAATTTCATATAGTGCTCTGAAAAAATGTAAGAGGAGCTGTGATTGGTTGCTATAGGCAACAAAGAAAATCTTACACCTAGACAGTTTTTATACATGTCTCCCTAAATCTGTATTTGAAAAAAATAATAGATAAATAAAAATTATTTAAAAAATAAATAAAAATAATGGCAATAATTCTGCAAAAAACATGTCAACAAGACCCACCACTCCTAAATATAAATATCAATTCCTGAGGGGGATTACCTATTCTGCAATAACAATAACACATATATACAGTAAGTGTACATACAATAATATAAATACTCAATCTTAAATAGAATTAATGGCAGATGATAAATAGTCACATCAATGGAGGGTAAGGACTGGAGACATGAGCCTCAACGCACGTTTCACCTTGCGCTTCTTCCCTAAAACTATGTATCGCCTGTATTACAAACACTCATCATGGAAAAGTGATACAATTACAAAACTTATTTTGCTGCTACTTTTTGCTATTAAGAAAAATTTTCTACAAAACTATTTGGGAGCTATTTTGGAGGATGTGAAGTGCTGCTTTAATCCCACAGTCTCCCATTTGTACATGGATTTGTACAGTTGGTTTTCTGCTCTCTGCTTTCCACTACATTCCCCTTTCCATATCCAAAAAACTTGTCAATATTGATACCATTGTCACACCATAAGTTAGTACTAACACCAATATGACAGACTAAAAGCACCACAGGTTGTTATTCATCTCCGCTATAGTCAGGGAGAGAATGCGCCTATATATACTGAGATAAAAAAATACAATCAATTACTATATAAAAATACCCCAAAACTGTGTTTTAACTACATACCCCAAAGGGACTGTTAGAATTATACTCTATGTCTGGAAATACACTTGAGTTACAGTAAGAGACATTCTAATAGAAATACATGTCACGTGGCCCTTTGTATGGCCCAGATACTGTAGTGTGCTTAGGTCCCAGATTGTTGTGTGCATTTATCAGCTTTTCATTTTCAAAGTGAATGCAAAAGCGCGGCAGAGCTCTGAAGAGCACCAGAATAATTATTTACTTTGCATTTATGATAGTCTCTAATGTGTACAAATGTAAAAAATGAACACTGTAGGGCCCATATCATTTATCTTAGCTACTACATGATCCAGATAGAGCTGAGTCTTCAACTTTTAAATTAAAACTGATAACCTTGGGCAATCAGGGGCTTTTATAAAAGGGATAAACTTTAGCTTGCCTCAGAACAGGTTGTGTCTCAGTAATGCTTCTGGGACTAAAGAGATCAATTAAGTGTGTATAAACAAACAGTTGGAAAAGGCTACTAAAACAACAGTGGAGGAGCCTCTCTATTGGGCTCTAGGGGCCTGGGGGAGAGAAGTTTCATTAACTGGATCTGAAGTCCTATGGCCTTCTATAAACAGGCATTAATTAAAGAATGTAAAAAATAAAGTTTCAGACCTTGCAATATGTTAATGATCATATGATTCAGGGCCTGGGAAGGAGAGGTGCAGCAGAGGTCATAAAATAAGCATGAAGCATTTAATATGAGTGCTTGGCAGGGATTTCTGCAAATTAGTTGGTTATTTGCTGGTCCAAAGCAAATTAAGGTGATTTTGCTTCACTTGCTAATTTTTTATATGCATGCTTGGCAAAATGTTTTTCACAAATGGATGAAGGTTATTGTTAATGGCTTAATGAGAAATATTAACATATTTAAATACAACAACACAGAATAGGCATAGCTGTGTGGAATCTCCTCTGACAGGTACACACAACACACAAACACTTTTGCCATCTCTATTAAATGTGACGCTAGACATTTTATTTTGTTGTCTTTAAAGGGAATGTGTCATCAAAAAAGACTTAGTGTCACATGTATTAAAACTGTCTAGGTCTAAAACTCACTTTGTTGTCCATAGCAACCAATCAGAGCGCCCCTTTCCTTTCACATAGTGCTCTGGAAAAATGAGAGAGGCCCTCTGATTGGTTGCTATGGGCAACAAAGTGAGTTTAAGACCTAGACAATTTTCATACATGTGGTCATTATTGTTCAACACACGTTTTTATGTTAAACACATTTTTTAAGAAATTTTGGTTATTTTTAAAAAAATTTCCATATCACTTTCAATATTTTTAAAACATTCTGAAGTTCTGCAGTTTTTATTTTGCCCACTAGGCCTAATAATAGTCTGACACTTCCTATTCTGTAGAGAGAGATTTTCAGTAGTCTGCTCATTATCAGTACAAGCAGGATTACACTAAAAGGTGACACCAATGTGTATAGAGAACACAGGATTCACCATTCACAATAGGAGATGTCACAGCCATCCCTCTCCCTCAGATTATGCCTAGAAAACTTTCCTATAGAAGTCAATGGGGACTGCTCCTGTTCACAGAATCCTGCATCAATGAACCTTACAATCAGAAAATTGTAAAAAGAATAGAACATGTGTCAGTATCTTGTTTTAATAAGTAAAATAAAAAATTGGCTACAGACACACAAACATAGAAAAGGCCTAAATTCTGTGTCATTCATTCATGAGCACGGAGGCTCAGTGGTTAGCACTGTTGCCTTGCAGCGCTGAGGTTCTGGGTTCAGATTCCACAAGAGCAAAATCTGTAAGGAGTTTATATGTTTTCCTGTGTTTGTGTGTGTTTCCCTCATATAGTCCAGTTTATCCAACACTCCAAAAACATACAGATCTGTTTATCTGATATTGCCTTTGTGAGCCCCAATGGGGATAGTGAATAATGTCAATCCAGTGCTGTGGAATATAATGGTGTAATTACAATTAATTAAAGGAGTTTTCTCACCATGCTGTTTCACTGAGCTTTACACTCACTCTGCCTTTGTCAGGCTGTGGGTGGTTCTATAGCAGTGATTAATATATTTAGCTTCTCTGTAACTAGCTGAGACATTACAAATACGTAAGTGCAGGAGAGAAACTCTTCAGTAAACAAAGCTACACGTGCTCTAGGGGGTCAAAACAGTTGCGTATCTATAAACAAAAGCTAATTTTGTTAGAGGTAATGAGTCTTCTCTGAGAGTGAGCTCTGACCATGGTGATGTCACTCCCTGCTCTTCACTCAGAGCAGATAGAATCTCTTTTATATCATGACCATGGTAAAATCAAAAGAGCAAAGTATTTAGAAAAAGTCTTTAATTGTCTGTTGAAAGCTAATCTTTGTAGTGAGAAAACCACTCATTAATTAATATTTGCTGAAGGCTCTTATAACTCGAAAAATGTGGGATAAAGTAGTGATTTAAGGGGTAGACTTTAAAGTAGTGATTTAAGGGGTCTCTAGACAGTAGATGTAGTTGATGTATTACACTGGCGTGTAGCAATGTAAGGGGAAGAGGTAGTAGTAGTATTTGGTTCCTGGTTGCTAAGGAGACCTCTCTGCCAAATAAGAAGACAGCAATATTATAATGTCATATAATAGATACAGGCTCTTAGTTTGCCCTAGAGCCAAGAAGCTTTCCCTCTAATGACACTGGAATGTCAGTTAGACTATGACGCATATAAAATAGTACAATATATGGTATGCCATGTGGTCATACAAATGAGTACACGTACTCTAATTTGTTCCATGTTTGTTAAAGAGTACCTGTGACATCTCTTGATATGTCTATTTCAATAAATATGCTAATAAATCCGATTCTGGAGCATCTTCTTTATAACTTTGTGTGTTGTTCCTCTGTCATTCCTTCTAGAAATGTGTTACTGAACCAGTAAAATTGATTTTACCATTCCAGTTTTTAGAGTGGAGTGTTTCTGCATCCAACGACTCTGTCAGCACTGATTGGACAATGTCAAACCATACATGGACAACTTCCCATCCCCCCATTGGTAACACCCAGTTGACAAACAGTAATACATTTCTAAAATGAATATCAAAGGAACAGCACCACACAACGTTTTAATGTTTTTTTTTCATCATTTGACAGAACTTCTTCACAGCCAGTTTCAGGTTTCCACTTCCTGTTCAGGCTGTGGGAGGTTCTGCAGCAGTAACTGACATTTCAGCTCTTCTATTTGTAACTCATCCTCTTAAAGGATGATTGTTGATGAAGGGGTTTTAACAGCAGGGTACTAGGCTACATAGCTATAAAGGGTTAAAGTTTGTCAGTTATAAAGATAAACAACCTGTGTTGCTGAAAAGACACAGCAAGGAGTGAACTCACTGTCAAGAGGTGCTAGAGCAGAGAGAGGTGGTCAGTGACTTAAGGAAGCTTGTGTACAAAGGCAGGCGATATGAATTACTATAATTCTGAAATGAAACAAAATCATTGCAGCAATGTATTTGGTAATAGTATATTAATTTGGTAATAAATAATCTCTATTTATCTTTGCCTACATGTATAAAGCTAATTAATACAAAGTACAAAACAAAATGAGCGCTTCCTAGTGCATTGGTGCGCAAACTCAAGTGTGTTTTGGACACTCACCGTTTTCCATTGTGCATGTACCTGGCACAGTTCATCACTGGCGTAACACCTATAATCCAGTGTATGGAAATTTTTAATGGATCACTGCCCGCTCAGAACCTTCAGATCATGTAGATCGGTAACAAGTATTGTGTGATCAGGACTGTAATCATGTTTTGTAGTCTCATAGCCCGGTTGACTTCCTCGGGTTACAATGTACTGAGAAACAGGCGCAGATCACTCCTGATATCAAAGTTCTCTTTCTTTTTATTATCACATGAAACTACTCATTTGTTTGTTTGTCATCCTGACAAAGCGGATTTACCACGTGATTACAATCTTGATCACCGAATAAAGCTATTTAATGTGATGAGAATACGTCTTTCGGAGAAAATGCTCCAGACGGTTTATATATCATTGGAAACTCAAGTATGTACTAACACCGGCAGGTCAGGAGATTTCACAGGTCCTCTGTAACCATTATGGTTAAGCTTATCATTTGCAGTGTATTGAAAAATGCAGAAATGATGACTTGTCCAAAGAAGACCAGGTCTTAGGGAATAGCTTCCATGGCCATTGTTGTAAAAATCAATGTTGTTAATCAGTAATCAACTGTTTGTTCACAGACATGCTTTATCATGCAGGGGTTTGTCAACCAACATAATGATAGTTAAATGTATAGTCAATGTACAGTTATAAATTTGGGCAGTAGGTAGTAATAACAAAAACTCTATAACCTCCACCTATCAGGTCCTGAGTGATCATCCAATCTTAGGTATTGTCAAGGCAAAGTTGATCAGATTTGATTTGATCTGAACTGAATTTAGATGATAGTTCAGAAAAAGGCAGCGGTGGCTGAAGATCGAACTGTTAGACGAGGATGGGCTTCTGCTGCTTGCCAATATACAGTCGTATGGAAGATGCAGAAGCCAAATACTTAAGTGTTATTAGAAAAATGCATCCAATGACAACATACATTCTTTTAATTAAAAGATGCCCCTAAAGATGTTCATAGCCTTTAAATGTGTCTATTTATTACTGTCACACAGTTTACACCACTAATTCTCCCCATCAATCATGTAAAGGATGGGTGGTTATGGGGTCAAAAGCTCTTTTGATAACAACATTATTGGGCACTCGGCTGATTCCCTGGGTCCCAGGTTACTGATCCAAGTCATGATGTGCAATCAAGGGATAGACTGTTTTCCTAACCACTATCATTACAACAGGACTTCTTTCTGTTATATGCAACTTTTGTGGAAAAATGTGCTTAATGGGAAGTTGGACAAAGTTGTGTGATTAGGTGAAAGGTAAAAATGGAAGTGGGGCAGCTTGTTAGAAGATTGCCTTGACAATAAACAGATCAAAATAGTCCCAGTGATCAGGTAGTGTGTGTTCAATTTCACTGCAGCACCACAACAGGGACTATTTCATGTAATTTTATTTTACAAGATAGTGATACATGTTCTTTTCTTCTTTGCTGTTTTTATTTTCAGATTGAGATTTTTAAATCTGTTTTCTGTATAGGATTATAGGGACAACCTTCTTGCCTGAGCTGCTTTTAACAGGAACTTGTGAACAGGAGGGAGCCATTGACATCTACATGAGAGTTTTCTAGACATGTTCTGTGGATCCTGAAATATCTACACGTTGGTGTCACTTTTCAGTATAACCCTTCCTGTGCAGATAATATGGAGACTGCTGAAAAGTTTTCTCTACAGAACAGGAAATCCCAGACTATTATTAGGCCTAGAGGCCAAAGTAAAAAAATTTGCAGTATTTCAGGATTTTTAATTTTTTTTAAAAATATTGATAGTGCTATTATAAATTTTTTAAAAATCCCAAAAAATGGATATGGCATAAAAGCACAAGCACATACAGTACAGACCAAAAGTTTGGACACACCTTCTCATTCTAAGTTTTCTGTATTTTCATGACTATAAAAATTGTAGATTCACACTGAAGGCATCAATACTATGAATTAACACATGTGGAATTATATACTTAACAAAAAAGTGTGAAACAACTGAAAATATGTCTTCAAAGTAGCCACCTTTTGATTTGATTACTGCTTTGCACACTCTTAGCATTCTCTTAAGGAGCTTTAAGAGGTAGTCACCTGAAATGGTCTTCCAACAATCTTGAAGGAGTTCCCAGAGATACTTAGCACTTGTTGGCCCTTTTGCCTTCACTCTGCGGTCCAGCTCACCCCAAACCATCTCGATTGGGTTCAGGTCTGGTGACTGTGGAGGCCAGGTCATCCGGCGTAGCACCCCATCACTCTCCTTCTTGGTCAAATAGCCCTTACACAGTCTGGAGGTGTGTTTGGGGTCATTGTGATGTTGAAAAATAAATGATGGTCCAACTAAATGCAAACCGGATGGAATAGCATGCCGCTGCAAGATGCTGTGGTAACCATGCTGGTTCAGTATTCCTTCAATTTTGAATCAATCCCCAAAAGTGTCACCAGCAAAGCACCCCCACACCATCACACCTCCTCCTCCATGCTTCACGGTGGGAACCAGGCATGCAGAGTCCATTCATTCACCTTTTCTGCGTCGCACAAAGACATGGTGGTTGGAACCAAAGATCTCAAATTTGGACTCATCAGAACAAAGCACAGATTTCCACTGGTCTAATGTCCATTCCTTGTGTTCCTTAGTCCAAACAAGTCTCTTCTGCTTGTTGCCTGTCCTTAGCAGTGGTTTCCTAGCAGCTATTTTACCATGAAGGCCTGCGGCACACAGTCTCCTCTTAACAGTTGTTGTAGAGATGTGTCTGCTGCTTGAACTCTGTGTGGCATTGACCTGGTCTCTAATCTGAGCTGCTGTTAACCTGCAATTTCTGAGGCTGGTGACTTGGATGAACTTATCCTCCGCAGCAGAGGTGACTCTAGGTCTTCCTTTACTGGGGCGGTCCTCACGTAAGCCAGTTTTTTTGTAGCGCTTGATGGTTTTTGCCACTGCACTTGGGGACACTATCAAAGATTACCCAACTTTTCGGACTGACTGACCTTCATTTCTTAAAGTAATGATGGCCACTCGTTTTTCTTTACTTAGCTGCTTTTTTCTTGCAATAATAGAAATTGTAACAGTCCATTCAGTAAGACTATCAGCTATGTATCCACCTGACTTCTGAACAACACAACTAATGATTCCAACCCCATTTATAAGGCAAGAAATCCCACTTATTAAACCTGCCGGGGCACACCTGTGAAGTGAAAACCATTTCAGGTGAGTACTTCTTGAAGCTCATCAAGAGAATGCCAAGAGTGTGCAAAGCAGTAATCAAAGCAAAAGGTGGCTACTTTGAAGAACCTAGAATATAAGACATATTTTCAGTTGTTTAACACTTTCTTGTTAAGTATATAATTATACGTGTTAATTCAAAGTTTTGATGCCTTCAGTGTGAATCTACAATTTTTATAGTCATGAAAATACAGAAAACTGTTGGAATGAGAAGGTGTGTCCAAACTTTTGGTCTGTACTATATAGGTCATTTTCTGATAACACATTCCCTTTAAGTAGGGCACAATATCTATGCAAATCAATGAGTTGTCTGTGTCACACCAGACTGGATAGCTCCTTAAGAACGAGATTTGTGACATCTATCTTTATCGCCACCCTTACCTTGTATGAGTATATTTATTTAATCACTCAGCAGGAAAGGGTTTACTATTAATAAAAAGCTGCCCAGGTAATTTATCTCCTGCTCTTGAATAATAAAAGGGTTTTGCCTAGTCCCCGGAGTCGATTGCTAAGATCTTAACAATCGACTTGAGGCCTTAACAACTGGCTTAACAACCGACTGGAGTCCGCGGAGTCGATTGCTAACTCTTATCAACTGACTTATCTTGAGGCCTTAACAACTGGCTTAACGACTGTTAGCGACTTCACACGCAGTAAATTATGTGTCCCCCAGTGAAGGTAAATATGTCCCCCAGTAAGTTATACGTCCTCTAGTAGGTGGTTATATACTTTATATATCTCCCAGTAGGTAGGTGTGTAGTTTATATGTCCCCCAGCAGGTATATAGGCAGGTTATTGATCCCCCAGCAGGTATATGGGCAGGTTATGGGTCCCCTGCAGGTATATGGCAGGTTATTGGATCCCCCGAGGTATATGTGCAGGTTATGGGTCCCCTAGCAGGTATATAGGCAGGTTATGGGTCCCCTGTAGGTATATGGGCAGGTTATGGATCCCCCGTAGGTATATGGCAGGTTGGTCCCCAGCAGGTATATGCAGGTTATGGATCCCCCAGCAGGTAAATTGTCAGGTTATGGATCCCAGCAGGTATATTGCGTTATGGATCCCCAGCAGGTATATTGGCAGGTTATGGATCCCCCATAGTAAGAGTTTAGGTCCCCAGCAGGTATATAGATAGCTTATAGCCCCACAGCACGTGTAATATAGTTATGGCCTCCGCACATATGTAGGTAATTATAGCCTCCCCCTCACGTATATAAAGTAGATAATAGCATCCCTCCCTGCACATATAACAGTAGATAATAGCATCCCTCCCTGCACATATAACAGTAGATTATAGCTCTCCTCACTGCACATATAACAGTAGATAATAGCATCCCTCCCTGCACATATAACAGTAGATAATAGCCCCCTCCCTGCACAAATAACAGTAGATAATAGCCCCCCCCCTGCACATATATAAGTAGATTATAGCCCTCCCTGCACATATAACAGTAGATAATAGCATCCCTCCCTGCACATATAACAGTAGATAATAGCATCCCTCCCTGCACATATAACAGTAGATTATAGCTCCCCCTCCCTGCACATATAAATAGATAATAGCCCCCCTCCCTGCACATATAACAAAGTAGATAATAGCCCCCCTCCCTGCACATATAACAATAAGATAATAGCCCCCTCCCTGCACATATAACAGTAGATAATAGCCCCCTCCCTGCACATATAACATTAGATAATAGCCCCCTCCCTGCACATATAACAATAGATAATAGCCCCCTGCACATATAACAGTAGATAATAGCCCCCCCTCCCTGCACATATAACAATAGATAATAGTCCCCCCTTGCACATATAACAGTAGATAATAGGCCCCCCTCATGAATAACATAATAATGCCCCTCCTGCACATTAACAATAGACATAGCCCCCTCCTGCACTTAACATAGATAAAGCCCCCCTGCACATAGCAGTAGATAGCCCCCCAGCATAGAGCTAATAATACGCGCCTACTCCTGTCCCTTATCGGTTCCCCTCGTGTGACGTCACCAGGCCGCGCGGGCAGCGTGATGACGCGCACATCGCCCGTGCACTCCGGCGCGCACAGAGCCGCATCCTGCCTGCGGCCTTGAGTACTCCGCGGAGCTCTCTGCTCCGCCAAAGCATCTAACCGTATGTTCGTCCGGCGGACGCACATACAGTTAGTCCCGCCACAGCTGACGTCGCCAAGGTCATAAGCCGCTAAGCAGATATCTTAGCGACTGGTAGCGTCTTAGGACCTTAACGATCGGCGGCGGCAGTGGATAGCGGCGGCGGCGGGGACTAGTTTTGCCATCTTGCTAGCTACCAGCTGGCCTCATAGAATGGGGAGATTGCCACACTTGCACAGTTCTCCCCATTTATTTCTATGGAAGTTCTGAATATATCTGATTGAGTGTGCTTGGGTATTTCCAAAAGTCTCATATACATGAATGGGGGAGATCTGCACAAGCGTAGCTATCTCTCTGTTCTCTGAGGCCAGCTTGTAGCAAGCTATGAGCTGCCTCAGAGAGCATTTTAGGAGCAAAACTCCTTCATATATAATATCAAGCATTGATCATTTTCGTTTCCCAGCTCTTCCAAACTGTACTAGAAGTATCAGTGTTAGATAAACAAAGTTAAGGTAGAGAATTGAATTCTCAAGTTATATGGAGAATAATGTTAAAAATATGTGACCTTTCACAACCTTTGCCATGGCCCCCATCTTTACTCTTAAAAGGGTTGCACCAATAGAAGTGATATCTCTGTAAAAGATATTGGCAAAACATCAAACTTTGCAAATGTATGTACTTTGCAAATGAACAGTGTTTATACAACACTTCTACCTTTGTAGCCTGGTTGAATTAACTTGTATCCCTTGTTGCTAGTAGTTATGCTTTTTCTCTTATCTGGTCGAGCATGCCCAGTTTGTACTAGTGAGAGCCTAAACACAGCTATTAACAGTCACAGGAGTGCGACCTAGAAGAAAAGTGGTCTTATAAAATGTAGATCCCATCGGCTGAGAAATAGTCATGTGACCAACAGAAAGTTTCGCTCACTAATCAGAAATGCTGATGAAATGAAGAGTGGAGGAGTGGGATGTAGCTTTAAGGACAAAAGGTGATGGAAGAGTTAGGGCATGTCCCCACGGCATGGGTTTTCGGCCGGTTTTTCAGATGGTTTACGGTTTTGCAGATCGTCTGAAAAAACGGCCGCAAACGAGCACAACGGGGCTCTATGGAAAACCCGTGCAGCAGTCCCCACTGCACGGGTTTTCCGCCCAAAAAAAGATTGAACATGCACATTCTTCAGTCCGCTTTTTGGACGGAATATGTGCATGTCAATGGGGAGAGGGAGGGCTTTTCTCCTCTCATCGCGGAGAAAAGCCGTGCCCCCCCGCGGCCGTGGGGATGTCACTAAAACAGGACAAATACCGGTCGGATAAACCGACCCGTATTTGTCCCCTGCCGTGGGGACATGCCCTAATTGTCTGACACACATCTTTTAACTTACCGTATTTTTCGGACTATAAGGCGCACCGGATTATAAGGCGCATTATCAATGAGCGCCTGTTAAGTCTTCTTGGTTCATATATAAGGCGCACTGGATTATAAGGCGCGGCACATTAAATGAAACAAAGCTCAGACCGCAAGCCAAGCTTCATTCAACACTTTCACAATAACTCTCAACTTGTAAAGTTGTAACAAAAGTCAATACATGTACATATTTCCGTGCCGTATCGTGAAATACGTGTCACACTTAGTGAAGCTTATTTGCAACTGATTTGCAACTGATTTCGGAACGTATTTACATCGGAAATCCGACGTGAATCAGTTCTGAAATCAGCTGCGTGAACATAGCTTTAGTGACACTTATTTGCAACTGATTTGTAACTGATTTCGGAACGTATTTACTATTGTAAATCAGTTGTAAATCAGTTGCAAATCAGTTGCAAATCAGTTACAAATCAGTGTCACTAAACCAGCTGTACCTAATACGTTCTGAACAAAGCCTAAAAACCCAAGTGAAGAATTGATTCATATATAAGGCGCATCGGACTATAAGGCGCACTTTCGATTTCTGAGAAAATCATAGGCTTTTATGTGCGCCTTATAGTCCGAAAAATACGGTACTTAAATGATATGTAATGTTTTGTATGTAACCTTAATGATGATACTGATATAAAATAATATAAAATATAGTGATAAAATTATTACATTACATAGCCATAATGGAAGAAGGATTTTAATAACCTTCATTTCTATTCAGTTATTTAGTTCTGCTGATGCTAAAAAACAAATTGCTAACTAAATAAAAAATGTTTACCTGACTAACAAGTCATGTCATTGTGCCCCAAAATCCAAGTTAAGCAAATACTGTCTACTGGTTTTGGAGAACAATATATTAATTGAGACGTTATAAAGAGAATTCTACAACAATACAACACTTTACAGTATATGTATTCGTTCCTACATTCATCATTTATGAAGACGTCCATACCGGTATGGAATAAGTGATGGTAACTGTACTATTAAGTTAAATTTGAGCTTTTGCGTTAGTCTTCTTCATTGTTATCTTCCTATCTTCATTGTCATTCTCTGTCTTGCCAACCCTGACAATGTGACTGATGATGCAAGTGTTGAATTTCTAGGCGTAGTCTCCTATCTCTCTTAACACTGATGTGGAGGGTCTTGTGGAAACTGGCTTTGGCAAACAGAGAAATAGGATAGATTTGTAGGATCAATAATAATGAATTAGTAATGATCTAACCATCATTACATCATCAGCAGCAATAGTATTATTAACATTATAATTATTGTTTATTAGAGGAAAAAGAAAATGTTTCACCTTTTTTCAGTTTTGTTAAACTCTCTATGAATAATTAACAAACTTTGAATTGTCCAATTCACTACCACAAAGCTGGTGAAACTTAATCCACACTGGATAGAGTTCCTAACACAGTCTTTTTTTTATCCAAAAAAACCCCATCAAGAATGTTGTTATATTTCAGCTGGATAAATTGCTATAGTTAAAACGTAAATAGTAAACTAGGATATGGTCCTTGGAAGAGTGTGATTTTAGTGAAGGTGGTTGTACCTCTCCTCTCGTCAGAAGACAAAACACTTACCAAGGCTGAGTTGCATTGTACTAGAAGGAAGAAAACAGACTTGTATGACAATGCTCTGTAACAGCAATTTTAGATGGACAAATTACAGTTGAGAAAATTTCATGACTCGGTAAAATGAGCAATGATGACATCTGTGGATGCAGGTCTGTTCATATCTTTGTACAGCCTTTAGGGAAATAAATATATCTGAACATTCGGTGAAGTGAAGCTCATTCAATAAATCAACCTGACACAATAACACTTCTGGCACATGATCCTTACTTCTTTCTCAGCACCACCTTCCCCTCTGTGTGCCTGTTCTACCAAATGGTCTATCCCCACAGGCCTGTAGATCACATCGGCACACAAATATACAGTGGAAATTTATTGGGATTTGCTTTTATTCTGCAAAACATGACACAAAGTGATCTTATCTTACTCTACAGGTGGAATACAAAAATAACTAGTGACTTTAAGATTGGTAATTTACTGTGTAATGGCTTCCTTGCTTTCATTCAGAGGAAAAAAAGAGGAAACAGTGCTGAAACCTAATTTCCTTTTTTAAATGGTACCTATCAACACAACATAATTTATTATGCACAATGTAGTTACATTTACTGTTTGTTTAAATGTAGGATTATAGTATATATTGGAACTTGATTCTATGGGCAGTGCTATACTGTTGTTGTAAGCTGTCACATGCATCCATTTTTATGTGTTTCTCCATGTAACAGCCCTTGAGTGAGGGTCTACGAGGACCTATATACATTAGATTGCCAGTGAATTCTGTAAAATGTGGGGACTCATCCCTTGAAAACGATGGTTTTTTAGTATTGACTAGCCTGACAACATAACCCTATATGTGTCCAATGTAGTTATTACCATACATATATTGCCACAAATTTGGAGGATTTGGAGGGCACTTTCACACTCAAAATTAATGCTCTTCAGTGAGTCATTAGGCAATAGATAAATATAAAGTAATTCTAATTCTGCAATAGTGGTTGAAATAGGCTGACTTTTAAAGTTTTAGTGAATACATTTAGGAGAATGTGAACAGTTACTTTGGTGTTTTCCTGCCCGTGTTTTATGCGATTTGCATACATTTATTATGAACAGAATGTCGACCGATTATGGAATAAATACTTGGGCAACTCCTTAAAAGGGTTTTCCCATCTGGCTGTTTAACAGAGCCAGCTTTAAACTCACACTTCCTGGTTAGGCTGTGGGTAGTTCTACAGCAGTGACTGACATTTTAGCTCTGCTATTCCTAGCTAAGCCTGTTAAAAGGACATTTGTGATTGAGCGGTTTTAACAGAAGGGCAGAAAGCTACAGAGCTCTAAATGGTTAGAGTTTGTCAGTAAGAAAGATCAACAAGCTGCTGTGTTGCTGATAAGACACAGCAGGGAGTGACATCACCATTCTGAGATGTGTTCAGCAGCCTAGGGAACCTTCTGTAAACAAGCAGGAGATAAGAACTGCTCTGACTTAAATGAAGTGAATTCAGAACAGCAAAGTCTCTGGTAATTATATGTATTTACGTTTGTCTACTGTTTTAAGCTAATCAATGTGATGGGAATACCTCTTTAAGTTTGAATAAGTAACGTTACTGTTCATTGTGCAGAACATTTAAAATGTCTTTAGATGTTTATCCTAATAATGTTGAGCAGAGTTTATGATTTTCTGATGATCTCATTTGGATTTTTTTTATTAGGATCATTTAATCAGGTTAATTAGATTGAAAATATTCTGTCCATGCATGCTTATAATGTATGTTCCCAATCTGTAGAGCTACTGAGGAAATGAGGCTATCGTTTGACTAGAGTTTTGAATCTTGATATTGATGAAGGTGTATTCCTTAAAGCAGCTTAGTTATTGGTGAACTGAAGGTGAATTTGATTCAGACATACATTGATTCTCTAAAAAACTTTTGTTTTGACTTGCCTTTATGAGTGTGAGTGAACATAAAAACTGCAAGCTGCTTTTATGACCACCAACAAAATACATCATAATGATGTTTGCAGGGCAAGAACATGGTATTTGGTCCCAACACTGGCACTCATGAATCTATGGGCCCATCCATGTACCTCTGATTTTACATGAAGGGACAAAAACACTTATGCTGTTACAGTGAGAAAAAATAACTGTGGGATGCATTAATGTGGGGATTAATACATTTATGTTTTCTTTCATAAAACTTTTTTTTCTAAGTAAGAATACATCGCATCACAGAAGCACTACATAAAAGTACGCAAGGTGGCTACAAGTCTCTGTTGTGGCAGCTTAGTGCCTTAGTGCAGTCTATGTACTACTGTAATGAGGCCATCCTTTTTTGGCCCTAATGCTTTGTTCACATCTTAATATGGGAGTATATTTGTCATTTGTCACTAAACATATCAATAGGGCCCCATGAAGTGGGAGTTTGCCAAAAGAGTGTTCAGACAAATGCTGTGTCACGTACGGTGGGCCCTGACTGCCACCCAGCCCACTGTCCCTGCCTACTTGGCGTGCTGCCCTAGATGGCAGACCCCCAACTTGACGACAATCCTTACGCTAACGGTGCGGGGCAGTCAGGGAAAAGCAAAGTCAACAGTCCGGGTCGGGAACGCCAAGGCCAAAAACGAGAACAAGAAGAGAAACGGAGAACAAGCCGAGGTCAAATACTAGGAACACAATAACAATAAACACAGGGGGAAAACACAGGGGAACCCTTTCACAGGCAATGTCTGACAAAACTGAGCCAGTTTAAAAGGACTTCCCGGACACTGCTCCAGCAGCTGATTGGTGTGGCGTCTGGGCCCTCTGTTTGGCCTGAGTGACACACTCCTTGTTGGGAGAGGCTGCAGAGCTGTCACTCCTGAGCAGCACCTCTCCCAGGATGTGGACCCAGCTCAGACGTTTAACCCTTGCCGGGCGTTGCACCATATGAATGGAAGGCTGCCTGGCCGAACATATACTGACATGCTGAGACTGTATGCATGAACATACCTTTTTTTAATCTACATAAAAATGTAGCCTGCTGTGCTTACCTACAGTAAGGAATACAGTAAAGAAAAAGTATACCACATGCTACATGTTTTTATTATGGGAGTCAATGCTACCATATAAAATCGACGGAAGGAAGAATTAAATGTAAACAGAGCCTAATAAAGTTATGACTTTATTCTACATTCCCATTCAGACTTTTACAATGGGGCTCAGTTGCTTATAATTAAATTTCTATCAAGCATATTGTTTTTGGGAACTCTCTGCTCTTAGTAAGACATAATTCAAATGGTAACAGACAGATTTCATACTGTACTTTACACTTAATCTAATCATGTTTTAACTAACAGCATAAATAATAATAAAATATATGTTTGTGCAGGCAAATGACAGCATGTTAAATCCGTTTTATGTTTTACAATGAGAGATTTGGCAATGTTCCCTAGATAATCTATTTTATTTTAGCTAAAAGGAAAACAGTGCCAGGGGGCAAATTGATACAGTAATACCGCCACAAGTAAAATGGTTGTTTAATACACTAATAAAATCAGGGATTTAGTACACTTTTTGAGTTAGTATGTTGACCAATGCTTACAGTTTTGGGGATAAATTTTTATTTGATTACATATTTCAAGGTTGAAGATTAAGCTTTGTTTATTCAATTATAAGCTAATAAGCAATGAGCATTAGAATTATTTAATAGTTTTTAGACCGAGATTTACTTCATATATATATATATACAGGGGCGTTGCTAGGGTCCTAAAACATCCGGGGCTCGGGCCCTTTGTGTTTTTCTGGGTTGGGCTGGGTTCACACGACATTTTTCGCGCCTCATTGTGAACTGCGGATTTTTTTACAGAGAAAAACCTTCTGTTCCTGTCACTAATTTTCTGCACATCCCACACAGATCCCGTCCATCTCCTCAGCAGTCACTGTACAGTAAAAATCACCAATGACAAATTTACTTTTTCAGAACTTCTCACCTTCATATGACAATACCCCTAAACAGTCACCAAAACATCCACCTACACATGGAGCAAATCTACCAGACAAGTGATTGTTACTAAAACCCTCCTACAAAACCAAGACCCCAAACTATTACTACTTAAGGCTCAAATAATCCTGCCAGACCCTGACCGAACGCAACCCCCACATGTGACTATCCACTGCACACAGGCCCTAGAGACATATATTACCGCCATACAGGGACCAGATAGTGGTAGATACTATGTAGGCTCTGCAGACATATAAGTGATTACACTGCAGTTACATTTAGTGACTCACCGGAGACGTCTTTTCTGATCAGCGTCGTTCACTTTCCCTTTCTTCTCCATCCGGTTCACACCTTCATGCTGATTGCTCCCGGCCAAGACTCGTCCCTGAGGATTTGGACACAAATATCTTAGAATCCTCACATTTCCAGCAACTCCTTAATTATAGGTATAGCAGTCCCCTCAGTTAGGTATATAGGGGCACTGAAGCAGTATATGGGGCCACAGGCAGATATATGGGGCCACAGGCAGATATATAGGGCCACAGGCAGGTATAGGGGCCACAGGCAGGTATTATAGGGGCCAAAGGCAGTATATAGGGGGCACAGGCAGTATATGGGGCCACAGGCAGGTATATAGGGGCACTGAGGCAGTATATGGGGCCACAGGCAGTATATGGGGGCACTGAGGCAGTATATAGGGGCCACAAGAAGGTATATAGGGGCACTGAGGCAGAATATAGGGTCAATGAGGCAGTATATGGGGTCACTGAGGCAGTATATGGGGGCCACAGGCAGGTATATAGGGACACAGGCAGTATATGGGGGCCACAGGCAGGTATATAGGGACACAGGCAGTATATGGGGGCCACAGGCAGGGATATGGGGGCCACAGGCAGGATATGGAGGCCACAGGCAGGGATATGGGGGCCACAGGCAGTATATGGGGGCCACAGGCAGGGATTATAGGGGCACAGGCAGGGATATGGGGGCCACAGGCAGGGATATGGGGACCACAGGCAGTATATGGGGGCCACAGGCAGTCAATGGGGGCCACAGGCAGGCATATAGGTGCACAGGCCGTATATGGTGGCCACAGCAGGGTATGGGGCCACAGGCAGGGATATGGGGGGCCACAGGCAGGGATAAGGGGGCCACAGGCAGGCATTATAGGGGCACAGGCAGGGATATGGGGGGCCACAGGCAGGCATTATAGGGTCACAGGCAGGCATTATAGGGTCACAGGCAGGGATATGGGGGCCACAGGCAGGCATTATAGGGGCACAGGCAGTATAATGGGGGCACTGAGGCAGGTAAACGCGTTAAAAATAACAACAGTAATACTCACCTTAACTCCCCCGGCGAGCGCGCTCCGTCCTCTTCAGTCCGCGCTCCTCCGGCAGCTCCTCGGGCGCACGGCCTATGACGCGCTGTGCGCCGAGGGAGAGGCAGCGTCGCGATGACATCACATCATCGCGACGCTGCCGGCTGAGGCGCACGGGGCCGCGGCGGGTCCTCAGCGCTGTGAGGACCCGGCGGCCCCGCTGTGTCGGACACGGTCTGCGGGGCAGGGAGCGCTCGCTCTCTGCTCCGCAGAAGCCCGCAGCTGCATGTGCGTCCAGCGGACGCACACTCAGCTGCAGGGCCAGTCGGTGCTCCAGGCCCAGCGCAGAGGCCTGGAGCCCGGGAGACTCGGGGCACAGGGTGTTTTATTCGGGGCCCGAGCCCCGAATAAAACAGCCTAGCGACGCCCCTGTGTATATATATATATATATAATATATATATAATATATATATATATATATATATATATGTAACCCTATACCTATAGAAATTATCCTTACACCCCACAACGTTAATACTACCTACCTAATTTTTTAGGTCCATTTTTTGCCACCAAAACAGCTCTCAGCTGCTGAGGCTTATATTCTGTAAATTTTCTCAAGTTGCCTTGGGTTAAATAAAACCAAGATTTATTTATTTTGTTTATCCATTTTCATACATATATATACCACTATTATATTCTATAGCACTGTATGACGATTGTCATTATTCAAATTGGTTTCTGCTCCCTTTGGGGCTCACAGTCTAAATTCCAGAGAAACCTATCTGTTTGTTTTTGGAATGTGGGAAAACCAAAGTATCCCGAGGAAATTCACACAAACACAAGGAGAACATATCAACTCCATGTAGATGTTGTCCTTGGTGGGATTTGAACCCTAGAGCCCAGTGCTGCAAGTCAGTAGTGCTAACTACTGAGCCACCATGCTGTAGCAGAACTTTTTTCTCAGATTCTGTAAGTTGTGATTGGGGACCTGCATGGATGGGACCTGTTTTTCCAGCACTTTCTACAGATATTAATTTGTCTGAGATCTGGGAAATTTGGAGTTCAACTCATCACCTTGTCATTTTCCTGAACAATTTTTTCAAATATGGCAGGGCGCATTATCCTGCTGAAAGAGGTCACTGTAATTAAGGAATGTCTTGCTTTTAAGGGGTGTACCTGGTCTGCAATAATGTTTAGTAGGAGGGTATGCATCTAACTAATATCCATGTTAAAGAAGACAGCACGTCCACCAGCTTGCTTTCTTCCCACAGTACATCATGTTGCTATGGTAAGCAAAGTACACACAAACAGCCTTCCACTGCTTTATGGTCAGTTCTGACGTTTTGGTGTCCATTGTAGGAGCTTTTGACAGAGGACAAGATCCAGAAAAAGAAGCTGGTGTAGTCCGTGGCTACACAGCAAGCCGCAATGCACTGTGTGTATTGTCCATCCTCTCTAGTGTGTGAGCTATTTCAGCTACCGTAACTTACCTGTAGAAGCAGATGGGCTAGATTTTGCTCCCCACACAAATTAGTAATCCTTAGGCACGCATGACTGTGTTGTTGCTTCACCAGTGGTACTTTTTAGACACATCTTTATAAGGTAGTAACCACTGCATACCGGGGATACCACACACATCCACATATTTCGGATATGTTCTGCCCCATTTTTTTTAGTCATCACAGCTTATCCCTTGTCAGATCCGTAAACTTGTCCGGTGTTCTGCTGTGAACACATCATCTTTGACAACTGTGTACTGATTGTTTAATATATTTCACCGCCAGGCTGGTGCCACAACAAATAGCAAATTGAAAATGATAGGGTTACCTTTATAAAAATGTGGCCATGAGCATTTGTTTGCATCAGCTAATAGACAGCACAGAAAGTACAGAGGACCCATGTGTAATAACAGCTTTTACCATCTTTTTAGTTTATCAGATACATTTTAGCATCATGTAATGTGCAAAATAACAGTTTATTTCAAAGATAGAATTGGCAAGTTATGGATATACACATGTCACATTTCATTTGAACCAAATAATTTGACTGTTTTCTAACTATTGAGACTGTCTACATACTTCTTGTGAGTCCTAATCCTTGTGTTGCCACCAATGTAAGAAACCAATATAATATTTTGAAATAGTTTCATCTAACAATTTCACATTATCTCCTTCAAAATATATCACTGTTTAAATGACCTCATTATTACATCCCTTCTTTTCCTATCCCTTACCCCATTCATATAGTAGGGAAGGAGCTTCGGGTACAGAAGCTCTGATGCCTAGAGATACAGTATTGAATTAGTCTTGCCCTTTCTACTAATATATAAGTGTGTAATAACTGATGATGCCCCCTCCGAAGGGTCATAATTGGGAAAGCAAAATTATATAAAGTAAAAAAAAACAACTAAGGGCAACATGTACGGACAGGGCTGCGTCAGCTTTTTGGTGTGCTTTGAGCCAAAAAACGTTGTGGCCCTGTTCTATAGATGTATGTCCAGTCGCACGTTAAACCTTGGCGCATTCTGCACCAGGCTCAAGACTTTTGAATGCCCCAAGAATATGCTATGCTATGGAAGGTATACCACACTCCAGATTTATGAACGTTCATATGTCAGATTCATACATACTGGTGCGTTCTACAATCTTCAAAATCAATTTAAAATTGTCGTGTCAGCGCCAAGTTTCATACATGTCGCCCTAAATATACCAGTTACATATTTAATATGTTTTTACCCTGCATTAAAATTTTACTAGCTGCTTAATAGTCCAAGCAACCTATCTAAATTCCTTGAGTTGAGTTTATATGCTTCATATGTTCACTTTCATTTCTAACATTATTATTTATTTTAGAGCGCCATTAATTCAAGGGTGCTGTACAAGTCAAGGGGGTCAGGTATATAAGACAGATACAATAACACTAAGTAACACACTGATACGGAAGGAGAGTGGACCCTGCCCACAAGAACTTACAATATACAATCTAACCTCTTTAGCCTTGGGTAAGTTCACAGTAATATATACATATTTCAAAGTGAGTGTTTCCTTAAATTCAGCAATACACCTGTATTACAATAGGACACATGCATTCCTGTGAAAATAACCAGAAACAGTTGTGACTTAAATGTTATTTCACGTGCTATTTTTTAAATAAGTCGCCTTCAAGTTCAGTTCACTCCTTATCACTATTTGTTCAGTTGTTTTTAATATCACATTGTGAAGGAATTTCAAAAGCCGCTTGCCATGAAGTCATTTGTTATCCACTAGCAGCCTGTGCTTGCTGCATTTTAAAACATCCCTCAGTATTTGCATCGTACAGATGGGGCACATTATAAAGCTACAAGACCTTGCTGGTTAGTTTAACAAACATCTTATTTGTCCTTACAGGAAAGAATAGAATGTCAGAGAGGCAGAATGACTGATCTCTAGGACTGTTATGGAAGTGTCAGACACCTTCCATTGCCACACCCAAGAGGCAATATTCATTTCATTTCTTATTGATTAATAGGGCGACATGTATGAAAGGGTTTTTCACCCTTTTCTAGTGTACAATGCACCTAACTGAGCAGTCTACGATGTCTAATGCTCCTAATGAATGTGTTAGGCGCATTGTTCGTAAGACTCGACACTTTCTAATGCACCTAAACTGAAGGGGGTGTTCTTGGGGGCTATGGAGGCAGTTCCACACCACACTGTAAGATTAGACACATATATGAATGTGGTTCAGCAAAACTAGGCGCATTACTGCTCCGACAGGCAGATCTATTTCATTGTGGTCTGCCTGAGCCTGAGGAGTCGCAGTGGAGCTAGATTTGCTGTAAGGGGCAAAAATGTCCCTTATTTCTCAACTTATTCCAGTACTTAATAATAAAAAGTAATTTATTATAACTATCAAAACTGTATAAAATGTAATTATTTTTAAAATTTTAAAGAAAAATATGATCATATAAGTTAAATAAAATATATAATTATCCCAAAAATATAAAAATGTATTCCTATAAAATGTGTTTAAAATTAATAGGGAATCTAAAAACCTATTTTACATTAAAAAAACATTGGATTATGTTTTTTCGTTTTTATATTTAAAATTTTCACTACATTAAATTTGAAATTTGTTTTTGCTGCTCTCACCCCCTTTTTTTACAACAGCAAGAGACAGACAGCACAGGTTTTTGCTGAGACCTGTGGTCCTCCAAGCAGGATCAGTACCATAGTTTTTTATTCACTGACATGCTATTCTAATGACTTTCTCTTATTTCCAGCCTATCTATAGCCTGTATACATGTTAGGCGCATTACTAATGTGCCTAAGTTTCGGAATGCGGCTAACAAATATGCGAGGCGCATCGAACTTTACACACCATTAATGAACGCACAAAAAACACTTTCATATATCAAGCGCATTATACACTTAAAATGAGACTCGACTATTCACTTCGACGCGCCCCTTACTTCATACATGTCGTCCTAAATATTTTGCGGAATTGTAGCATTTTCTTTATTTTAATACTTTTTAAAAAAAATATTCCTTTATGGATTTTATCCATTTGAACATTTTAGAAATAAACCAGATATGTACTCCTATTTAATATTATCTATCCAATCTATTTAGTATTAAAGGCATCAAATAATTTGTGGGATTTATATCAAGTTTCAGCAGTGATCAATACTTTTTTGATGATTACATAGTCATAATCTGTATCATATTATGAAGTCAGCACCACAACTTGCCTCCTACACATGGCTGTAACAGGGATGCAGTTATAGGGGTAAAGAAGTAGCCATCTCCTATGTCTTACCAAGACTTCTGAACTGCCTGAGTGAGCAAGCTGCGCTGCTTAAAAGTAGGTGTATATGTATTTGGATGTGACTGTATGTATATGTGTGTGTTTAGGTGTCTGCAATGTGTGCATATGAATATATATATATATATATATATATATATATATATATGTACAGTATGTATTTATTTTCTACCGAAGTGACCAGTATTCAGTGCATTGTTAATGGAGTAATGCTCCCACAACAAAAAAAGTAGTGTGTGTCCAGCGTGTGAGTATTGTGTCCATGGGATTTGTGCAGCGTGTAAGTGATGTGTTTGGAGTGTGAGTAGCATGTGAGGGATGTGTCTGGTGTGTGAATGGCATGTGCAGGACATGTCTGAAGTGTGAGTAGCATTTGCGGGATGTGTCTGGTATGTAAGTGGCGTGTGCGGATGTGGCTGGCATATGAGTGGCGTGTGTGGAATGTGTCTGGCAAGTGAGTGGTGTGTGCAGAATGTGTCTGGCTTGTGACCGGTGTGTGCAAGGTGTGTTAGGCATGTCAGTGGTGTATTTTGGATGTGTGTGGCGTGTCAGTGGTGTGTGTGGGATGTGTCTGGCGTGTGAGAAGCGTGTGCGGGATGTATCTGGCGTGTGAGTGATGTATGTGGGATGTGTGCAGCGAGTGAGTGGAGTGTGCGGAATGTGTCTGGTGTGTGAGTGGCATGTGCAGGATGTATTTAGCATGTGAGTAATGAAAGTGGGATGTGTCTAATCTACAGTATTCTTTCGGTCATTCCCGACGGAACATGCAACGAAGATTTTTTTTTAATGGAGCGGGGAGGAGGGGTATTTGCTATGGGGCCCAGCCGTTTCTAGGTACAACCTGTACCCTTGCATTTAATCATTCTAAGATTGTTTTTGTGTTTGTTTGAATTCAGAAAAAAACTATAAGAATAATTTTCAAACTGCAAGTACATCCTTCAGTCATGTAACTGCTTATTCTTTTCCTTGTTCCCATGATAGATGATGTCATGTTTACCTGTCACATGGTGTTTTCTCTGCAAAATAACTTGTGCAGTGTATGGGCATGTCATCAATAATGTAGCATACATTGGTTAAGTCACTAATCTAAGCTACTAAGCTTGTTCTTTACCTGTGACACATCCTCATTAACCTGAACATTACTAGGCATTCTACCTAAAGTGTCTTTGTGCCCAAAATCAACAGGTTGATAGGGCATCATGTGATTTGTAGTTTTCATTGTTTCACTAAAACTTCTATTGCACCTCGTACTGGAATAAATGAAGTGCAACATGGCATGGAGTAGGAATAGGAGTAAAGATCAAAGTATTACAAAAAAAAATTATTTTCTATATCTTATATCAGTAGTTAGTAGATGAAAGCCTTTTTTTCTTGAAGTCTGGAAACACCTTTAATTTTGAGGGAAAATGTTGGAATCTCCTTTTAAATTGCGTTTCTGAAACAAATATGGAAAATGTTAACTAGTCTGCAGTTAAAGGGAGTGCTTGCAGACTTTACCAGGTTGTTGCCCTTGGCCAATTTAAAAAGAAAACATGGTCCAAAAAGAGATTTGTTAAGTGATATCATGAAAAAAACTAAATGCTGTTAAGATGGGAATCCAATATTGAGGGTGTCAAAGGATGTCGACTGCTCATTTACAGCTGTATTTAAAATTTGGTGCAAATTTAAATAAAATTAGAAAAAATACCAGTAGACCAAGTTAGACATCAAAATGTCAGGTTGGGAAAACTCCAAGCATTAATCTCTAACAATAGCAGCTGCACAACAAAAATAAAAGCAAATGAGTGGAAACAGGAGTCAATGTTTGAGACAGAACTGTAAGAAAACAACTGAATAAAATTGGATTTACATATCAAAAAGCCTAATGAAAACCAGTACCATCAGCTAAACAGAAGAACACAAGGCTACAGTGTGATAAAAAGAAGCAATTGTGGAGTGTGGACTATTGGATGAAAGTGATATTCAGTGATGTCCAAAGAATTGATGCTGGAACTTTTGTCTGGTGCTGCTCTAATAAAACATAAAAAGAAGACACCTAAAGAAAACATTCACATCCCTCAATTAGTTTATAATAGGGGGTTGCATGCCAGATAAACGGTCAGGGAAGATGGCAATCATTACCTCAGTAGTCAATGCTCAGTTGTGCAAAAAAATTCTGAACGCCTCTCTTTTTCCATTAATAGAAAATAGGTTTTATGATAAAGTCTTTTTGCAGGATGAAAATACATCTTGCCATGGAGCAATGTTAAAACACGGCTGTAAGACGCTACAGAATTTTTATTTAACAATGACATCTGTGATTTGTGTATTTGCTACTAAGCAAGAAAACCTTGATGAATATATTCTAACTGTGGTGATTCTATGATTTTTTTACCACGGATAGTTGATACTTATATGGCATAAAAACCAATAAGAAAGTCACGTAACATAATAATATTTTTATCAGTTGACAAAATGGACACATAAAAGATGGTTCCACTTTATAATAAACATTTTAACTTATAGGAGTTGTCCTTCTAGTTTTATTTAAACAAATTAGGATATGTTCACTCGGCATAATTTCGGCGCGCTTTTTGCCGCGTATTTGCGCTCTTATATGGGCGGGATGCGTGCAGAAATTACGGTAATCCATAGTTCTCACAGAGAACTATGGATTACGCCTCCTCTTCCTCCACGTACAATACGATCGGAGATAAGTGACATGTCAATTATTCGCGCCGAGTATGCGACGTGAGTAATGCATGTCAGTGGGGCCGGTGGGCTGCTGCCCCCCCCCCCCCCCCCTGCACCGCTGGAGTACGCGCTGATCAGCGCGAGCTCCCGAGACACACGATGTACTGCGGCATATACTGTACGTGCCGCAGTACATCATGTGAACATACCTTTATTGTTACTATTGAATTAAAATGAACTCAGCTTCCTAGTTACCCCTGTTCCAGTAATGCTGCTACCAGACCTCTCTCCAGATTTTCTGTTTCCTTCCTGGTTCTGGCATTTCACCCACCACAGGCTGCAATTGTCTCCTGACATTTCCTCATATAACCGCTCAGAGCAGTCATGTCAGAAAGTGTCATGTGAGTACATCAGCCAATTAGCAGCCGCAGCGGTGATGTTTCAGCTACCAGGACCAGGTAGTCAACTGAAGACTAGGATGACGGCAGACAATGGCAGCGCTAGAACAGGGATGACTACAAAGGTGAGTATAGTTTTGTTTTTTTATTTTACTACAGGAGCAGTAATAATTTATTTAAACAAAATCTAGGCGGACAACCCCTTTAAACTTTATTGAACTTTGATTAGTATGCAGAATGTTTCACCATACATGACAGAGTGTTTTATCCATAATTCTATAATGTTATTGTTTTATTAATATCTTTTGTGAAATACTTTGAATTTCAATAGTTTCAGCATTGAAAAGTCAGCAAAATTCACAAAACTATAGTATAACAAAATTGTACAATTGCAAAATCCCAGATGGCGATTGTTTTTCTTTTTTCCTTTATTTATGTAAAAGAGTCATTTAATAGGTAATACATAATATTTATACACTTTCACTTAAGCAATTAAAACGGGTATGTGCACCATTTGGATACAGCCTTGGAATTGATTCTGCTGAAAATTAATTTTACTCAGTGGTTTACAGTAAATAACTATGAGACTAACATGAAATATTTCAGACATAAATATTTTCAATCGATACCTGAGCTGTTTTCTGGAACATTGGTTTACACCAATTACACTTTAGCAAGTAATTTTATTCCAGAATAAATTATGTTCAGCATAAACATTGTATATCACTTTTGTTACAGGAAGAGGTTGATTAAAACAAAGTGAGAATCATGTAAGTAAACACATAGATTATTATCATTTTTCCAGTTTTATATTTTAGCAATATTGGACACACGCAGAGTATTTAAATATTGCACAGGTAAATTTGAAGATATTATTGTAACATTTTTAAGATATAAATAATTGTCATGTTTTTATTTCTTGTTTTTTTTTATGTTCAGAAATGTTGCTTTATATATTTCTTTCCTATCACTTACTCCCCTTTGCTCTACTTCTAGCCTTTCTTCCTCTTTTCTCATTTTTATGTTTCTTCTTTTTTTTCTCCTTCTTCTACTTCTCCTTCTTTTTTATCTTTTGTTTTTTAGTTGTCAATCAGTGTCAGAATGGTTGTCTTTGGACTTACAGATGAGGTAAAAAGTTAGGAATATTTGGCTTGAAATTTCAGGATGAACATAAAAGTTCTTGAATTTTTTTTTTCACATGAACTAAATGAGACCATATTTTAACTTTAGAATGGACATGTTTCACTGTTTCAGTACTTTTTGCACAACCACGCTGATGTAAATGGTTACAAATAGTCGACCTGACACTTGTTTGCCTCTCACCTCCCTTAAAAGTGCCTGGAGTTGTGTGGCATTCATCATCCGGTTCCGCAGGGCATTGTTTACAATGAAGCGGTCATCAGTGTGTGATGTAGCCAAAGGACGTCCACTTCTTTGCCTTTCTGTGACTCTTCCAGTCTCTCTGTATCTCTGTTGCAAACTGCTGATGACACGCTGTGACACTCTAAACTCAGTAACCACTTCTGTCTGAGCATCCTGCTTGAAGCCTTGCAATAGCGAGGTACTGTTGATCAATGGTGAGGAGGACTGTTTAAATCCCAGTTCAAATGAACCCTCTAAATTTATTGGGCAATTTAAGGATCAAACACCTGTTGTGAATTGTACAATTAAGCTCCTTGTTATAGATCAGTAACTTCTGCAAAAAGTACTGAAACATTGAACAGTTGGACTTGTGCATTCTAAAGTTAAGAGATGGTCTCATTTAGCTAATTAAAAGAATTCAAGAACTTTTATGTTCATCTTGAAATTTCAACCAAAAGCCAATATTGATTAATGATGATTAATATTGACATAATATTGATGATTAATACAGTATATTATGTTGTAGGATTGGTAATAAGATGACCAGCTAGTCTGGTATTTTCAAATAAAGTTTATTATTCATACACATGCAATTATTTTATACTAGAATTTGTATTATTTTGATTTGAAGTAAATGCCAAATGTAAGGGATATTCCTATTGATAAATATCTGGTAGACAGGACTCGCTCCTTTTTTGAGCCCAATATGTAGTTTTGGTGACAGAATTCCTAGTTATCAGTTGTTTTTCTTGGGGAGAATTGTTATAGAGTCCCTCTTTTCTCAGCAAGAAATAAAGTAATAGGTATTAGCATCCATATAATTCAAAGCAAGAGCTGATTTTTGAGGCTGTCTATTCTTGCTAATCTCAATTTAGATTTTTTTTTAAATAACATCTATATACCATAATAACATATGTTCAGTTGTTGGCTTAAGCTGTTAAACCATTTAATATATAGTGAAGGTAATAGTTATTTGATCCCTTGCTGATTGTGTAAATTTGTCCACTGCAAAGACATGAACAGTCTATAATTTTAAGGGTAGGTTAATTTTAACATTGAGAGATAGAATATCCAAAATAAAATACAGAAAATCACATTTTCACAATTATATAAATTTATTTGCATTTTGTTGAGATAAATAAGTATTTGATCCCCTACCAACCATCAACTCGTTGCCTGCATTAAAGACAGCTGTCTTAAATAGTCACCTTTTTAAAAGACTTCTATCCACAAACTCAATTAATCAGTCAAACTCTAACCTCTATAACATGGACAAGACCAACGAGCTTTCTAAGGATGTCAGGGACAAGATCATAGACCTGCACAAAGCTGGAATGGGCTACAAAACCATAAGTAAGATGCTGGGTGAGAAGGAGACAACTGTTGCTTGTACCTTAATGAGTAGAATTCACAGCTTACAAAAGGATAATTATCCACTCATCTAAAATAAATTTGAATGATTATTATGTGGACATTATTAATTAAAAGCATTTTTGGGGCTGCTGGAATCTAGGACTCATACTACAGGGTCTATGTATACGTTACCTGTGATGCCTGCAGAAAATACTGCTGGTGAAATGCATAGAGGCTAATGACAGTGATGGAATCAATGGGTTTTTTGTATGAAAACGGTCTAGCACTAAGATAGCAACCAATCAGAGCTCAGCTTTTATTTTTCCCAGAGCTCTGGTTGCTATGGACAACAAAGACAGTATTACTGCTTGACAGTGTTCATACATAAGGCCCAATGTGTATTAGGATGCCTATCTATAGTTTACCTGACAGTTTATAGTCTATCTGGTATACAGTACACTGGGTTGAAGCAGATAGTTTGTCATAGTATTACAACTAAGAGTGGATAGGGAAAACATTGGATGTCCTGAACCTAAATTGTTTTCTCTAATCTTATCTCTAACACTAACTGTAACCCTAACTCTTAATTTAGGTTATACTTAGAGTTGTTTAGAGGGTTTAAGGAGGTTAACTCACCGATCCAGCAATGCAATTCTCCCTTTGCAGCCTAATATCTGGTCTAACATTCTCTCTGACATCACTTCCTTTTAATTGACCACAGACCCAATGTTATGGTAACTGGAATTAGTGTTAGAAAGGATGTCGGACCTGAAGTTATGCTGCAACAGGAGCGTTGCCATGCCGGACTGGTAATCTCATAACACCCTTTAAACAACCTAACCCAAACTTAGGGCTAGGGTTATAATTCCAGGAGATATCCAAAGAGTTCGGATTTGGGTCAGATTTGGGCCAAAACTTGATTTTTTTTAATTAACTTAATATATTAGTCTACATTATGCTCAGTCACATCTATCAGAATATCAAGGTTTTCCAAAGCTATTGCTGTACTTTGATGTTTTATGGAGCAGAAGTTAGAAGATCTATATATTTAAGCGATGTCTATTTTATTTGGCTTTTTGTTCTAACTTCCCTTCTATTTGCCTGTCTGCCTGGGTTAACTGCTGGGTTTGTACAATTCATGCCTCTGTTGTAAGCGTGCAGAAAATATCTTCATCTTATGTTTCTCAAAGTATCATCTATTCCCTCAATCACTTGTTAAGTCTCCTGTAATCTCTTTTAATGTAAGCATGCTGGAGTTTTCCCTTTTGTTTCACTGCCCTTGCATTATTTACTTTGATCTGCTGTGAGAAAATCTGAAAGAGTGTTGTCCTAACTGCTAGCATCACACCATTAAGATTTTAGGCTCGCTACTTTACATCTGGAGAAAAACGGCTCTTGTGTGAAGACTCTGGTTTTTCTTTAGGTCTCTTCGTCCCTGGTGGGAACCTTAATTGCATTTTCCGTTTCTTACTGAGAACGGCTAAAGAGTGCCTGCCTTTCCTGCTGTTGGTGTAGTAGATGAATTTGTATTATTTTGCGGAATGTAAAAAATAGTATTAAAATTTACTGTAAAATAATTCTTGGATCCTTATCGTGATAAACCGAATAAATGACAAAATTAAATTCTGTAGGAACATTACTGTAATTGAGGGCTTGTCTGGTTACAAAAAAACCCTCAAAACATTTTGTGGGCCGGGGCAAGATAGAAATAGAAAAAATAAAAGACTCACCTTTCCAACAGTGCTGAGATTTGATCCCGCAGCTCCTGGTGGATGACATGACGTTTACTGTTTATGTGACACTGCAGGCCTTTATGGGACTCAGGGCCGGGACGATGGGTAGGCGAAGGTAGGCAATAGACTTCTGAGCCACTTCATCCCAGGCAGAAATGGGGGCGCAAGGAGGCATGGAGTGGGCTGAATTTTCCATTTGGGGGGCGCTTTGTTCCTTTTTTGCTTAGTGCAACAGAATACCTTGTCCCAGCCCTGATGGGACTGAGCAGTCACCTGCCACTCAGACAGGAATTGCCTCAATGGTTGACAAAAGGGGATTTGATGTATTTTATTCACATTCTTACAACCTCTAATATTTGCACCATATCAGCTTAAAATGACCATGTACCTGTAATAACATTTAACATTTAACATCACAGTTTAAAATGAACCAAGTGTGAATGTTAATTTCTGTATAGATGGGTAACAGAGACAGATAAGTCATCATTGGGAAAGAAAAAACGGAATAAAAAAGAAAAATCTAACCTGCCCTGTTCTTGATTCCTGTAATATAAGCAGCCTGACAGTGATCTGCCAGCCCCCATAAACAATAGATTGTTGTCAAATCAGCAGCAAAAAAAGGCCAAAAGGTTATTAACCCCTTAAATCCCAGGCCTGAAAAGTAGTTAAGGACCAGGACCTTTTTTTAGTTTTTGCCTCCTTGCGTTTCAACAGTTGTAACTTTTTTATTTTTTCAATGACGCAGTTGGATGAGGCCTCTTTTTATTCGAGACAAGTTGTATTTTATGGGGGAATAGTTTAAGTTCACTTATGAATAATTGCAGAATTTCTTTTTGTTTTTTTTTATTTTTGTTTTTATTTTTACATTTTTTTTACACCGTTCATATTTCACACGTAATAACTGGTTAGATTAATTCTACAGGTTATTACGGTCATGTGGATACCTAATATGTGTAGGGTTTTTTTTGTGTGTGTAATTTATGCACAATTATTTTTTATTAAATATTATTTAATTTTATTTTATTATTTATTTTTTTATTCTTCTGTTTTACACTTTTTATGTTTTTTTTTTTTTCTACATTTTTTTTAAATCCCCTGAATGGAGAACTGTTTTACATTTTTTATTTTTTTTATTTTTACACTTAGTAATGTATTAGCATATTCATATATGCGAAGACAGTCTAATCTGTGTCAGGCTGACACAGGCAGTGTTCAGGACAGCACATAGGCTGGCCTGATCACTGGCTTCTTACACAGACAGCTCTGGGGCCACTCTAGGTCCCCAGGGCTGACTGTGCAGCTGTTCCCTGAGCTCTATCGGGTGACCGGGTGTCCCGATCACCCGACAGAGCAGGGGAACCCTTTGATTAGGCTGCGGTAACGCACCGCCGCAATCAAAGGGTTAAAGCACCAGGTTGCGGAGGTTTCCTCCGGTGCTCGCAGGACATGCTCTGGGATCAAGGCTGTGTAGTACAGCCCCGAATCAAGCGCTGCTGTGGCGCCGGGCGCCGCAAATCCCGAAGTCTAGAGCGACGCCAAAAGATGTCGCTGTAGATGAACGACCCGCACCAGCTGACACTAAAAGTCAGTGGGCAGTCGTTAAGGGGTTAAAACTTGTGAATTCTTGCAATATTGATGTGCAGGTTTTATGGAGTGCTAAAGTAAAAAAGAAAATGACTTTTACATTTCTTAGTTTTTCTTAACCTGCATTATATATATATATATCGTTACCCTTTTTTTTTTTTTTACATGAGAGCCTGAATTGCAAACCACTGTAAGGTGGCGATACATAGATGTACTGTTCAATGCAGGTGTGGTGAGATCTGAGGTGTGTGTAATGTTACATTTAGCACAAAAATATCCTTACTGCCCACTGTATCACTTTAGAATGACAGGGCCTGAGAATGAGATGTCTCAATCATTAGAAGCACTATAAATAACAAGGTTGCACACACCTTGGGATGGTGGGTGCTCTAGTGGAAAGGTCGTAAGATCATAGATATCCAGAGAAAAGTAGTCCAAGGCAAACCCAAATTTGTATGATGCACATAAAAGGAATTTATTGTTACAAAATAGAGGGTAATGTTAGCGAGTAAAATGGTTGCTGAATATATGGCAGATATAACAAAAGGGAAAATACTTCAAGAGTACTTGATGAATTTAGACTGGGAAACAGTTCAGCTGTTGTAACCGACATTTTGGCAAATATGCCTTTATCAAGTGACATCTGATAAGTAAGAAGTAATGGCAAAAATATGACACAACAAGTCCGGCACTAATGGGTGCAGGAGGAGTAGTGGCAAGCGTATGGTATGGTAAGACAAGCACTGAATGAGGTGGAGAGCGGGAATGAGCACTGAGCGCCCTAATCGTCTTTAGGAGAAGCCTTGATTTTTCCATTATTTCTCTTGGCTTTACTCATCAGATGCCACTTGATAAAGGCATATTTGCCGAAACGTCGTTGACGACATTTATATGAATTTCACAATCACCTCGTATTCTAAATTCTTGCAGTAATCTGGATGTATTTTCCTTCTTTTATACATATTGTATATTCAGCAACCATTTTACTTGCTAATTAATACATTACTTTTATGTGCATCATACAAATGTAGGAGTGCCGTGAATTACTTTTCTCTGATTATTAGAAGCAGTGACACATCTTTTTTCTGTGGTCGCTCCTATTAGTTTCAATTAGTATACTGAGTATTCTCTTTATATCCTAAGATGTTTGTCCCAAAATACAAGGTAAGCTGCATAGTAATTTCTAATACATTACCATCAGTGCCTTATGCTGACATTGACCATTACCGTAGTTTAAAAAAAAGAAAGAAAAAAAATTCCGGTGAGGAAGAACTTATAAAAACTGAGAATCTTAAAACTTGCCTTGATGCCCACAGTAAATAATTAGAACTCAACTTTCATTTGGAAAATGTAAAGCTGAGTCTGATTAGTCACTATCTAAAATGAGGTTGGTGTTTCTTGTTAATCAATTTTGATCAGTCTGGCCCAATCCTAATGATGCTTCCGTACCTTCACTCAGATCAAATAGTAAAAATCACCTAATGCATCCTCCTCCATCCCTAAGTAATGGTGGCCACTATCTTCTGTGAGGTAATGTCCACACGGCGCATTTGCAGGCCATACTGCGGGGCGTAATAGCGCTGCAATGTTCCCAAAGTGCGCTCTGCCAATCTGGTAAAATCATAGCACTCATTGAGTGCTTTTTAATCAAAAAGAAAGACGCATGTAAACAAAACAATCACTCGTCTGACCGCCGATGCGTGTTTTACATTGAAAGCAACATTTTGGATGCGTGTTTTGGTCCGTTAAGTGTCTGATACACAGATCCAATCACGCATCTAAAAACGGATTCAAAATCGGATCCAACACACCATGTAAACATACCCTTAGCCTCAACATAGCATCCAGGATTACAAACATAACATCTGTTTCATACTGATGACACAGTGGTTAACACATTAAAAGCCATGCCCTTAACCCTATTAGACAAGAAATCTCTCCACAAGGCTCAGAACTCACTGAAAGGCAAGCAACACCAGTGTGAACAGAGCAAATCACACCCTTAGGTTATGGATCCGATTTTGGATCTGTGTTGTATCTGAAAGTCGGATCCAAAAACGCTGCAGCAATGAGATCCAAAACAGATCCAACACGTATCCAACATGCAGCTGCGTGTTTGGATACGTGTTGGATGCAGCAGGATCGCACCCTATCATTTTAAATAGGGCTCCTGCTGCGTCTTTTCGGACCAAGAATTGACATGTCAATTCTTGGGACGGATCCGAAAGACGGATTTGAAAGATGCGATGAGACACGCATCGGCGATCACTCGTGTGAACGCCGATGCGTGTCTCATATTAAAAGAAATGTAAATCACATTGCTGCATGTTTGGGTTAGTTTGGGGTCCGACAGATAGATCCAAACATGCAGCTAAAAGTGTATGTTCACACGGACTCAACACGGCGTGTGAATATACCCTTAATCCTGTAAGTAAAGAAAACTCTCTACAGGGCCCAGTGCTCACTGAAAGCATACAACACCAGTGTGATCAGAGCAAACCAGCCACAGTACAGACCACAAAGTCCAAAACATGTCCACATATAAACCATGGCAAACATATATGTACTGTATAACACCTTAGCAGCCAATACCAAGAAGGCAGCAAAAATAAAATAATGTATACAACACAAATACATAGAAAAGAGAAAATACTGAAAAAACTATTTATAGTGAAACATTATTTCATTATGCTTATTTAACCCATTTGGACACACAGTGCCACATGTATGAAGTGTCTAGGTCTAAAACTCTCTTTGTTGCCCATAGCAACCAATCAGAGCGCCCCTTTAATTTTTCCAGAGCACTACGGTATATGAAATGAAAGGGGCGCTCTGATTGGTTGCTATGGGCAACAAAGAGAGTTTTAGACCTAGACACTTTTCATATGTGTGGCCCATAGTGTTCAGAATTGTTATCCAATATGTTTCTCTATGCATTAGTAACCTTCTGAAGACTCCCCTTCAGAAGGAACATTTAATTTTTTCTATGGTTTGCTCTGTTCACACTGGTGTTGCATGCGTTCATTGACTGCTGAGCCCTGTGGATATTTTTCTTTCCTCATAGTGTTAAGGGCATGTCTTTTAATGTGTTAACAAAATGAAAACAAAAGATTGGGCACCACAAAATATACAGAGTGGGTGCCAACTAAATGCCCTACACAGCATAAACACAGTAAGAAAGAAAAAGGGGCAAATATAACAGTTGCACAACCAATATCATTTTATTTATTACATAATACAAAGCACAGACCCAGAAACCCCTAAAGGCATTTACAACCCAAACCACAACATGACTCTGTTAACTGTTGGTATTACAGAGAACCAGTTGGTAACCCCAAATACAGAAAAAAGCCTCACAAAAGATAATAGCATATAACTAGCCTAGAGACTGTATATAACATGCTATAGCATTATCACTAATACATGCATGACAAACATTTAGCAAGAAATAGAAGAGGCAACAAAATGGTGAATGGGGGGGGATGTGTTAACCACTGCGTCATGGGATGGACATTGTTATGTCTGTAATCCTGGATGCTATGTTGAGGTTGACAAGTGCCACAGCAGCCAAGCCAAGGTAGGTAGTATATGTTCACACGGCTTATTTGCGGGGCGTAATTACGGGGCGGGGGCGGGAGCGGGGGGCCGGCACCTCACCGGCCCATAGACTTTCATTACCAGCGGCGCATATACGCCGTTGGTAATTCACATGTCTCTCATCTCCCCCCGCGGCGTATTCGCCAAGCAGGGAGAGGAGACGTGATCCATAGTTCTCTATGAGAACTGTGGATTACCGTAATGGCTGGGACGTATTCCAGCCGTAATTCGCGCAGTACGGCGCGTAATTATGGACTGAAATACGTCCCATTTTAAGCCATGTGAACATAGCTTTAATGTACTTTCAGGTAAAATGCCTTCAGATGTAATTACACGTGCGCATAGCATCAGTGTGTCTCATTATATCTTGTGCTATGAATAAGAATGGTTGTGATTGAGATGCGTAAGCATTTTGTTACCTGTTGCCCTTGGCATATGTTTTATTTTTATATGTAATAAAAACTTTTTTTCCTATATATTTTAATCAAACTTACCTTGCTGGATGCTGGGGCGCTGGCTATCTATTGTTTGTTTTGTCAATGAACCAAGTGTTGTTTTGTCAATGAATCAATACATTGTTTTTCTGTTTAGGAGATATGCAGAATTTCTCAATTCTGAACTTCAGTCAGTGATTCCTCAGTTTCTACCACATACTCAAATTCAACATCTTCATTTAATAATCCATTTTTTTATCCTTTATATTCACATCCAAAAATCTAGACCTGTTTCAGGAGTTAGTGGAAAAGGATCTAACCACCTATATGACCGTGTTAAATGAATGGATAAGAACTCTAATTTAACTTCTGCTAGGAATCGTGCATTGAAAGAAATCAAGAAGAATAAGGATTTGCTGGTCAAAGCAACAGATAAAGGGGTCCGTAATGCAGAGTTGTACAGGACTTTGAATTTTGTGCTGTTAGATGACTGTTATACCTGCAGCCCCCTCTCAGAAGATCTAACTAGGATTTTTCAATTGAAATTGAAACATTTATCGACAGAAGATATTCACCTCCAATTTTTTGGATAAGCTGTTTGCTGAATATCCTGTAATCCCTATCGTTCACTCACTGCACCTCCTTTGCAACCTGTCACTGGTATAGGGTTGTTAGTTGAAAGACTGGGATGATGGGTAGAAAAATTATTGCAATCCCTGGTCTTATCATTGTCAGGTTACTTGAGAGATATTAAGCATCTTTTGTCAGATTTTTTTTTGGGTCAAAATCATATATTTGGGTGGACAATGTTTCTATTTATCCCAGTATATCGCATGATAGAGCTCTACATGCATTGACTAGGTTTCTTGCAAGACATAGTTTTTACTCTCCAACTTTAAGGGATTTATAGTTATGTCAGTAATTTTTTTTGCTGAAACATACATTTTTTCTGTTTGACAGGCATTTTTTTCTACAGGTACTTGGTGCACTGAGAGTAACACAGTTTCCTCCCATATCAGGTGGTATGGTGGCTGTATAGACGACGTATTTCTAATATGAGATGGAACCTTGCAGAGTGCATCCAAAATTATGCAGTATATTAATTCAAATTATATATGTTTACAATTTACATTTTCCATGCATAATAGTTATACCCCTTTTTTGGATGTTTTATTAGAAAATGCTCGGGATGATGTTATCCTGGTTAAACAGTGCCAAGCAAAAGGGTAATATTGTTTTGCGCTTTTGGATTTCAGGTTCCATATCTCATCATTCACTACAGCTTTGAACGTGAGGCTACAAGCATTTTGTAGACATCATCATCTTGGTTATCTCATATGTCAATTTGACTTGCACCTATTTAATATATGCTTATTTATGCAGATTCTTTTCATGTAACTGCATTGTTACTGTTTTTCTCCTTAAAATCTAGACATAATTTTTATTATTTTGTTAGTATTTTGAAACCTTTGCCTTTGGCTTTCAATACTGCCTGAATCCTTCTGGGCTCTGGATCAAATTCCAGCATGCCTCGACCGAAATCTGATCCCAAGTCTCTTCTACATGTTCCCAACATTGGTGCATACTCGTCGACTCACTCGGGTACGGATACAGCTTTTTCTTGTACTCTTCCCATGTTCAATTGGGTTGAGGGGGACAATCCATCAACTCTACTTAATTGCCATTGGACCATTTCATCACCAATCTTGACGTATTCTTCAGGTCGTTGTCCTGCTGGAACACTGTCGTCCTTTTCATACCCATAGTACTTAAGTATACGCAGTAACTCATCTTGTAGGATATAGTTTGGCATTGAGACCACCATCAATCCTGGTCAAGTACCTAACACTTTTGGCTGTGAAACAACCCCACATCATTAAGCTTCATCCACCAAACTTGACAGTTCCTTCAATTTCTCAATCCATTAGCCCCCTTTGCCCTTGATTCTTTCAGGGTCATATGCATCCATCAGAGCCCAGTCTATTGACTTTCTTCTTATCACTTCAAATTACACATTTCCAAACTTTTACTGTCCACTTTTTATAGTTTTTTTGCAAACTCGAGCCAACGTTTCATATGATGATATTGAAGTTGAGGCTTCTTCACCTTTTTTTGGACCACCATTCCAGACTTGTGTAATGCATGTCAAATGGTGCTTGCATGGACGTTTGTGAACTCACTATTATAAAGCATACAAGCCCCCTCCACTGCTGTGTTTGTCGTGCCAGAGCTGAAAGACCTTGTGATGATCTGACTTATTGACTCCAATATGTTGCCTGGATGTTAATCTATTGGCTTTGGAATGAATGGACGGACTGCATTTCATATTCTTTCAACTGTCATGGTGCTTCTGTTTTGCAGTTTGGCAATTGTCTTGGCCACAAGACCGCTATTGATGAGCTGGATGATGCAGTTTCTCTTTTCGTGATAAATCTTCTTCATGGCTACTCCCCGATGACCATTTGCTTGGGAAATAATCTAATAACACACTGAGTTATTAAGGAATGTGAGAACAGGTTGTAGTTTGTAGTTCACAAGAAGAAAATGATTGTTCCACCACCAGGAGCAAAACAGTAACAATGCAGTTACATGACAAGAATCTGCAGAACTAAGCATATGCTAAATAGTTGCAAATCAAATTTATGTATGAGAGAGCCAAGATGATTGTCTATAAAATGATGGTATCCACATGTTCAAATCAGTAGTGAATCATGAGATATGGAGCCTGAAAGTAAAAAGTTCAAACATTATTACCCTTTTGCTTGGCACTGCACTTTTTAAGAAAAATATGGCCTGAAATTCCACTCTTCTTGTTTCTTCTGGTCACCCACCACAAGTCTTCCAGAACATCCCTTTAGGATAGTTAATTAGGATAAAACTGTATTGTTCTATCGGTAATATTTTTTGGGGAGCAGGAAAAGAGAAGCTGCAATAGATTGAGGGTTACATTTTATTCTAAGAAATCAATTGATAGGGCTGTATATAAAGTGGCTTCTATTTCAAGTGATCGTCTCTTGGATGATCCAAATAACATCCGTAGAACAAAAAAAAATCTTCCGCTATGGATACCTTCTTGATGACCAATTGCCCACAGTTTAGATCCATAGTAGGCATTATAGAAAAAATATGTACCTCTTTTGTCAATTCAGGATAAAATGCGAGATATTATAGAGAATGGGGTATGCTGTGTGTAAAGGGGAGCCCTGATGATTGATTCATATTGTATCCCATAGTCTGTTTATAATAAAGTTACAAGAAGTTGGCTTCACTTGACAGGCCTCCACAAATGTGGATGTAAAAAATGTACAGCATGCCAATTCACTTTTGTTACAGATACAATATTTCCAAGTTATGTACTCATCAATTAAAATTCTTCATCAAGAGTTATAATAATTGCAACACACATTTTGTTATTTATTCATTTACATGTGTTAATTGCCAGGTGCAATATGTGAGGTGTATCACAAATGCCTTGAAAATATGGGTAAAGGGACATCGATCATATGTAAAAAGACCAACAGCTAGCGGTATTTCCACTGTGTCATGCAGGAGATACTAGGTATTTTGTCTTTAGTGGCATAGAAAAGTTTAATCGACCTGTTAGAGGTGGAGACCATCAAAGAAGGTCACTGAACCGTGAGTCAGGGTGGATATTTACATTAAACTCCTGTATCCCTTCAGGTCATAACATTAGACAGGATCTCATGGTACAATATTGATTGTATATTGTACATGGAATTTTGTTATTTATTCATTTAACTTGTTATATTTAGATATTTTTTACATTTTTTATCGGATCAGCTTGATTGTGCTCTTGACCTGTGCTGTGCACATGTTTGGAATTATTGCTATAAGTACATATCAGTGCAGGATCACTTGCATTACGTCTAAGGGGTGTTCCCCAAAATGCATCATTCTTGTCTTAGATAATACCTACAATCACGTTTGGACTATTACTTTTTTTAAAAACGGAAGTTACATTAAAGGTGCAGTTTTACGATTATGTTGTGGATGCAATATCTACTATGCTTAACTAACTAATAATGGTTTAGTGGAAGAGTGGATCATTGGTGGAACAGTAATATTAGAAAAGTTTACCTATAGTGATGCTGTGGAGGAAGGGGGCAGTCATTAACTGAGGGGTACTGGTCAGTGCTGGAAATGGGGGAACGTACCTAGCACATGTAACAAAAGTACCTCTCTCTATCCCTTCTGCACAATACAGAACTCTTTTTTTTTACTGTGTACTATCTTCTAATGTTCCACATACTGAAGAGAACTTTTGATTGGTGGAGCTTCTGGCATTTACAGACACATTTTCTGTCCGACAGAAGATCCAGCAAAAAGCATTGGTCTTCAACAGCAGAATAGTGCTTATTGGTTTGTATGTTTTATTGTGCTTGTTGCTGCACTCTGTGGCCAGATAATTCTGCTGTGTTCTAAGGATATGTTCACACGACTGATTTAGAGCAGATTTTTAGACACAGATTTTAAATTGTTGAAGTGGATTTGATGCTACACTTAGGGTTCGTCCACACTGCAGTGACAAAATAATTGTTCGATTCTTTCTTACGGATCTGTCCGGTATTTTGTCATCTTTTGGATGATTTTGAGGGACGGTTCTGTCCGCAGTTTGCTGATTCCCCCTCCTCCTCAACCATCCAAATGCACATCTTCTACCTGAAAACTGGTCGGGAGATTGTGCGTGTTTAAAGTTTTTCGGAACACCGGTAGTGTAAAAAACCATCCGGCAGAAAATTTGTTCAGTGTGGACTGCTGAACGGATTTTCTATTAAAGTCTATGTGGAAGGTTGTTGTTCGGCTTTCAGATGGTTTTCAAATACGAAAACTGTCTGAAAATCCGACCAAAAACCTTCCTGTGTGGACTGATCCTTAAAGGAGGATTTCAACCTCCATATACTATGTGAGGATTCTACAAAGAAACTGCCCTAAAAATTTACATTTAACTCTCTCTTAGAAAATCAGCATTGTATCTCAGACACTGTTTTCTATTGGAAGTAAAGCAGACTGCAGTCATATGTAGACATTGATCCGCTTCAGAATCCGCATCCACATCAGCTGTGAACATACCCCAACAGAGAGAGTCCCGGTCTGGACTGCTTAGCTGCCGCTCTCACAAGTCCTCGAAGTGATGTTAATGATGCACTAGCAGGGCTTTTTGGTTAATGGGAGGAACACCTTATTGGTTTAGAAGCCCACCAGAGGATTTAGCCCGGTGGGGCTGTCTGAGCCTACATTAGAAAAACATTCACTAATGAAAAATTATATTGGGAAACTAACCAGAGTCTTGATTTAGAACAAAGCTTGAAACTTGTGGCCCTGTTATCTTAATTGCAGGTTCCAGAGCATCCAGAATACCATTTCCAATCATTCCTGTTCCCTGTGGTTAATAGGAAATAACATATTACTGAGATATTTTTTAGAATACAATATGTTCCATTCAGATTCATCAGTGGAGGAACCCAGGGTTTGCCTTGAGCACTAACTGAAATGTGAACGGCTAGGCGGCTGGACTTTACATGGACCAATTAGGCATAGGCCTTTTATCTTTTATATGCGTTCATTTTCACCTTCCTATGTGCCTTTATAAGTTCTTCCTTTGATAGTATTTATGAAGTAATAAAGGAAACCTAGGAGGTAGGCGATTGTGCTACCAATTTTCATTTTTACTGTTCATTTTGGTAAATGAGCAAATCACAGTGTTATCAGTTAAAGTTCAGAGGGTCTTGAAGCAATTATATACGTTCCATAATAAATGGCTTCTATACAGCTGAAAACAAGAGCAGTTAGATGTAAAAACATCACAATGAAACATGCAGCCATAAAATAGACATTTCTGCATTCAATTACACTGGCAGGATATACAGTACAGAGCTATGTGGAAATTCCCTACAAATGCTAGATCATTACGTATCAACCGCATTGGAATTGGATTACCATTTAATTTAATCACACAAATAGATGTATAAAAATTCTCCTGAAGATATTCATTGTTTGGACAAGTTCTGCTGGTTTCTTCAAACAATGCGAGCTAAATGATAATATAAAAAGTAATAAAAGAATGTTTTCACAGCTGTTTGTCTTTGATTATATACTGACTTCTTTGAAGTTGCGCAATAAGAGACTTTGAACCTGGAGAGAGATCAAATAATGAATTGTTCTGCTTTGTGAAGCTTAAGAAGGGATTTTATTGTTGAAATATATAGTTCAACTTTTTTTCTTTCTCTTTTTATATAATAGTTAAAGGTGGGATGAGATCATCTCAGATGGATTAAATTAAATGCTTAAGGCAAACCATGGGTAACTTTTTATTATATACACATAAAATAAGCAATCTGAGAGTCAAAATGACAATATCTTGCTCTGAATTTTACATTACTTAGGAGTGAAAAAAATGAAGCAAAAAAAATGAATGTCTCCTTTGTTACATGATCTGATTCTTCTGCTGAAATGTATTTCTTGAATGCAATATATCTCATATATTGGCTTTCTTCACATTAGCTATATCCTTGCCAGTAATAGATAAAACTAGCTTTCATTGGTAATATTTGATCGGTTGCTATCGGTTAGGATTTACTGTTCCTGTTATGAATATAGTAATATATACAGCACCCTGAAATTAATATCAGTTTAAAATAGTAATTATCTGATAAATTAGTGACTTTGGGGGAGTAATAATTGAGCAATAACTAATCAGTACACCATATGGTATACAAAAATCAGTTGGGCAGAGCTTGAAGTGGTTTTCTAGTCTCATAAAGCATATCACTAGGATATACCGCCACTCTGACATTTTCTCTGCACTGTGTCACTCCCATCCAGGTACATACAAGGCATAGAACTGCAAGTGAATGACATTCTTGCTGTACAAGGCAGAATTCATGAGAAGGCATGGTGCTAAATAGGGCCAATGCCTTGCTATTTTGGCATTATGTAACAATATGCTTTCCCAGTGCTGTCTTAACAGCATTATGGGCCCCTGGGCAGAGCACTGAAGTGGGCCCTGTACAAATACATGAAATCCCACTAGGCCATGCCTCTACCCACCCCCAAGCACATTCATATTATCATGCCACTTATGTCCAGACACAGGCTACAAGATTGATTGGCAGGGCAGGGAGCCTTTGGCTCCCTTCTTCACCATGTTTTTTTTTTGCACATCTTAAAGACACGCAAACAATAAAATAAGCAAAGCCAACCATGGGACCTTGGGTATGTTTCTTGTATTCCTGGGACAAGCATAGCCCTCCTGGGGCCCCCAGGCAACTGCCTAGTTTGCCCAATGGAAAACATGGCCCTGTGCTTTCCCATACTATGACTGGAATACCCTTTTAATGTAAATCCAAAGTAATAAATACAAGCACAGGTTTGAATTCCATCAGTTTCTTAAGCTGGTCATGACAATTAGACCTGCAGAGAATCTAACAGTCTTATGTATATTGGACATATAAGACATTTGACATCTGATAAACAACGATTTAAAAGTATGAAGTCTTACCAAGAGATAACTAGCACCAGAAACCCATTTTACATGGATACATCTACCCTCTATTCATGTAACATTCAACATCTGCGTGATATTGAGGAAGCAGAGGGTCATCATAGGCCAGAAATGTTCTCATGGTTAGGGCCGGCTTTCATCCTAACAGAGTTCCTACTGTTGTGAGCTTGCAGTCTTTGCTGTAGTTGGCTACAACTTCACTGTAGTTGACATTATGACATCTGATGGTGGCCTATTGTTACCAGATGGCAATATCTAGAAGCTCCCTTGTAGCTTGACAATAATAGGTTATTTTCTTTTTCTTGTACAAATGTGATTACTTTTTTAAATACAGTGAAGGAAATAATTCTTTGATCCCTTACTGATTGTGTAAGTCTGCCCACTGACAAAGACATGAACAGTCTATAATTTTAAGGGTAGTGTAATTTTAATATTGAAAGATAGTATATCCAAAATTAAAATCCAGAAAATCACATTGTATAAATTGTATAAATTTATTTTCATTTTGCTGAGAGAAATAAGTATTTGATCCCTCTGGCAAAAAAAACCGTAATACTTGGTGGCAAAACCATTGTTGGCACTCAGACGTTGTAGTTGATGATGAGGTTTGTGCACATGTCAGGAGGAATTTTGGTCCACTTCTCTTTGCAGATCATCTCTAAATCATTAAGATTTTGAGGCTGTCGCTTGGCACTCTGTGATTTTCTGGATTTTATTTTGGATATTCTATCTTTCAATGTTAAAATTAACCTACCCTTAAAATTATAGACTGTTCCTGTCTTTGTTAGTGGGCAAACTTAAACAATCAGCAAGGCATCAAATAATTATTTCTTTCACTGTATAAAGCTTTCCTGGTACATAGTGTTGGAGACTATGTTTATTCACACAAAGCATCAATTTACGTTATGTGTGCGTGATTTACCCTCCTTTCTTAGTCCATATACGTAAATGCCTTAATGTGTCATATGGTCATCCAACCACATAGTAGCAGTATTTAATTTGATAAAACAGTAAATGTTGTGCAATGTTTTAAGATCTTAAAAAACGTGGGCATCATGCTTAGTTTCCAAAAACCAAGGATACAGAAAGGTGCAGTATTTATTAATTGAGAGCGTATGTACACAACACAAATTTTAGCATTCTTGTTACTTGTAGAAGTTATAAATATATTACATATATATATAAATTTTAGCATTCTTGTAACTTGCAGAAGATATATATATATATATATATATAATATATATATATATATATATATATATATATTAATAATATATATATATGTCTTATACAACTTCTGTAACTATTTTAATACATTTAGGGCCACATGTATGAAAACTAAGCCTAAAACTCACTTTGTTGCCCGTAGCGGCCAATCAGAGTGCTCCTCTCATTTTTCCAGAGCACTATATGAAATGAAAGGGGCCCTCTGATTGCTTTCTATGGGTAACAAAGGGAGTTTTAGACCTAGACAGTTTTCATACATGTGGCCCTTAGTGTTTTATCAAATACTGCCACTATGTGGTTGGATGACCATATGACACATTAAGGTATTTACGTATATGGACTAAGGGAGGAGCCATAGAACTAAGTATGCCATAGTGGCCACTTTGGTCAGTATACAGTGTACTGTAAGCAACTAAAACATTCATCCAAAAATGAATCCAGATGAAATGCCAAACATTTTCATTTTGTGACCACTATGAATGTAATGTGATTAGTGGGTAAAAAAAAAACAAAAAAACTTTAACTTTAAACTTTGTATCTTTCAAGTGATAATTCAATGGATATGTTAAACAAAGGAATATTGTAACTTTCGAGATTTTTTATGATGAAGGTGTGTTTAAGAGATGTCACTTTGATATTTTTACATTATGTCCTACATTTGTCAGCTAAAACCAGGATATTGCCTCAATGAGAAAAAGCATGTTCTGCACTTGTCAAAAGGCAGTAAGTAATGATTAAAATAGCAGTGTGAAACGCTGGGAGATTAAAGTGATGCTAATGATAAGTGAGAGAAGAAAAGGGCAAGCTATATTTTAATCCCTGAGAGAATGGTTAATGACTTCTATTGCCTGAGATTAAACTAAACCTGTCTCATCAGCTTTTTCTGCCTGGTGAAAAAAGCTCTCTGCACTTTAATTTATTAAAGTCTTTTAAGGAAGCACATTGATCCACAGAGGTTAAACTTAAAAAATGGGAAAAACACACAGTGAAAATGCTCCAAGTAAGATGTGACTTTGTTGCTCCAGGATCCTCTCGATTTCTGTAAGAATTATTTGTCTGGGCTTTCTTGCGTTTAATTAAGCAGTAAGAATTGCTCAAACGGCAATGTTTGCTCCTCTCCACCACAGCACAGTGTTCACACATATCCACTGAAAGGAGAGGCGGCAAGAAACTAAACTGGGTGTTGAATCCTACAAGCGGACAGATTGTCCACATTCATTGTGTTGGTTTATTTCCTTTCTCCAAGCTTGAATTCATAATTACGCATTCATGAAAAGGAATAAGGAGGATTTTATTTCACTTTAATTTTCTATGAATGTCAGTAATAGGATCGAAATAGCTTGTCATGAGCAATAAGCACATTTTGTAGAAATGTGTTCATGGCAATGAACCATTACAGTGCTTGCTCTGCCACGTAAAAAAAACTGCCCCTTGTGGCGACATGCTTTAGTGAAAATGAAGTAATGACTTGGGTTTCAATTTATAGAACTATAAAATGATGACAAATCATAGAATGCAGCAAAATGAAATCGGCATAAAGTATACCGAGTCATAGTTAGAGAAGGATGGAACATATAATAACAGAATGTTCATCTGGCTCAGTATTGTGTGTACATTGAAAAGTGAAGTAACAATTTCCTATTGTAAGAACTGATTTCTATAGCAGCAGGATACAGGATGCTGAATAGTCCATAGGTTACAGATTAGGCTATGTTCACACGGCTTATACTGGGATGTATCTCGCCCCGTATTTTGTGCCATACTGCGCTCAATACGGGGCGAGATACCTCCCAGTCATTACGGTAATCCACAGTTCTCATAGAGAACTATGGATTACGTCTCCTCTCCCTGCTCGCACAATACGGCGAGCGGGGAAATAAGTGGCATGCCAATTATTCATGAAGTATACGCGCCGAGAATAATGAATGACTATGGGGCCGGCGGGCTGCCGGCTCCCCCGCCCCCACTCCCGAACACACGGCGTAATTGCGGACGAAATGCATCCCCGCAATTACACCGTGAGAACCTAGCCTTACTGTTGTATAATAACCTATAGCTATCTTAAGAGTATAATTTCCATAATAAGTCCCTTTACCACTCCTTTATGGCCACCACTAACAAAATGGTAGATTTGACTTATGATACGGTATTCTTATCTGGGGAAAATAGGATCCTAGAGCTCTCTGCTATTGAGAAAAGAGAGGTAACTGTGCATATGGAGGCTCATTCTTCTATAGGAATTCTGAGTATGCGTTCTCAACTGTACTTGAAACTCCCATAGACATAAAGAGAGTGAGAAAGATGGGCATGCATTAGAAAGCTGTGGGTTCCTATTTCCTCAGATGGGAATACCCATTTAATGTTAAACTCTGGGAAAGCCCTATAAATGTTTTCATTATATCCTTTTTTTATTAACCCTAAATAAATTTTCTTGAGGAAATGCTGGAGTTTGTCAGTTAGACCCCATGTACATCACGTTTCTACTCCCCATTTGTAGTATCCATTGGGATTCCATAAAAAAATATGTGGTGACGGGTACTGTGGCGGGCCCTGACAAAGCCATAGAGATCTCTAGGGCAAATGTAGTCTGAATTATTTGCCCTATTTACCAAACTAATGTACTTTCTGCATCAGACACAAAAGTGGGGTAGACTATTGTCACCCATCACTGATAGACAACAGTTTTGTGTACAATGCAGAAAATGTACATGTTCGATAAAAAAAGCAATTCAGACTGTTTGCCCGGTTATGGCCCCGCTGTTGTGTCTGTCAGGTTACATTTTTTTTACAGTATTCCAATATATAACACAGACAGGAAGCAGAAAAATTATGTGAATGGAGTCTTAATAGTATATTTGTAAAATGTGATAAATTAGTTTTATCTATGTTTTTAGAACATGTATATTGTTCAAAGAAAAAACAGTAGTACAAAATCAGCTCTGCAGCCTAGCAATCTTCAGTACCTACATTGGGACTGACCTGTATGGTTTCAAAGGCGTACATGAATACATTGGGGCAATACATCAACTCCAAGTAGGTGTCAAGCATTTATCCTTTAAGCTTCCCATTCTTTGAGTAATTCACAATGCCACTTTAAGTAGCTCAGGATATATATAATAGATGTGGAAAGCCCTAGATGTGACTGTTGTAGAGAACATGAGCTAAAAGCCTGAACTGTACGCAGTTAGATATGTACACCATGTCTCATTGTCTAGGGATGATAGCATGACATTCTTGTTCTGTTTCACTCATTCTAATGCATTTGTAAAGTAGGAAACTGGGAGAAATCTTGTTTTGTCCTACATTTCTCATTCTAATAAAGAACACAATGTTTTCTGCTTGCATTCACATATATTCAGGGGCTGTTTTTCATGATGTCTAGTAAATGCAAATTACGGTTTTGTTGTCACTGCCTTGTATTTTGGTACAGCACAAAGTCATATATGTTTGCACTATACACAATACATTATTGTTAATATTATTTTTTCATGTTATTTTGACTATTTGGCATGACTTTTATTTAAAAATTCATCCACATGTTTTTATATTGCCACACTTAGATACTATGGTTTACCAACATGTGCCTGTTTTAGTAAAATTTCTTATTAATATATTTATTGCATATATACTTTATCATCAAATAGCAGAAAGGGAAAAATCACCAGCGGCTACGATTAAGAGTCCAAGTGACTCGAAACGCTTCAGCCTAGAACCTGTTACCTTCTATCTATTCATGTCACCACGTTTGTCAAGATTATACCTCAAATAAATGCAACTATCTTCATCCATCCGGAGCTGCTGGCGATTTTTCCTTTTCTGCTATTCAGTGATTCACACTTCAGAGTGCAAGCGTGCGGCCTGGTCAATGGGAGCGCTGAGCTGGCTATTGCTAATCTGTGTTTATTATACTTTATCATCATGCTTAGTTTACATTCTAAGTATTGAATACTCCAAAAACAACATATACCAATGCGGCTACCAGGGAGGCATAAGAGAACAAATACGGGCATTGCAGGAGTCTGATCATGAAAATTACACAATAGAAAAAAACTTTCAACAAGAATATACAATTGACTGCTTGGCTTTATTAATGCATTTACACACTTCTGGAATTCTAGCAAAGATGGGTTCCACTAATTTGCTGAAGATTTGTATTATTATGTCTCTTAATGGGTTTCCCTATTTTGTAAAGTATTTACATATCACTTGTTATGCCATCACTTTATAATCAGTGATCAGACCTCTGAGGCCCCCACCATTCCTTAGAAGGGACAAGCTGAGGCACTTGTTTAGTGCTGTGTACTTTTCTAAGTATTCTCTACATAGTGAGGCTACCTGCGAGATGATTGTACAGGGAATGGCAGCCAGCACTACTGTACCCATTCGCTTATATGTGTTTGCTTTGCAGTTCTGTGCATAGCTTTTGGCTAGGGCACTCTTGGGGTGGGGATCCCAGATGTTGGACTCTCATGGATCATAATGTGATGGCATATGCTAGTGGAATGCCACTTTTATACTAGAGCTTTCATGTCTACAGCTTCAAAATTCATAAGTTATGTGACTTAAGTTCACCATGTAGCTTTCAGCAACAGTATACAGTGCCTTAAAAAAGCATCTGCCGTTTTCCAGATGTTTCATGTTATTGAATATACATCACATGGACACTTTGGGAAACATGTATGATCAGGTTTTTCACCCTTTTCTGGCATCAAATGCGCCTAAGTGATCAGTCTACGATGTCTGATGCGCCTAATGGATGTGTTAGGCGCATTGTTCATATAACTCAACACTTTCTAATACGCCTAAAATGAGGGGGTGTTTCGGGGGCGTTCTGGGGACGTGTCGCACCACACTCTTAATAGTAGACACATATATGAATGTGGTTCGGTAAAACGAGGCACATTACTGCTCGGACAGTCAGACCTATTTCAATGTGATCTGCCTGAGGTTAGGGAGTCGAAGTGGAGCTAGATTTGCTGTTAGGAAAAAAATTTCCAATATTTCTCAACTTGCACCAGTAAAATAATGATTTCTGATAATTATAAAACTATATAAAATTAAATTACATAAATGTAATAAAAAATGTTATCCTATAAAATTAATATAAAAATATATAATATCCCAAAAATATAAAAATATCTCCTATAAAATGTATTTGAATTTGATAGAATCTAAAACTAGCTTTACATTAACCCACTGATGATGTAGTTCAAATTTTTTCAATTTTTACTACATTAAATTTGAAATGTATTTTTGCTGCTCTCACCCTTTATTCTCCATACAGCAAGAGCCAGCACACCATGGGTCTTGCTGGGACTTGTGATCCACCAAGCAAGATCAGTACCATAGTTTCTATTCACTGACATGCTATTCTAAAGACTTTTCTCATATTTCCACCCTATCTATAGCCTTTATATGTTAGCACATTTATAATCACACTAAAACCACTTTCATGCATTCAGGCGCATTATACGCTGAAAACGAGACTCGACAGTTCACTTCGAAGTGCCTTCCTTCATACATGTCTCCCTTTTTGTTCTTAAAACAGAATGTAACTCTTAGTACTGCATTTAAGTCATTTTACGTTTATTCAATTATCATATTACCTATATGAAGTAGCTGAATAGTTGTACCTTCAAACTGAGTGCTTGCACTGCCATAAATATTGCACCAAACAATCCCTGTCCTTCATATCTTCAAATCTCTTGTGAATCTAAAGCTCACTCTATGTAGATCTTTACTATAAGAGTGACTACAAAAACCTTGTGTCATGATCAAAGGACCATCCAGAGAAGATGAAAGATAAAGTTGCTAAAATATATAATCAGGGAAGGGTTTCAAAGCCTTTCAACAACTCAGGGCCCCAATAATACACAGTTTCAGTTATTATGTACAAATTGGGACTGCTTGTAACAATGTTGAAATTTCCCAAGACTGGCCAACTTGTCATAAGTTTTTCTATAATGTAAATTAAACACATCCATGAAGTTGTGAACTAATACAGAAGAACATCGAAAAACACAGCAAAGATATGAATAGAATAACTTTATTTTATTATACATTCTTTTCCCCAGTGAATCTGTAAAGGGATATTCCCATCTTAGATACGCAGTACGCTCTCAATACGTGGCAAAATGATTCCCAAAATAGGCCGGGTTACATAGCCTAACTTTCATAGAAGTGAATTGGGGTTATGAGTAAAGTGTTTTGGAAACAAATGTGATTCCGTTGGACTCGGTGGAATATAGGATATGCAATGAATGTCTAAGGTAGGAATAACCCTTTAAGGATAATGCTTGCTTATATGTAAGCTAAAAAAGTCTAATGAATCTATTCACAAATCTGCAAAACTTTAAGAAACTATGGGTGATATGTATGAAGAGGACTATGTTTTTTTGCTCAAAACAAAATCTGTCTTTGCCCCTGTCCAACATATTTTTACAAGGTCATTTGCCAACAACTGGCACCCATCCGGCACCCTCGAGAGTTTTGTATGCACTAATTCTTATGGGGCATGTTGCGCCACATTCATGAGATCAGACACGATAGAGTGGGGCACACAAATGTTCTATTAATCCATGCCAATTTTAAACTAGCAATACAAATTTTGGCGCACATTTTGGTGCATGTTTTTGTCTTACAGCGGGACACATTCATAAAGTGCTGTGAGACACCGTTATACATACTGACAAATGCTACACTAGAACGACTATCTAGTCTGCGCCAGTTTTCATACGTTGTCCTATGCGTTTGCACTTTATCACAAATCCTTTCAATGGATTCATTGTACATCTTTTTTCCAGCACCAGCCATATCTTTATGCTTCCACATGACTTCATAAATTGTATTAATATAATATTGCATTATATACATATATAATATTGCAATTTTTACAGTTGTAATATTGCAATCTACACATAGGGATAGATATATGGATAAATAAATTGTAGATAGATGGATAGATAGATAGATAGATAGATAGATAGATAGATAAATGATGTCAGTACTTTGGGACCATAGCAAGTTGTAATGCATACTATTTTAAACCTTCTTCAAAAGCAGGGAATGAATACATATACAAAGCTGGAAGTGATCTTGGCACATCTAATTTTCTAGTGGATAACCAAAAGTGACTGGGGAACGCTGAAGCTGTAACAGCAGTAACTCACTGGAGGGTATATGATAGATATTAATTGTTTATTTGTTTCTGATAGTAACCCTTAAGCATTCCTTCTAATCACATGTGTTGTAACAGAGCATCTTTTATGCTTCGCTGATTAAACCTCTGTCCTAATTAATTTGTAAAGACTTGGGAAGGAAGATACAGCTGTGACCTGGTTCTGAGAATAACTTCAATTGGTCTATTTTGATTTGTAATTGTCATTGTACTTTCCAAGTGGATCAGCCTGTTTAAATGTAGCCATGAAGGCAATTATTTGCTATTTCCAGGATGCATATTCACTTACATGGTCTGTGTAGTTAAAACCCAAAAATAATAAAGCCTGTTTTGATGCATGAGGTCTACTGATCACTTTTGAGTCCGGTTTACACAATGCAATTCACTGACAGGTTTTATGTGAATATCTTTTTAAAGAGGTTGTGTGAGGAACCAAAAAAAATAAGAACACACAGTGCAGAAATACTAAAGATAAGCAGTAACTATCTGTCCTAATCCAGTGTGTGAACAACTTACAGACGATGTTATATCGCATCATATCACTATGTTGGATCTGCCTCCTCACTGGACTAGTGGGCAGACCTAGAGTTGCTCGGTGACCTGTTTGAAAAATACATGTCCCACAACAGCCACTTCCTCCCAGCTGAGCTATAGATTCTATATACTATATCCACACCTTTTATATTCATGTGTGTGTGTGTGTACAGTCCTCAGTCTCTTTTATACTCTGCAGAGCCGTCCCTCATACCAGAAGTCTATCAGGCTGACTGAGCACAGCACATGCTCAGTCATGTCAGTCAGCCTAACCAGGAAGTAACTCACAGTCTGTCCTATTTATTGTAGGACAGGTTTCTACTGAGGCGGCCATTTTCTTCTCCTATAATGATGATCCCCTAGACAAAACAAGCACACTATTCTAATTAAAGATATTTAGGATTTTTTCATTATGACATGTAGCCTAGCTATTCAGTTTTCTTCTTTTTCCAGAGAACCCCTTTGAGGAAAAAATGGATCCCAAATACTGGAGGAGTGGGAAAAGCTTCTCCCTCATTATTCTCTAGTATCCATTTCCATTGTTTCTGAAAGTAAAACATGCATGAAACTAGAAGCGAACATATCCTAAACAATAAATGGTGATTGTTTGATAAGCAGTTCTTAAATGTGACAGTACAACTAGTACTGGCCTAACATGAAGGGGTGTTCTGGGTGCGTTCCGCAGGCGTTATAGAGGTGTGTCGCACCACATTTATAAGATTAGACACATATATGAATCTGGTTCGGCAAAACTAAGCGCAATACTGCCCGGACAGGCAGACCTATTTCAATGTGGTCTGCCTGAGCGTGAGGAGTCGAAGTGGAGCTAGATTTACTGTAAGGGGCAAAAAAATGTCCATTATTTCTCAACTTACACCAGTACAATAATAAAAAGTAATTTATTATTGTTATTATCAAACTGTATAAAATGTAATTATTTAAATTTAATGAAAAATGTGATCATATAAAATTAATATAAAAATATATAATATCCCAAAATATAGAAATATCTCCTATAAAATGTGTTTAAAATTCATAGAATCTTAAACTAATTTTACATTAAATAACCCACTGATTATGTTGTTCAGATTTTTTATATTTTATATTTTTACTACATTAAATATGAAATAAATCAAGAGCCAGCACAGCACAAGTATTGCTGGAATCTGTGGTTCACCAAGCAGGATCAGTACCATAGTTTCTATTCACTGACATTCTATTCTAATGACTTTTCTCTTATTTCCAGCCTATCTATAGCCTTAAAGGGGTTTTGCCACGATGTAATGTTGACATGGGATCCTCCAAAATGGGTTTTTAATCACTTTTCTAAATATATGTGATTACAAAAATTTCAGTCTGAGAGAGCTACAGCCTTCCTTACATGCCCTTGGTTACTTCAAAGAGTCTATTAGATACGGCCTGACAAGAGCTGGACAGGCTTGCGCAGAGAGAGCTTCTTATCTGATGAGACTGAGCTGCAGAAGTTTTTAAGGCACCGGGTAGCAATATGTTTTCTTTTGTATACAGAAAAAACTAGTTGTAGTGTGATTAGATACCTGCTTTATCTGATGACAGGGAACATGAAGAAGCTTTCAAGCTGCTGTGTAGAATAGGTGTTCTCTTTTGTATATAGAATCCACAAGTTATAGTTTTTTTATTTCAGTGTACATGTCACAAGATCCCTTATGCAGCTCTGTGTTCTCTGCTGTGTGTGTCTCTCTCTCTTTCAGCTCCGTAATTTGTTTACATTACATTAGCATCTTAGCAGATAAGGCTCTTCCTGACAGTGCCCTCTGAGGCTGTCTTGCTGTATTGAATCCACTGTTGTACTGTTTATTATTTCACTTAAGTTTTGAGAAGCTCCCTTGGATTCCTCACTCCTCACACCACTCCTCACTCCCCCTCCCTCTCTCCCCTGCAGCTTCATGACTCAGCGTGATTTGTTGACATTCTGCCTGGGCTGATAAGGAGAGGTAAGTATCTATCTCTCGGCAAATCCCCTTTAATACTTGTTAGGCGCATTACTTATGTGCCTAAGTTCCGTAATGCGCCTAACACATAGGCAAGGCGCGTTTACACACCATTTATGAACGCACAAAAACCACTTTCATACATCGGCGCATTATACACTGAAAATGAGACTTGACTATTCACTTCAACGCGCCTCCCTTCATACATTTCGCCCGTAGGCTATGTTCACACGGCTTAAAATGGGACGTATTTCAGTCCGTAATTACGCGCCGGAGTGCGCAAATTACGGCTGGAATACGTCCCTGTCATTACAGTAATCCACAGTTCTCATAGAGAACTATGGATTACGTCTCTCTCCCTGCTCGCGAATACGCCGAGGGGGGAGATAAGTGACATGTGAATTACCAGCAGCGTATACGCGCCGCTGGTAATGAATGTCTATGGGCCGGCGAGGTGCCCCCGCTCCCGCCCCGCCCCCGTCCACACGGTGTATTTGCAGGGCGTAATTACGCCCCGCAATTACGCCGTGTGAACATAGCTTTAGTGTTGTGCTATTGCTCTGTCATTCTAGAAATGTGTTACTGAATCAGTTAGATGGGCGTTACCATTCCAGTTTTCAAATGGGTGTGTCCCTGAACACACAGAATGTTAGCACTGATTGGACAATGTCAAACTGTGGAGGGAAACACCCCGATTGGTAACACCCAGCTGACAGATTCAGTGATAAATTTCTAGAAGGAATAGCAGAGAAGCACAACACAGAATTATACGAGAAGAGGCTCCAGAATTGTTATTTCACAAGGAATACAAGGATTTACTAAAACAAACATTATCAGGAATGGCCACAGGTGCCTTCAGTCTTCTGATAAGAGAGATTCTAATAGTAAATTAGTGAATTATAAGTAAATACCTAACATGTTCTTCTAGCTTGGGTTTTAACCACGCTGTACTTGGTTTGTGATGGCCCTGGAGATCTTGTTGACTGCATTGTTTTCCAGAGACCTATTGACTTGTTATACTATTGCAGCAGTATGAATTATTGCTAAGATTTCAGATAAACTCAGCCATTTATATACCTGGCATTTACTGGGCTTGTGTACACACATCCAGTGTGAGTGCCATGTCCCTTTAGTGTTAAGATGTCAGCCGCTTCAAACACATGTGGCATATTCTTAAGCCACAGCACTAATCTATGACAGCATAAGATATAATGGTCACCAGTGAAACAACAGCAGACAGGCATTCCTATCAGACTTCATATTGTGCTATTTCTATGAAGCAAACATTAGCTGCATTCTCCCACAATGTTATTTCATTATGTGCAAAGATTGTATCAGATCGTGTCACATTATGAAATTGTTTAGTAATAGGAAACTTCATAATTCCTTCAGGTTTACAGAAATGTTGAAATGATGAAATATGAATGTACTTTATTTTACATACTTGCCAACTGCCTTTTAAATTCAGTGTCTCAGTCTTCAAAGATTTTCGGCATTTCAGTGTTGATCAATTATATATTGTGTTTTTTTTTTTCCTTGATTCATTACTCACAGCAAATTTGTGCACATTTGGGCTCTTAAATTTTTAAGTTGCTTTTAAAGCAGATCTCCAGTGTGGCAATTACTCAATAATATTCTTTTTCTGACTGGTGTTTTGGGATATTTTTCAGTTTAAAATCATTCTACTTCTGGTGTAAGGAACGTCAGCAGTCTGGTGGGCTTGTACCTAGCAACTAATGTGAGGTCCTTTCTTCTAATGAGTGGAGTGTTTCAAATTGCACTAATTCAGAAAAAAATAATGCCCTTTACCAATTAACAATTACTATGATTTACATGTATTAACTACTGACATATTAGGCAACACACTTTATAGATCTCGGTGTAAACGTCAAAATATACACTGACTAGGGAAAAACAAACTGCTAGTATGCCTAAAAGGAATTATTTTGCTTTGTTCCTTACTCCATATGCTACAACCAAAACAAAAATAAGGCGAACACGCTGCAGACCCTAGAAAATGTTGCCTACCTTTATATCACCTCAGCAATATTTACATGGTGAATACTGAAATCAGATTCCAATATGGTGCATTTAGACTGGGATGAGATAGTCTAACATGCAGCTAAATCCAAGTCTCTTCCGATTAAAAACATCTGTAATATCCCAATATGAAAATAAAAATGTTAAAAATAACATGGAGCAAAAACCTAATATAAAGCCTCAGAAAAGCCACTGTTCATATAGACGTACCTGATTTTTCACTTCTCCTCAAATAGTAGGTAGTGCTGCGTCATCATAAAAAGCTTATCCAGATGTAATATGTCTCCAAAGTCTGAGCGCTCCAGCCACAAGAACGCGGACTGACACACAGGTGCAGGCCAGAAAGCGGTAGTGACATCACTAAGGTCCACAAAAGCCTCACCAGTACACAACAGCCTAGACTGTACTGGTGAGGCTTTTGTGGACCTTAATGATTTCACTACTGCTTTCTGGCCTGCACCTGTGTGTCAGTCCGCGCTCTTGCGGCTGGAGCGCTCGGACTTTGGAGACATATCACATCGTTCTGCTCAAGTTAGTGTGCTGTCCAAAACAGGTGGCTATTGTATTTTTATTAACTGGATAAGCTCTTTATGATGACGCAGCTCTATCCTCTATTTGAGAAGAAGTGAAAAATTAGCTATGTCTATATGAACAGTGGCATTTCTGACTATCTCATCCCAGTCTAAAGCCGTGTCCCCATGGCACTGGCTTGTGGCCGGTTTTTCAGACGGTTTGCAAACCATCTGAAAAACCGGCCGCAAACTTTTACACGGGCCGCTATGGAAAACCCATGCAGCAGTCCCCACTGCACAGGTTTTCTGGCTGGCGGTATTTCACACCGCCGGTGCCCCAAAAAATATTGTACTTTCATTCGTCCGTCCGGTTTTCGGACGGAATATGAACAAGTGAATGGGAAGGGGGAGAGCTTTTCTCTGCTCATCGCGGAAAAAAGCCGTCTTCCCGCGTCCGTGTGCACGGCACAGGACAAATACCGGTCGGTTTATCCGACCGGTATTTGTCCTGTGCCGTGAAAACGGGCCCTAAATACACCATATTGGAATCTGACTTCTGTTTTCACCACCTAAATATTGTTGGGCTGATATAAACGTAGGCAATATTTTCTAGAGTCTAGCGCGTTTGCCTTGTTTTTGTTTTGGTTAAATTAGGCAAAACATTGAAAGTCTATAACTTGTGATGAATGCCCCTTTTTATGCAGCTCCAGAAGTATAGAATGAAGGTTATGTAATAAACCACATAAGCTGTGCTTGGGAGGGGGACTGCAGAGGAGGACTGTGAGTCTCATTTTTAACCAATGGAAGTTGGGTGTAGTTTTTTATTTTTTATAATGAATAGAAGTCTTAACCATGCTTTTCCAAAAAGTTGAACTCCATTCCTATGTCAAGCTTTATGCACTGTCATGTAGACTTCATGGCTATGCTTAGGGTTTTCCACAGTGGATTCATAAAATAAAATATTCGTGCCGAATCTGCACCAATTGGTTTGGATTTTGTCGCGGTTTTATTAATGATTAGAATTCACTGTAAGGCTATGTTCACACGGCTTATTTTGGGGCGCTTTTCGCTGCGTATTTTGCGGCATACTGCGCTCTAATACGAGGAAAATGTGTCCCAATCATTACGGTAATACACAGTTCTCATAGAGAACTATGGATTACGTCTCCTCTCCCCGCTTTTACTATGCGATCGTATTGTATGAGCGGGGAGATAATTGACATGTCATTTATTCGTGGCACTTACGCGCCGCAAGTAATGACAGTCTATGGGCCGGCGGCCCGTTCTATGGAAGTACGTACGCCCCGCAATTAAGCTGTGTGAACATACCCTAAATCTACAATGCTATCTGCCCCAATTGAATGTCCCGCAAAAGGAAATTTTGTTAAGTAAATGTAAGTGGGTTTGTGGGGGGATTTCACTGTATGTTTTTGGTTCTAGTGCTTTCCTAAGTAAAGGAATCCCTTATTATCTATTCAACACTCAGTTGAGTGGTATAATACTAATAAATCAGAATGAGGTAGGAGGTGGACTGTTCACTGCATATTTGAATTATATTTGCAGGCTATATTCATGTAATGAATTGCTCCATCCTGTAGTCTCAAACAGAAATTCAAGGTGTAACCTTAGGTTTTTGCCATATAATTACAGCTTGAATCCTGTGGATTCACCAATAGTTTTGAATGTGGATTAGCCCTATTTCAGTGAGGCTTATCTGTGTCTAGGCTACCCAATATGGAATCCTGCATCGACAATTATAAATCCACTTTGGAAAAAAAATCTGTGTGTGAATTCTTATTGAAAACAATGGGATATGAATTCTACACTGACACTGTGAATATGCTTAAGTTTAGCTTGGACAGTCTTTTCTTAGCATGTGTTCATTTCTGCCTAACCATGTAGGATTTTAGAACATTTTGGAAAATGTATTTGAAATGTGGTAGCACTCTAGATAACATGTCCTGTCAGCCTGATACCTTTTGTCCAATATTCTTTAAATAAAAAGTGGAAATGGATGCCAGTGTAGTTTTATCAGACCTCCAGACAGTCAATTGCAGTGACTTGTTTGCTGCTATACACAATTTAAATAACTATTACAGGTTGGGAGATAAAATTACAGTGATTTGGTGGTTATTAGCAAAAAATATAATACAATTCATAAATCAAGTGGTAAAAATTATGCCATTAAATCTAATTTTCTGTTCAGGTGCATAGTGTCAAATGCAAGCAGTAAATAAAGTGTTAAAGGGCTGGAAAAATATTATTTCATCACTTGAGTTCCATTAGAATTCACTTGGGTGGCTGAGAAAATGGTTTATGGATTAGAAAGAAAAGAACAAGCTAAAACATTTCATACCTTCATCTCTGATAAATTCCCTAAACTCATTCTTCTCATCTGAGCCATAAATAACAACTGAGCTTTTCGCTAAGAAAAAAAAAAGCAAAAAACTATTTTTCCTATACCAGATCTTTTGTCTTAGAGATGAATGCTATAATAAATTCACAGTCTTAAGGGAATACTGTTTGAACTGTAACATTATTGTTTACAACAGTTGATTTTCTCATGAACAGTCTATAGTACAATTGTGACGTTTGATCTTCTGAATTATAGTGCAAAACATAGGGCTATACTTATCAAGGTGAAACACTCATGGAGGGAAGTTTTTTTTTTTTTTTTTCTTAAATGGAGATCTATCTATCTATCTGTCTCCCGTCTGTCTGTCTGCTTTTCAGTTCTGTTACCACTGTATACCACAACCTTCTGCTGGTCCCTGATCCACTTCTATACAAAATTTTAGCATATAGTACATTAGGTAAAAAAATCTCTAGGTTACCAAGCAATAAGGAAGGAATGTAATAAATTATGTTGTTATGTCTCATCTCTGGGATGCACATTTACCTGCAGAAGATGGATCCCCCTTCCACTATCTCTACTGGTGAGGGATCCAGGAGGGGACTGAACAGAGAGGTAGCCAGGTAATGGTAATGTTTTTTCTGTAACTCCTATAGAAGTGTATTAGGGACAACAGTGCAGCTTAGCAGGCTACACTGCTTGTATAAAGCTATGTCTACACAGCAGAGATTTCCCATCAGATTTTTGGTGGTTTTAGCATTTCGAAACTGCTGAAAATCCGACGGAGAAATATCCACAAAGACTTTAATGCAAAAAATGACCCGTAGTCTACACAGGTCATTTTATTTCTGCTCATTTTTGAGCCCCTGGCGGTTTTAGGAACATGTTGTAAAATCTAACAGAAAACAGTCCAGCAGAAAATGTACTATTGAAGTAACCGCCGGACAGTTTTTGGACGTTTTTTCTGCGTTTTTTGGCACGTTTTTGACAAAACACTTCAAAGCAGTTCTTAGGTTTCGGTTTTCGATGAGTTTTTTGCCCTATGCTGTGTAGACCTAGACTAATTTGATAGTGAAGGAAATGGGAACATATTAAGGGCGACATGTATGAAGAAAGGTGCTTCGAAGTGAATTGTCGAGTCTCGTTTTCAGTGTATAATGCGTCTGATGTATGAAAGTGTTCTTTTATGGGATTACAAATGGAGTGTAAAGTTCGACGCGGCTCGCCTATATGAAAGGCTCATTACGAAACTTAGGCGCAGTAGTAATGCACCTAACATTTATAAAGGCTATAGATAGGTTGAAAATAAAAGAAAAGTCATTAGAATAGCATGTCAGTGAAGAGAAACTATGGTACTGATCTTGCTTGGTGGACCACAGGTCCCAGCAATACCTGGAATGAGCTGGCTCTTGCTGTATGTAGAATAAAGGGTGAGAGCAGCAAAAATAAATTTCAAATTTAATGTAGTAAAAATTAAAATTGTAAAATCTGAAGAACATCATCAGTGGGTTATTTCTTGTAAAACTAGTTTTATATTCTATTACATTTAAATGCATTTTATAGGAGATATTTTTATATTTTTGGGATAGTATATATTTTTATATTAATTTTATACGATAACATTTTTTTATTAAATTTAAATAATTAAATTTTATATAGTTTGATAATTATCAGCAATTGCTTTTTATTATTATACTGGTGTTAGTTGAGAAATAAGGGACATTTTTTTCCATAATGGCAAATCCAGCTCCACTTCGACTTCTCAGACCACAGTAAAATAGGTCTGCCTGTCTGTTTTGCCGAACCAAATTCATATATGAGTCTAATATTACATGTATCTAATATTGCGATACAACCACAGAACACCCCCCTCATGTTAGGCACATTAGAAAGTGTCGGGTCTTACAAACACTGCACCTAACACATTCGGTAGGTGCTGTAGACATCATAGCTCACTTTGACGCATTTTATGCCAGAAAAGGGTAAAAACTCGATCATATATATCTCCCTAAGTGTTTGTAACCAAACAGGACTATTAGGTGAGTCATGTATAAAGTGTAAAAAAAGGGTTGGGCCCGTAACAATTATAACATAAAACTTTTACAGTTTTTTTTTTTTTTTTGCTCAGGGAGGTGATACTTTTCTATGAAGTTATCATATTGCATTTTTGGCATTACATACTTGTCATACAAATGTAATTGTATAATGTAATAAATGTCAGTTGTATCTGTCGTTTAGATTTATTGATATAGAACTATGTGCAAATCTAAAAGTTTGAACTGGTTGAAATTACAACTATACACAAACATCAAATGAAATACATTCATATTTCCTAATTTGAACAGTCACGTAAATCTATTGTGAAGTTTCCTATTGCAACACAACTTCATCATTTGAAACACTTTATACACAATAGCATAACAAGATGATACCAGCAGATAATCTGTCCCATGTTTAAAGAGAACCTGTCACATAGTTTATGCCCCCCTTGCTGAGGACAGCACAAGCTAGTGTCAGACCTGCTGTTTCCAGCACTGTGCCCCTTATTCTGTAAGATGCTGTAGTTTTTGTGTATTTAATGCTCAAATCTGCAGTTTTCAGCCAGAAGAGTCATTCAAAGAGTAAGCTTTTTCCAAGCCCCGCTCATCTCAACTGACAAACCTATTACTTTGAATAGGTAGAAACATGTGAATAACTGTCAGTGGGTGGAGCTAGCCTTTGGTGGGCGGGGCTAACACCTGCTCATGAATAAGATTTGAGGGGTAAATGCTCAAAAACTGCTGCATCTTACAGAATAAGGGGCACAGTGCTGGAAACAGCATGTCTGACACTAGCTTGTGCTGGCCTCAGCAAGGGGGGCATAAACCATGTGACAGGTTCCCTTTAAGCATTCTTATATATACTGTATATTAATCCATAAACCCAGAGACAGCTGAAGTGAATATGATTGATTATAAGTAATGTATAAACTGTCAGGGGATAATTATCTTGTGACAGTGGCACCTGTCGAGACATGAAATATGGTAGGCATTGACATTATTGTTTTGGTAGCAGGAAAATTGACAAGCATAAAGATCTAAAAGACACACAGTATGCCATGGTTGGCAGCTACCAAAAGTGGTCCAAGTAACTAGTGAGCCAGTGAGAGGGCCATAGACTCTCACATAGCCTGTGTGATCCGATTCCAGTTTGATGGACCATGGAATAGTACAAGAAGATTGCCTAGTTTGACAAGTCACATTTATTTACATCATGTGGACAACTGACCGTGTTAACATCACCAAGTTACTCTGTTACAGCAAGGTATTCCTAATTGCAGTGAATAAACAAGGCTCATCCATGGAGGTGCACTTGTGTTGCTATATTAACACTTTTAGAGGCTACATTAGTGATGATGGTATATGGTGGAGTATATATATATATTATATATATATGTATATATTTATATATATATAAATATATATATATATATATATATATATATATATATATATATATATATTATATATTATATATATATATATACTCATACACACCACCACATACCATCATCACCTAATGTAGCCTCTAAAAGCTACAACTTTGGTCAGCTGGTAGCTATATGGTCAGCTATATGTCAACCACCAGCTGACCAAAGTTGTAGCTTGTGGCTTATGGCCTTGTTACACATTCTCTACCAGGTCTTTTAGCCAATTTTTGATCTGTTTAAGTAGAGCTCATTTAGCGGAAGGGCTAAATGAGCTAAATAGCCCCTGCTAAATAGGGTTAAATAGCACCTGCCTCCTCTATCATTAAAGGAGTGTTCCTATTTTACACATTTATGACACACCAATATGCCATGTTGTCCTTGAAACTCCTATAAACAGAATGAAGAGTCCCTCACAGATGGGACCTGTTCTGCACCTAGACTTTTGGTGGGCCATTCTTAATGCAGGTGCGGGTTCCAGAGCTAGACCTGCACCTAATAAATATTTATAGCATACCCTATCAATATACAATAGGTGCCTGAGATGGGAACACCCCTTATAGCCTTCCACAGATCTTGTGCACACAGTTTATAGAGGGAGTTGCTCCTGACATACTTTCCTGAAAGGTTTACAAAGCACTTCTGTATTTGCAGTGAAATCATTTACTTGTAAATTTATTGCAATCTGAACAAGTCAGTTTTTGTAAATGTGAGTGTAACACACCAGCAAGCCAGTTATGACAATCCGACATCTCTTAGCAAGAAAACCTCTCTGCTTGAATGAAAAGCTGCTGAGATAGTTGCTTACTTGCAGAACCTTTCAGTGTATGCCTGGAAGCAAGATCTGAGATACTGCCACTTTCCGAGTTCTTGCTTCATTAGAATCAGTGACTGTTTATTTGAAATTTTAATGAAATATTTACTTTATAGAGCTATAAGGATTAACTGTGATAATTGAGTGTAGCTGATCTGGGGCTTTCAGTTGAACGGGGCCCCATGTTTGAATACACAGCTCAGCAAGAACAAACGAGCAAGTGAGTGTATATCTGCCTGTCACTTTCTCTCTACATGTTGCTTTTTCTTGTGAAGATAAGTGGGCCTAATGCTGAACAAATAGTGGATATCACAAGCCACTGAGAATTATTCTCCTCTCGCTTTCCCATGGCTGTGTGATAGACGCTCAGTCAAAGAGCCCCCTCCTCTCTGCAGAGCAACAATTTTGTCACTAAGAGCAAATCCAATTGAAAAGTCCCTTAGACTGCGAGGGAAACTCCAGTTGTCAGAATCGGCAAACAGAATGAAAAGGACTCACTGGAGTAAATTGGCATCTGGTGCAGCCATGGATGCTTGTTATAGGCCCTTGCATTGTGTGCAGAGACATTCAGCCATTTGCAGTTATAATAGGAGAAATTAATGCAAATGAGTGAATGAATTGAAATGTATTTTAATGCAGATTTGAGGCACTCTTACTCACTGCTTGATAACAAGTCTCCATAGGAGAAGGACATATATTGTGAAAACTCATTTTTCCCTATTCCTGCCTGCTAGTGCCTCATAAGGGTTCTTTGTTAATAAAGTAAACTTCTTACAGATCTGTTGATGCTGCTCATTTACGTGAATTTTACGTTTTTTTTTTTCTCTATTCAATGCTGGAAAGATCTGCAAAATGTTAATGGTTAACTGATGAAACAAGAAAAACACAGTTACTGTGTTCTGGGCCACAGCCGTCTGCTATTCACTGTGACATGTATCTTAACAATATGCTATAAGCTCTCTAGGCAGACACTTGACAATTGTCATTCAAGGTGTCAAGATTTCCTTCTCTTAATTAAAAAGAGGGTGGATTATGTAGGAAAAGATTAATAACAAAGAGCCACAAATGGGAAGATTTGTTATTATATTGATAAAGATAATGAGTATTATTATCCACAATATTGTTAATATCATTTCCTCTTAACATCTGAGTTAAATCATACAATGTGTGTTTGTCTACAACCTTTGCTGTTAAATTACCTTAGTGGTAATTTATTTTTTCTAAGTTTTTTTAATGCTTTAACGATTGCCCAAAGTTTTTTGACAGTGGGCGGTGTGGGTCTCCAGTCTGCATGGATGTCTTTTGGTGTCATTGCGGTAGAGGGGGAAGGATAGAGCACACTGGGAAAGTGCCCTAAGAATGGAGGTGTAAGGCCGAGCTTACACTGCATCTTTGGGTCATATAGCAGAGCATACAGTATGTTCTGCTATACGCCGGGTGTTTTAAAAGTACGCACTGGCCAATGACATGTCACTTTTTTCTCCCGGCGTGTAATCAGCACCGGGGAAAATATCAGGTAATCATAGCTCTCAATGAGAGCTATAAATGATTGTTTTTGTGGGCCGTAATTCGGGTGTATTGCAGCACAATTATGTGCCAATTTATGCACCGCAAAGACAGTGTGTGAACATACCCTAAATAACACCCCATTGATAAAGCATTGTTAAACGATGGCTGGGATCAGACTCACACTGTCTATCCCTTCAAACACCGTGGTCCGTGATGTAGCATGATCAAAGAGCACACAACTGGACAATCAGAACATTACATACTATGCAGTAAGCCCTGCGAATCTATAAAAAAATCCCAGGCTTGTCTGCTCAGGAAGCTGGCACACAGTATAATGTACTAGCATACAGGAGTATGTTTATTCATTGTAAGTGTACAATAAAGTTTTAAAGAAGACCTGTGGTGATTCCTGTTTTAGTAAATACTTGTGTCCCCTGTAAAATAACAATTCGGGAGCATCTTTCCTTAATTATTTATGTTGTTTAGTTTGCCTGTTATGACTTTTAGACATCTATTACTGAATGTGTCAGCTGGGTGTCACCAACTAAGGGTGTGTCCCTGCACAGTTTGACATTGTCCAGTCGGTGCTGACAGAGTCAGTGTGTGCAAAAACTAAAATAACACCCACTGACTGATTCAGTAATACTTTTCTAGAAGGAATAAGCAACAAACAGCAAGATGATCAAGAATTGTTATTGCACAGGGAACCCAGGCATTGAATTAAACACATGTCATACTGTTTAAAGAAGTAATCCCTTAAGAGGATTTAAAAATTAAAAGTTAATCAAATAAAAATTTGGCAAAAAATAAACACAGGAAAATTTAATACTTAATATAAAAACATATTATTGTACATACATTACTTTAAAAAAAACTTTCAGATATAAGGTAACCTCATGACTGTAATGACCAAAAGAATGAATGTATTACTGTGAAATATGAACAGCGCCTAACACTACTTTTTTCTATATTCATGATCCAAACGCTGTACCCTTAAGCAAAACCAAAAAAAAGTCAAAATATAGCAGCGTCACTGAAAACAATAAGAGGTATGTTTGATGAATAGGCAATGGAAAAATATAGCTGGTGAACAATACAACCACCACAACAACAGCATATCATATGACACAGAATACACATTGTCAGGCCAGGCTCAGGTAGCACATTTTCATTGACCTATACAGTAACCACACCACAGATGTGCTGTCTGAACCTAGCCTTGTGCATTATTAAACATGATCCTTTCATTTTTTTGGTTTCATACCTAAGAGAATTGTGGATAATGCATACTTCTGTCAGTGGAATAGCTATTAGCGAGGCACCTTTTTGGGGAGTAGAGGGAAGGGCACTTTTCGCAGGAGGGTCCAGACCCTTTTTTTTTGTCATCCCCCTCCTGACACAATGCACATGAGGGCCTGGAACCATCCCTGGCTAAGTTGAAATTCCTTTGCCTAAGCAGCAGTGGGCACTCCATAGGACCATCTCGCCTAATTCAGTTTAGCCTATGCCACTGATTTCTTTTTGTTTGTACCTGTGAAACTTCAGGTCCTAGTGCCATTACTGGACCACCAGTAAATCCAGGCGATAAGCCTACTCTTCCTACCCTTCCATTTTTCACAAGTCTCCCTGACATTACGGCACAGAAGCATGAATGATCTATCTCATGAGCTTCACTGAAGTGCAGCACTGCCTGTCACTGCACAAACACCTATACTTGCTGTTTTTTGCAGGGCATCATTAATTGTATGTATACTACACATTCTAGCTGACAGGCTATACATGGCGTGGGACTGTTTTGAAGATGTAAGACAAATCTGTGTTTCGTGTATAAAGGTACATACTCCCTTACATCATCAATCCTGACGCTACAGCTTTGCTTATACAGTCAGCATTGGAGCTGCTGTGTTGTACACTAAGATATTTTATGGAGCAGCTGTTATGTGACAGCATCTTACCAAATCATTAAGGAATGATAAAACAGTAAATGATCTTATTTACTGTCCATTGACAGAGTAGAGCATGCCTTTTAGCTTCCAATATAGTAATACAAGTGATAAAAACAAATGATCATTCAAAGAATCCTTAATGTATTTAAAGTGACCCATGACCAGATTGACAACCTTAACCGACAAATCTCCGTACAGGTATGTGGTATAGTTTTCTTAACAGTTTAACATTAAATAATACTGCCTGGTAGCCAGAGAAAATAATTTGTAAAGTGCTCTGATTAGTAACATTGCTGCGCTTAGTGGTTGCTCCACTCTTTCTAGTCATCTTGAGAAGGTAAGTAAACTGAATGGAGCTTTCAGAGAAGCCTCAGCTAGCCTGATTGAGGACTTTATTAGACTCTGAGAGCTACAGCTGATTTTCTCACTAGACTGATGGCTGACATCATCTTGTATTTGTTTTATTTGCTTATAGTCCAATTTGTGGTATAACATGCTTTCAGTCTAGCACTTTTGCTGGATTTTGTGACATAGTTTAGGGTGTAGCTTTGGGGTGGTACTTGGTTCAAATAACTTAGACTAAGCCTTTTCTAACTGCTAGGAAAACAGTACTGTAGAGAATGCAGTCTATAATACCTTGTTTAATACATTAACCTGACAAAACCCTGATGCTGAAGTCTCCACGACTGATAATAGTGCTGCTTCTCTGCCTCTTAGTACATCTCCTCCAAACTACCAGAGCGCACAGAGTGGACTACTTCTTCATATGTGGCTATTTCCAAATGGACAATATCATGGCCACAAAGCTAGCGGGTCACCAACATTGCAGTTATCGGAGTAGGAAGGTCACAATGAAAACTGGCTTTATACTGTTTGTGGCTCTTGATACTGTCTGTGGCACTATGTAATGCGCCTGATAATGGCATGCGGGACTTTAAAAAATATAGTGAACGGGGCTGCGCCTCATATCGGGTTGAAAAGATGCCAGATTCATACATGCCGCCCACAGTCTTAATCATATCCCTCCGTTTCCCACACCTTCTCACCCATCTTAGTAAAACTTGAAGGACAAAATAGGGGCAACAATAATAAGGAAATTCTGCTTTTACATGTCAAGACAGAAAAGTTAGAGGTTCTATTTCCAAAAACATATTGATAACAGAATTATGGGGAAATGTATTAAGGCCAGCATTTCATATGCTGGTTCTAATGGAAAGTGCACTGTAGTGACATGTGCCAAATGTATTAAGACCAGCTAAACTGGCTTCATCAGGCGTTAGAGGTCCACAGGTGAAACATGTTGGGGAGATCCGGCATGATGTTTTAAATTGTGATTTCTCACCTCTGTCTACAACCGTTACCCGCTGCAGAGGGTATCACAAGGAAACCTTATATGTTTTATGTTCATTAGATTAAGGATGACTACCCAAGTAGGATGCTGGGGATCCCTTACTGGAGTTAGTAAATTACTGTATATATAGGGTTTTCCTATTACTAGAGACTTCATAATAGTAAAAGGAGCTATTCCTTCAGTAGTAGAAAGGGATAAATTGAGAGGTTAGAAATCAGGTTTTTAAATAGTGTGTATAGAGGTTAAGTGTTATACGTAATAAAAGTTACGTTTTAGTGTTTTATAGATAGAGAACTGATAGAGTTTAAGTTTGCCTATGGCAAAATAGTAAATATGGTGATCAAAAGTCACTCTCTGTTCTCTTGCGAGATTCCCATTCTTTTAGAGACTATTTGAAATGTATTAAGAGACACTTTATAAATATTTTGAGTAATGGAAACCATGCCCCCTCAAATAAGTCCAACCCAAAAGTGTCAAGAGCAATATAATAATGCCAGAAAGTTGCAAATTATTGATCAGGTGGTGACTGAGCAAAAATTTTCAATTATAATACATCCCTTAAACATTTGATTGGGTACAATAGGAAACGCCTCAACTGGTTTTTAACTTTTTAAAAATGTTTGTAATAGATAATAAATCCCCCTAATAATATGTAACACAAGTCATTAACATAATATAAAAACTATACACTGACAACCAGTTATTAAAAGTATTTGTTATAATTTAACAAATCAAAATAACTAAACAAATACCCTGTGAGCTTTGTTTTCCCATAGGAAAGCAAACAAGATGGAGCTTTTGATAGCAAGGAGGACCATGAGTGCTGGCAGAGCAGATTTATTTTTTTTTCATTTAGGGTGCTGGGGCCTCTTTAAAGCACCCTGCTGTGTACTGGCTTACAAAACTAGTGCCACAGTAGTTCCTGGGCTCCAATACAATCCACATCTAGAAAACATTTAGCTGGAAGTAATTATATAAATATTAAATGATCCTTTCATCTACAGAATCTAATCAAACAATGTAATTCTTGTATTCTGCGTAGAACTGTGACCCTAAAAAAATCAATATAAGGAGCACACTTTGAATTTTTTTCCTTTTTTATTAACAGTTATGCTTACTCCAATACAATAAAAAAAAGTTGTCAGGCTGAGTTTATTAGGTGTACAGTGACCTGAGACTGGCAGGCAAGAAAATAAAGCAGCCAGGAACTAAAAAGGTAACAGATTCAGCATTGTCCAGAAGTTCCAGACCAGTGATTAATGTGTAAGATAATGGACTTGGGAAATAAGTAAACACTCTCGTGCTCCCTGCTTTGTGCTTCAATGACTTGATGACAAGGGCAGATCAAGGTGAGAATTTGAGCAGAGCTGCAGAAAGAGACAGTACTATCAACAAAACAATAAGTGAGAGACTATGGGGCGGCACTTCAGAAAAATATTAACTTTTTCACTTTACGCATCTGATGGGTAAAGCTGCTTTGTTCTGCTAAGATTCCCTGAGGTTTCCTTCTTTTTGTACCAAATCACATGACAAACTGTTCATTTCAAGGTGTGTACTAAAGAGAGTTTTAAAATCTTTTATATTAGATCTCTAGGCATTGATGTGCTGCTGGTCCAGCCCCAAAATGTGCTCAACTTTTAGAGAAAATAGGCATTAACTAAAGGAAGAAAGGCAATTACTTACAACAAAATAATATTAATGCTCATTAAGCTGTATAAAATGTTTATTACATTGTAAATACAGTCTGATTACGATTTGGGATCAGAGTGAAATATTTCTTCAGGGCAGATTGGTTCATGCTTTATAGGTTCCATATTCTGAATCAAAACACTGTGGGACATAGATGAAAACTGTCTAGATCTAAGACTCTGTTGCCCATAGCAATCAAACAGAGCGCCACTTTCATTTTTTCAGAGCGCTATATGAAATGAAAGGGGAGCTCTGAGTGGTTGCTATGGGCAACAAAGAAAGTCTGACACCTAGACAGTTTTCATACATGAGACCTGATGTTTTTAAAATTTCCTATCCCCCTCCTTTATTCACTTTTCCCCACCATTGATTGAACTTGATGGGCATTTTTTTTTCATCTGTACTAACTATGTAGTATTGAGCAATGGCAGAATTTCTATTTTCCCCAATAATTCCTTTTTCCTTGTTGCAGAAAAAAATTCTCACGGACAGTTGTCTCATTCCATGGTATGAAGCCATGCCAGTGTGACACCAATAGCCTGCTGTTCTGTAGTAAGAAAATGCTTTCTGATGTTCCTTGAAACTACAGTGCTGGTTGGAATACATTATTATGTTAAAGATATCTCCAGAATTATGTTTTATAGTAGTAATTACACCAATCAGAGAAGAGTTTTAAGAGATGAAGAGTGACATGATAACCAGTTAAATGGCAGGTATATAAAAACCTAAATTCACACCTGTACTACTCAGTTCCTATTAAGTTTTCTTTGGGTTTTAAAGGGGTTTTGCCACAAAGTAAAATTGACGTGGGAAGTTTGTAAATTAAATAAACATTTTCACCATTCATCATTATTAAAAATTCTCGACCGGTTTTGTCTTAGCTGCTCCTTTAGTGATCCATTGCTTACAGCTTGTCTCCAGGGGATACGACCAGGGCTGAGAGCTTCTCAGTCTTGGTCGCACATGCTCAGACATCACCTCTCCTCTAAGGCAGCTACTGAGTGTTCAAACCCCAGGTGCTGTCATTCTACTCCAGTCCTCGGTACTCCTTTGTAATTAGTCAAATAGTGCAAATAAAATAATAAAGAAACCTCAATGAGATATGTGCATTGATAAGGAGATATAAAATACACAGATTTGGTTCCTGCATTGATTTGAACCGAGGACCCTTGTGCCTGGAGGCAAAAGTTTTACCTCTGAGCTACATTGTAGCTACTTACAGTTTTACACATAAACAGACCTTTCTTTCACTAGAGAGAGGAAAGGCATGGTGATGTCATCCTGCAGGGTCACTTGATATGCAATTCAAACAACTCACACACACCTCCTTCTGAGCACACAGAGCTAAAGAGTTGGATACACGAGGTATGAAATGAGATCGTGGCAAAACCCTTTTAAATTTGGATTAATGTAGCATACTTCATTATGCTATCTAGTAAAAATAATACCTGAGAGAAACCTGTCAAGCATATTATGGATCTTACAGTAGTAAAAATGGATCATGGTGGATCCGTCAAACAGGACATAATAGATTATGATAGCTCCTAATAAATCCATCAAAATTCGGCATGCATTATATAGGAGCAGTCTTAACAGAGCCGGAATTACATATAAATATGATACTGGTTAATTTATTTGTTTTATACGAGTAAAATAAATAAATAGGAAAAAACAAATAACGATAACTATATAAAATGAATCTTAATGTATTGCAAGTCTCCTTATGTAATCCTCATTGTGATACAGTTGGTGAGTTGCTTTGCTTTGCTGTCTATGCTAGGAAGGTTTTAACTTAGACATCCCAATGTGCTTGTAGAGCCAATAATGAAGCCACCATCCAGTGCATACATAATACTCGACTTCATTTAATGTTTGCAATTCTCTAATGAAAAACTGACAATTCCACTGCACAAATGATAAACTACACCTTTAACAGAATCTAATGATCCTTGGGCATTCACCATAAATTGGTCCTATTATCAATGACAGCTATGGGCCTTGAACGATTCTCAGGTGGCTGTCTTTGTATTACAGGCCTTGGTCGTCATTTTCAGGATCACAGATAGGACGTTCAGAAATATAATCATTTATTTGAAATTATTGGCCATTCATTAAATATTTACCGAGGGTGAATCCCATACTATACAGCAGAATAATGGAATAAGTTTGGTGTTTGCAGAATGAGCAAAAAGGGTGTAATCAAGACATTTGTGTTTTGCATGAAAGACACAAGTGCCTATCTCCATTTGAATATGAACATATGCCCTCCTCTGGCGGTCTCAGACCTAATTAAGAACGTTGCATGCAGTCTAATAATGCAGTATTCTATTACATTTAGAAAACATGCTCGTGTGTGGTGCTGACACAACACAAGGACACTGGAATACACACAGCAAAGGAAAGGAAAATGTCTGAAGAGAGGACACATCAGGCAGGATAACTGACAGCCCTATTGTTTACACCGACTTTGATTGTTTCTTTTGTTCCAAGTCTGCATGCTGCTTGTCATTTTCACATCTTGGTCTTAGCTGTAGGATATTTTTAGCAGGCATCATTGTATTGTAATAGGACAAACTGCAATGAAAAGAGATAATGGAAACTCTCTTTAGAGGTATGATAAGCAGTGCTTAGAGATAAATGTCCAATCAGGTGTCACTGCATTTGGACACGTAATTACTGGGGTGGAAGCTATAGCTGACATTTTCAGCCCCCCAAATTGCAGGCCGCAAGCGTTATACCTCTCAATTTACAGAAACATTTGAAATGCTTCTTATATACATGCTTCATACTGATTAATCTAAAAAGGTGTGAAGGCAAAGAACGAGTCCTTCCTTTCCCTTCTGGAAACCTGGCAGCTGTTACAATGTTTTTCATAAATTACAGTATTTTAATTATATTTTATCAAACATATAGATCAAAAGTTATACTGAAGTAAATGTTACTTTTACAATGTTACATTTTTAGAGTAATACTTTATAAATCAATGCATAGATAACATGATTTGAGTATCAATTATATGGCATCCAAGTGTGCTTTGCATTTTAAAAGGACTGCTGGTTGAAAAAACAGAGGAAAGAAAGAAAAAAGAAGCAATAAATTATATAAAATAAAAAATAATAAGAAAAAAAAAAAGCAGTATTCATCTTCTAAACTCCGTGGGCTTTCATTGCAAAATCTCCGGTGATCTCCCAGTTATATTTCTTTATAAACTGCTGGGGAAGATGGGACATGCCAGCACATGAGCTCTGCAGCCAGTCGTTGACCTCAGTGGGCATGTGCCATATTACTAAAGCCATGTTTATATTGTGTTCGTAATATATGTTTGGTGTATGTGCCAGGAAAGCATATTTGCTAGGTCTATCGATAATGTTACAGGTAGCCTCTTTATCAAAGAGTAAGACATCTTTAAATAGGTTGTCTGGTTCAAATAGCAATTAGATAATAAGCTACTGGCACCAAATTGAATAAAAAAAATAAATCTTATACTCATCTTCCTACACTCCTCCATTCCAGCGCTGGCTCTCCCCGTTCTTCTGTTTTGACCCCTAAGTGGCCGGAGGGGACACGTGCCACCTTCTTACATCACGATTCGGAAAAGATCAGATGGTAAATAAAAGACCGGGCAGCAGAGTGGCTCAGTGGTTAGCACTGTTGCCTTGCCGAGCTGGAGTCCTGGGTTCAAATCCCTCTATGGATAGGGAGTTTGTATGTTCTGTATTTACGTGGGTTTCCTCTGGTTTTCCCTGCCCTCCAAAAACATACTGCTAGTCTAAACTGGGGACAGAGACCAATGTGAACAATGACTCTCTGTACAGCACTGTGGACAAATATGGTGCTATATATAGGAGTATGATAAATAAATAAGATAGGGTGGAGGAAGATGAGCATAGATTTTTTATTTTTATTTTAGCTTATTATTTAATTGTTATTTGAACCGACAATCCATTTTAATGTAAAAATGTGGAATAAGTACAGAATTGGCTGCATCCTTCTATTAGTGTCGCAAAGTGGATAGAGTCTACCACTGCATAGACCGGATGGCTGCAGTATGACCATGTTGCAGATTAGAATCACACAGATGTGCTTTTCCACACGGTTCTGTATTGATTGTCAACAGCTAACCTGTTTTGCAAGTTGCCTACCTGCAAAACCATGTGGCCCATAATAACATTCATTGATATTTACTATCTACTGCAAAACTGGGTGGCCATTATCAGTCAATAGAGAACCACACAGAGGAGCATGTCCCCGTGGTTGTCAACTGCATTGTGGCTGCACCATGACTGGCCAGTTAATGCATCATCAGATCCTACACTGAATGAGCATGAACTAAATTAAATTGATACAAAAATAATAAAAGACTGATTTCAGAGCTACTAACACCTTTGTATAATGATTGCCATATATAAATTATACAGATTCTGTGGATGATTAGATTCAGTCTGTGTATTACTTGAATTTAATTAGCCATAGAACCTGTATAATTTACATGTGTCAGTAATTAAGGGGATGAGCTGGCAACCCTGGTTACTTTATTCAGTCTCAGTGCGTAACTACGTGTAAATCTAGTCTTCGTGCTATATTAAGGTGAAAAGTTCTCCATCACAATTTCCTGCTAGGAGAGCAATGATCCTGGTGATCATTGTCAGCAACTGAAATAAGGTGGATGCATACAACCTTATTATGGATCAATGTATTGCCATGGGCCTATGCCTCCTGTTTGCCTCTAATTTTATATTATTTTCCAATAGAGTTTCCTGCAGAGAGGGTAGAGTAGATAGAAGGTCTATCTGCCTGATTTTGATGTTCTCTGGCAGCACCTAAGCTTTGGGTCAATGCATACAGTCATCTGACTTGTCTTGGGGAAGAGAAATATAAGTAATCTGTGGATAGATGATAATTGTTGTTTCCTACCAAGAACTGAACTCCTTACATTTAGGAACATCAGAGAATTTTTTCGCATTACAATGTCTTTTTTCTTGCAGCTGGAGGTCATCCTCTCCAATATATCATAATTAAATAAGTGTAAGCAATATCTTTTAGCAATTGTTAACTCTTACCTTTATAAGTCAGGCCCAGTGGTATCATAATGTCAGCATGTCTATTATATGATCATATGCTGTATCTATAGCGCATTGTGACATAGGCAGTGCATCAATCATGTTGTTTGACCTGATAATCCTGTAAGGCTGTGTGATTGACAGTTATTATTTGGAGGTATCAGATTTTTAAAAAATGCTTTATGTTCAAGGAGCTGAAAATGTCTGTTCATCTGCTCAAGGGACCCCGTGAGTCGAAATGTATAATCTCATTGACATTATTCAGGCAATTAGAGATGATAATATTTTCTTTGGTTGTTCTTCTCATTCATCTTCATAAAAATGTATATCTTCTGCATATCTATAATCGATAAATAGGAGGTAAATAGATAGATAAACAGTAAATAGATAGATAGATGTTACATTTCTTGCCCCCTTTTTTAAATAAAAAGTAACATTCTTTTTTAAGAATCTTTAATAAAATGCTGAGGTGAAGCAATTTTGCTTATAGCCTCATATAGATGAAAGGGATTCAGTATTTTCCTCAGTGCCGTTATCGGGTTATTGCAAAGCCATTAGAAAAAGTGCACTAGGCCAAATTTAGGTTGTAAGACCATTAGTACTGATTGATGGGGTTGAAAAAAATTCTAGAAATGTATTCAAGTGAACAAGAGCGTTCTCAATGAACATCAGTTCCTAATTGACAGCTTGGCCTCCATATAATTTACTTGCTATCTCAGTGATTTAAAATCTTACATTTCCCACTTTAATAAGTTAAAGAGAAACTTATCTATACAACAGTCACTTTATTCATTTCCTTCCAAGCTCTTCTTTCTTCAATATGTCAAAAATGAATCTGCATTCTCGTAAATGTGTGTGGCTCTAATTACATATTGGTAATACAGCAATATCCAGATTGTGGTATGTGTCTGCTTGTGAATCTTAAGATACTATGACTTATTGCTTTGTTTCAGCATGGGTTAGGTAAGGAAAAATGTACCTCATCTGTAATACACTGTGTAGACTAATATCATTTCTTTTCTCCCTATATTGCAGTCAGATTTTGATCTAGTAAAATGGTACCATATTGGAGCTGTCTGTTGTGGTATTCATCATGCTGTCACATTCCCATGGCCTCTGAGTTATTAGAAAGTAGCATTGAGGGAGTACTGTCATTATGCATACCGCACAGCTTCTGCCCTATCTCAGGAGTTCGATTTGAAATGCACAGATTTTTTTATTTACAATTTTATACACTTTCTGTGGTTATAAGTAATATTATCTCCCCTGTTATCAAATACAGATGTTCAAATCTTTGAACGCTTTATTAATTCAGCCATAATATACAGGAAAAGGTTAAAATGTTCGATTTTTTAACTAGTTACTTCAACAAACAGCTTACATATCCCTTAAAGTTATATTTCTATATAAAGCATCTATGGTATAGCCACAGGGACTTTTACAAACTATCTGGTATCCAATTCTAGGCTGCTGCACCTTCGATACAATTCAAAGTATATTTTTAGATAAAGCATCTATGGTATAGCCATAGGGAGCTTCACCTATCTGGGATCTAACTCTAGTCTGCTTCTCCCACTCCCAGACTGATCCAAAGGGGAACTGGGGAACCTCCTGGTTGGCTTCAGGGCATGGTGGGCCCTTTAAAGTGTGGGCCCTAAGGCACTGCAGGCCTAGGGCTATTTTTTTTTTCTTGTGTAGTATGTGCAGTCAAGTACAGTAGCTGTAGGGTGGCTCTAAGAATAAACTCCACTGGTGGGCCCCAAAAATCAATTCCAGCGATTGGCCCTAAGAATCAACTCCAATGGTGGACTCCAAGAATTAACTGGTGGGCCCCAGGCACCCCAAGTCCAACACTTACTGGCACCTTCCCTGCAATTTGAGGTATATTTCTAGATAAAGCATCTGTGGTATAGCCACAGGGACCTTCACTAATGTGGTATCTAATTCCAAGCTGCTGCCCCTTCCCTACAATGTGAGTTATATTTCTAGATAAAGTGTCCATGATATAGCCACAGAGACATTCACTTATCTGTTATCCAGTTCTAGGCTGCTGCACCTTCCTTACAATGTGAGGTTTGTCTAGATAAAATATCTATGGTATAGCCCCAAGGACCTTCATCTATCTGGTATTTAATTCCAGGATGCTGTATTCTGCCTGAATTCAATCAACTGTTATAGACTTCAGTGCAGAGGGCCACATCAGATTGAAATCAGTGAATAAGGCTAACTCCATGCTGTTTTTCACTCTGGCCACTAAGCCTGCTAATAGGCTGACTTGTCCTGTTGTGTTTCAAATCTGAAAATCGTCACAAACACTTGGGACATGTACATTCTTCTGCCCGGTTTTAGGGCGGAACATGTACTGTTCAATTTTTAGGGGGACGGGCGAATCTGCAAACTGTAGATAGAAACCGTCCCCTTAAACATTCAAAAGACAATAAAATACCGGTTGGATTCTTTAATCAGAATCCGATCGGTAGTTTGTCAGTGCCATGTGGCCGTACCCTAAAACTTGAGGATTTTGACTCATTTTTGGTCAGGTTTTACGATTTGGATTCTCAATTTTTTTTGTCAGACAGTGTAGGGATCTATCCAAACAATAATTAGCCATATACTCACTTTTGTTACCAGCAGTTTAGATATTGATGGCTGTGTGTTGAGTTATTTTGAGGGTACACCAAATTTACACTGTTATACAAGCTATACACTGACTACTTTACATTGTATCAAAGTGTCATATCTTCAGTGTTGTCCTAGGAAAAGATATAATACAATATTTACAAAAATGTGAGGGATGTGAGTATCTGAGATACTATACATATCTATAGATACAGTGAAGGAAATATTTATTTGATCCCTTGTGTAAGTTTGCCAACTGACAAAGACATGAACAGTCTATAATTTTAAGGGTAGGTTAACGTTAACATTGAGAGATAGAATATCCAAAATAAAATCCAGAAAATCACATTGTATAAATTATATAAATGTATTTGCATTTTGCAGTGAGAAATAAGTATTTGATCCCTCTGGCAAACAAGACTTAATACTTGGTGGCAAAATCCTTGTTGGCAAGCACAGCAGTCCGACTTTTTGTAGTTGATGATGAGGTTTGCGCACATGTCAGGAGGAATTTTGATCCACTCCTTTTGCAAATCATCTCTAAATCATTAAGATTTTCAGGTCGTTGCTTGGCAACTTGGAGCTTCAACTCCCTCCATAAGTTTTCTATGGGATTAAGGTCTGGAGACTGGCTAGGCCACTCCATGACCTTAATGTGCTTCTTTTTCAGCAACTCCTTTGTTGCCTTGGCTGTTTTGTTTTGGGCCACGACTCATTTTTAATGTCCTGGCGGATAGAAGGAGGTTGTCACTCAGAATTTTATGGTACATCCGTTCTCCTATAATGTTTCCACCTCCATGCTTGACAGTGGGGACGGTGTTCTTTTGGTCATAGACAGCATTTCTCATTCCAGCTTTGTGCAGCTATATGATATTGGCCCTGACATCCTTAAAAAGCTCTTTGGTCTTGCCCATATTGTAGTTTTTAGAGTCTTAATGATTAATTAAGTCTGTGGACAGGAGTCTTGCAAATAATGCAAATAAATTAATATAATTTATGCAATGTGATTTTCTGGATTTTATTTTGGATATTCTATCTCTCAATGTTAAAATTAACCTACCCTTAAAATTATAGACTATTCATGTCTTTGTCAGTGGGCAAATGTACAGAATCAGCAAGGGATCAAATAATTATTTCCTTCACTGTACATATATATAAATTTCTATGGGGTATCTTCAGGGATCTATCTTTAGGAGGTGTCTATAGATACCCTCATATATACCTCTTATAGATACCCCCATAGCTACTCTAACTCTAATCGATATAGTGTATATATAAATTTACTATTGAAGTCATTGGGGAGGCTGAAAACCAAATCCGCAACCCCACCCAAATATACGTGCCAAAAACCTTTCACCATATCTTCCATTTGGTTTTTAGCCTCCCCAATCATTGTCTTCTATAGTACATTTTTCAGCAGATTAATGAGCATGTTCCAGTTTTTTTGACCACAGCTTGGATTTTCAATTGAGGTCTGTGGGAATGGATTTACAGTTGGCTTTTGACAGTTTTCGAATCCGAAAATGGTGTCAAAATCCGACTGAAGACTCATGTTGCATAGACCTACCCTTATTGTTGGTGGGCAGAGAAACTGTCTCCTGTATTATTCTGCTGGTTAAAAATGCCTGCTTATAGTCCCTTTATAAGTCAATGTGATCCATGAAGATCCATTAGTAGCTGTTACAAAACACTAAATGGAAATGTCATAACAGTCATGAATTCAGTAAAAACAGAACACTTGACATCAGGGTGAAAAGAGCCTAATGCTTCTCAAACATTAATTGGTAATCTATGCCTTCTTGGTACTTTGTTCTGTAATGACATTCATAATTGTTCAGGTTTCTAAGGTATTTTCCATGTCCATGTACAATGCCATCATCTGGATAGGGCAATTACAAATAAATGCCTTGTTCCAAAAGAGTGAAAAGGATCTAAAATAGTGCCATGTCTTCAAGCTTGCAAAACACAATACACAGTTACAGAGCCGTGTACACACATACCGAATCAAGGCTTTGACGTAGTAGTTGTCAGGAAAGTGAGGTAATGATGTAATGACATTTTTTGTGTCTCAGCATTTGGTTGATACCCTGTTTCTCCGAAAATAAGACAGTGTCTTATATGAACTTCTGCTCCTAAAGAGGAGCTAAGACTTATTTTTAGGGAATGTTTTTTTCTATGAACAATAATTCACATTTATTGTTATTATACTGTAGTGATTTCATCACAAATATCAGCATAAGCAGCCAAACTCTGAATTGCATAAAAGATGCACTATGTCTTATTTTCGGGGGTGTCTTATTTTCGGGGAAACAGGATAATATGCTTAGAAGGTAAAATTTTCCCTGCATTGAGTTTAGATAAGTATAGATCACTGGTACCAGTTGCCTTCAGACCAGCCACCTGCAAGCAGTGTAATATACATACAGTATAGATTTTGTTTATACTGATAACACTGCTACTGCCTCTAAGGCCGTGTTCACACGGCTTTTGGGTGTGGATTGGAGCCGTACTGCGCGCCGGATTTGTGCTTCTGTACGGCTCCAAGCCGTTCCTATCATTACGGTAATCCACAGTTCTCATAGAGAACAGTGGATTCCGTCGCTCCTCCCCGCTCGGCGAATCCGCCGCGGGGGGAGAAAGTGACATGCACATCATTTACGGCTCGTATGCGCCGTAAATAATGCATTGTCTATGGGGCCGGCGAGCAGCTCCCCCGCCGCTCCCCCGGCTCTTATTCAAGCCGTATTGCGGGCAGGATCCGTCACGCAAATACGGCTGGAATAAGCCGTGTGAACACGGCCTAAGGCTATGTCTCCACTGAACACATTTTCGGTCATTTTCTCAGTGTTTTTCGTTTTCTGAAAGTGCTGAAAAAACGACTGAAAACTGATCCCATAGACTTTAAGGGTGCGTTTACACGGCACAGACAAAATACAGGTCGGATTTTCGGACCGGTATTTTGTCTTATTTTTGGCACATAAGGGAGCGGCTTTTGTCCACGGTTTGCTGATTCAAGCTGTCCCCCTTCACACCTACAGAAGTAGCAGAACTAAACAGAACAGATATTGCACAGTGATATCACGGCACAAAATGTTATTTCACCTTTTTCAATGCTTTTCAATGGCCTTTGTCTACAGATAACAGCAGATAACATGAAAAGCTGTACTCAGCTACATCTGTACATGTTCATGTTGTGCCCGCAACCCGGTTAAAAGAATGAACATGTTCTAAGTTTTTCATAACGCCGGTGGTGTAAAAAACCATGTGGTGGACAATCCGTGCAGTGGGGACTGCTGCACGGATTTTCTGTTTAAGTCAATGTAAAATATTGACAGTCGGTTTACAGACAGTTTTCAAATCCGAAAACCGTCTGTAAAACCGACTAAAAACCCTTGACGTAGGGACAAGCACTAATAGTAAAAACATTCTGTAGTCTCCACAGAACTGTTTTTTTTCTGCTCATTTCTGCTCCAAGTCATTTTTTGAAACATGTTGATAAAACAACAGAGCAGGGCAGAAAATTTACTATTAAAGTCTATGTAAACCACTGGACGGTTTTTGGCAAGTTTTTTTGCATGTTTTTTGCATAAATCCACCGCAATTATAATGCTGTGCATTTCTGCAAAAAAAAAAAAGCTCCAAAAAGCAGTTGGTTTTTTAGCTGTTTTTGACATGCACGGCACAAAAAACTCAGTTTCACATACGGTTCTAGAATTTGGTTTTCAGTGAGTTTTTTGTCCAAAGCCTTGTAGACCTAATAATACTACTACTTCTACTACAGTAATCACTCAGTATACAATATTAATTGGTTCTGGGACAACCATTGTATGTTAAACCATAACTATGGAAAACTAATAATTGGTTTTGATGTCCATAAAACATCACCCAACATAATGCAAAATTAAGATTTAAAAACATTAAGCAGAAAACTGATAGAGATAAAGCAGAGATAAAGCGGTTTTTCACACCGCTGGCGTTCCTAAAAACTTAGAACATGTTCAGTCTTCCGCCCGGTCAGTGGTTGAGGCGGGCAGGCGAGTCCACAAACCGCAGACAGAACGGTCCCCCAAAACCACGTACACAATGTCAAATTACCGGCTGGATTATTTTAATCAGAATCCAGACGGTATTTTAACCTGTTGTGTAGATGCCCTCATTAGGCTAGGTCTACATAGCATAGGACAAAAAAACTCGTCAAAAAACAAAACCTAAAAACTGCTTTGAATTTCAGTTTTTTGACCAAAGCAGCTGCGTTTCCAACGAGTTTTTTGGCGTGTTTTTTTGGCAGTTTTTAATGTATGCAAAATTCATATACCTTGTTAAACATCTGGGCAGTTTTTCAGCAGAATCGCACCAACAAATGTTTTCATAGACTTCAATAGTACATTTTCTGCCCTGCTCTGTCATTGTTTGCAGCATGTTAGAAAAAACAATCAGCAGCAAAAACGAGCAGAAAAAAAACATTCTGTGGAGACTACAGACCGTTTTTACTATTAAAGCCTAAGGGATCTGTTTTCAGTTGTTTTTTCAGCGGTTTTAGAAAATTTAAAACACAGAAAAAAATGACTGAAAATGTGTGCAGTGGAGACATAGACTTACAATGCCTCACATATATCATAGCATTGATAAATCTGGTGCACGTCTAGACATTCTAGTCTATTATTTTTCTTACTTTATACCACTAATTACACCAAAAGTTTGGTGCATTTTTTGGCGCACGGTGTCGCACACTAAACCATGCCCACTTTTTGGGAAACCACAATCCTTTTGTTGGACGATGGGCAGAAGTGTCTAGAACCTGTCAACAACACATAATAAATGTAAATTGCCCCAATGTATCAGGATAAAAGAAAATGGGGCCACCCTCACCTGGTGCTCAAATTAGCTGCGCATCCTGGCACCTGTTAAGAGCAGTAGAGAACATGTGGTACCGCACCTTACTATAGAGAGATGCTACTAGGCCACCAATCACTGCATGCACTTCACTAATACAGGGGTTTTACTAGTAAAATGTTCATGATAATCACATGTGCGGCAGATCGGCAGTGTCTGTGACATTGTATGTTGAGCATAGTTGCCAACTTTTGAAAATGAAAAAGCAGGAGGTTTTAGTGGGCGGCGCACGTAGCGCGCCGCGGCAAAAATTTGCATGGACACGCCCATCTTGTTGGTATGCCACACCCCTTCAAAAAAGCCACACCCACTCCACCTAACTGCATAACGGCTTTGGAAGAAAGCCAGGTAGATGCCCTTATAGCCAGGTAGTAGCCCCCCATAACCAGGTAGTGCCCCTTACAGGCCGGTAGATGCCCCCTTGTAGCCAAGTAGATGCCCCCTCTGTAGCCAGGTAGAGCCAAATTTGTAGCCAGGTAGATGCCCCCCTTTGTTAGCCAGGTAGGTGCCCCCATTGTTAGCCAGGTAGGTGCCCCCATTGTTAGCCAGGTAGGTGCCCCCATTGTTAGCCAGGTAGGTGCCCCCATTGTTAGCCAGGTAGTGCCCCCATTGTTAGCCAGGTAGTGCCCCCATTGTTAGCCAGGTAGTGCCCCCATTGGTTGCCAGGTAGTGCCCCCATTGGTTGCCAGGTAGTGTCCCCTCTGTTGCCAGGTAGTGCCCCCTCTGTTGCCAGGTAGATGTCCCCTCTGTTGCCAGGTAGATGTCCCCTCTGTTGCCAGGTAGTGCCCCCATCTGTTAGCCAGGTAGTGCCCCCATCTGTTAGCCAGGTAGTTCCCCCATCTGTTAGCCAGGTAGATGTCCCCTCTGTTGCCAGGTAGTGCCCCCTCTGTTGCCAGGTAGTGCCCCCTCTGTTGCCAGGTAGTGCCCCCTCTGTTGCCAAGTAGTGCCCCCATCGTTAGCCAGTAGGGGCCCCATTTGTTGCAAGGTGATGCCCCAATTGTTGCCAGGTGAGGCCCCCATTGTTGCCAGGTAGTTGCCCTCTCTGTTAGCCAGGTACAGCCCCCTAAAGCTAATAAAAATAAAATAATAAAATCCACTTACCTCCCCAGGCTCCTGCAGCGCGGCCAGCTGCCGACCGATCTCCTCAGCGGCGCAGGGGGAAGTGAAAAGCAGCCGCACGTCACTCCCCTGCAGCCGAGCGACACTTCCCCCTGCGCCGCTGACCTGTAGGTGCGGCGCACACACCGGCGCCGGACATACAGGGGGAGGAGGGAGCGATCCCTCCTGCCTCCTCCCCGCACAGTGAAAACCGCGGGCGGGTGAAGCGGCCGCTGCGCCTGCTTCACCCGCCTGTAGGAGCGGTCCGGCAGCGCAAGAGTAGCGCACCAGCGCTACTCTTGCGCCGCGGTAATTTAAAGGACCCCCGCCGCCTGCAGGCGGCGGGAGGAATGCCAACTCCCCCGGGCGGGCGGGAGGGGACCCCAAATAGCGGGACCCCCCCGCCAAAAACGGGAGAGTTGGCATGTATGATGTTGAGTGTGGTTTCAAGATACAGGGCCACATGTATGAAACTGTTTAGGTCTAAGGCTATGTTCACACGGCTTAATTGCGGGACGTAGTTCACCCCGCAATTACACCGTGTGTACGGGGGCGGGGTGGGGGCGCTCGCAGCCCGCCGCCCCCATAGACATGCATTATTCTCGGCGCATATATGCCGTGAATAAATAACATGTCACTTCTCTCCCCGCTCGCCGTATTGTGCGAGCAGGGAGAGGAGACGTAATCCATAGTTCTCTATGAGAACTGTGGATCACCGTAATGACTGGGACGTATTTCAGCCGTAATTTGCGCAGCACGCCGCAAATTACGGGCTGAAATGCGTCCCAGAATAAGCCGTGTGAACATAGCCTAAAACTCACTCTTTTGCCCACAGTAACCTATGGGCAAAAAAGTGAGTTTTAGACCTAAACAGGTTCATACATGTGGCCTACAATGTCCCAGTAGAAACCATTGTATGGTGAAAATATTGTATTCGGAGGCCATTGTAACTTGAGAGACCACTATAGTATTATTACTACTGATGCTGCAAATGCTACTACTACTACTACTAACCGTTATCAGTTTTCGAGCAAATAATTAAAAAAACAGGTTTTTTAGCTGCTCAGCCCATCTATATGTTCATGTTTCTTTTTAGCACTTGGACGGTTTATTCCAATTACACGATGCAGTTAATCTGAGCAAAACATAGTTAAAATTAAAATGGGCACCTTTGTTCTTGGATCATAAAATGTTGGATAAGGTGTAGTTGTATTGTTGTGCATAAGAGAATTAGAGGAGAGCAGTATTGTCTGAACAGGTCCAGTAGAGTACAAAGGGAAAGAAAACAACACTGATAAGGCTTATAAAATGAGAGGATATTGACTCAGTTCTCCACCAAAAGAAAGCTTCATATGTCCATTAAAAAGAATGAGAAACACATGGGCAGACAAAGATATAAATAAACTATTCATCTCCAGAATGCTGCATTCCAAAAAGGTGAAACTTTGTTCTGGTCACGAAACTTCTACAGCTGTTCAGCCTTGAAGGGGTAAACAATAAGGTGGTTCCTCTTTAACTACCAAGAAGAGTAATCTCACTTCTTCTCTTTTGTCCTTTTTAAGGTTTTATGTTGTTGTAGATTTACTGTGAACTCTTAAGCGAATCATGATCTCTTGTTGCGTATCAGGGTTATAATTGTAATGCTTTGTGATATTATTATAGTAAACACCTCTTAAGTGCAGCTGGCAGGACTGATCAAGGCCACATTAGTGTGAAGTTCAATAGACTAAGCAGCCAAAACAATAAGAGAACCTACATAAATTGCTTACACTGAGTTCCCTGGGGATCAGAGGGCTTGTCTTACTTTTCATTCTTTTCTTTTTTGACTAGAACATAACACCTTCTAAAATTAGAAGCTCACTCTGCGCACAAATGATCCATATGTAAACATCTGCCTGCTATTTATACCATAAGGCAGAATGAAAAGCCAAGCTTTCTGTACTATTTACATTTCATTAAAAATTAAAAGAAAAGAAAAACATAAACACAAGATAATTTTTTTTGATGACTTACTTAGGAATTTGTGATTAGTAAATACATTTTTTAATTAATGTTAACATTAAGCACTTCCTGTTTAATTTGTATGTAAACACTGCCTTGTATAAGCCGGATTGTACTTTATATGTAGTTGGTGTGAAGATAATTGGACAGAATCAGTAACAGCTTGATTGGTTTTGACAGTGCTTTGCTTCAGAAAATATTTTAAAGATTTCAAGCAGACAAAAAACCTTATGGTATGATCTCACATGTATGTGTGTGTGTAGGGGGGAAGACGTTGCAGATTTTCTGCAGAAAATTTGCAGAATAAAATAGGTGTTTTGAAGAAAATCCGCACTCCAAAATGCACACCAATTGAGATTTTTGAGTGCAGATTTACAGTAAAAATTTCATGTGTATAATCTGCAGCAAATCCCCCCTATGTGAACATAACCGTAGATTATGTGTGTGCAACAAGAATTTTTTAAGAGAATCCGGGGCAGGAATATGATATGATACGATATGGATATGCCATAGATCTACATGAGAATTTCCTCTATTCAGTGGGTGTAATCAGATTTCTTGGCATGGAACCTGCTTTAAAATATCACCTGTTGATTATAGTTTTGTTCCTTATCAGGCTATGTTCACACGGCTTAAAATGGGCCGTATTTCGGTCCGTAATTACGCGCCGAAGTGCGCAAATTACGGGCTGAAAACGACCCATTCATTACGGTAATTCACAGTTCTCATAGAGAACTATGGATTACGTCTCCTCTTTCAGCCCGGCGAAGCCGCCGGGGGGGGAGATAATTGACTTGTCACTTTCTAGCGGCGTATACGCGCCGCTAGCTGTGATTGTCTATGGGCCGGCGAAGTGCCGGCCCCCCGCTCACTCCCCCGCTCCCGCCCCGCCCCTGTCCACACGGCGTAATTGCGGGGCGGTTAAGCCGTGTGAACCTAGCCTCATAGATGGTGGAAAATTCTGCAGCATTTGAACATCAATGCGCATTTCCCAATTAACTCAATGGTAGGCAGTGTCTGGGTGGACCTCACAGATTTTGACAAAGAGTATGGACCACATATATGAAAACTGTTTAGGTCTAAAACTCTATTTGTTGCCCATAGCAACCAATCAGAGTGACCCTCTCATTTTTCCAGAGCACTGAATGAAATGAAAGGGGCGCTCTGATTGGTTGCTATGGGCAACAAAGAGCGTTTTAGACCTAGACAGTTTTATACATGTGGCCCTATGTGTTTAAATCTGCATAAAAATACATTGTGTAAACATAGCTTTAGGTCGCCTTTAGGCAATGTTCACACGGTTTATTTTGGGACGGATTTCAGCCCGTATTTCGCGCCGTACTGCGCGAATTACGGGCTGAAGTCCGTCCCAGTCCTTAGGTAATCCACAGTTCTCATAGAGAACTATGGATTCCGTCTCCTATCCCCCGCTCGCGAAATACGTCGAGCGGGGAGAAAGTGACATGTCAATTATTCACGGCGGTATTCGCGCCATGGGTAATGAATGTCATCTACAACATGACGCTAAAAAGACTTAGAGCGACATGTCCCAAAATGCTTTTTGTGGGTCAATATTGCGCCAAAAATACGACACCATATTCCCGATGTAAATGAACTGTAATATACCAAAACTAGGTGCATTATTAAAGAGGCACAACACATTGTAATGTGCCTAAAATGGCACATTAAATATAGTACCAATGATACGATGTGCGCCTACATAATGCAACGCGCCTATTGAGGCCCATTACATACACTAGTAATGATACGTTATGCGCCTCCGTTACGCAATGCGCCTCGATAGGTGCATTACATACTACAGCATTGAGGTGCATTAATTTTACTATGCAAGGTATACCAGACGCCAGATTTTTGAAAGGATCGTACTTTCAGGTTCACTTTAGAATGATTAAATACGCCTTAAAAAACTGCCGTATTTCGCAAGCGGGGAGAAAGTGACATGTCAATTATTCACGGCGGTATTCGCGCCATGGGTAATGAATGTCTATGGGGCCGGCGGGCTGCCAGCCCCCCCGCTCCCGCTGCTGAGCACTCGGCGTAATTGCGGGCGAAATCGGTCTCGCAATTAGGCCGTGAATAAGCCGTGTGAACTCGGCCTTAGAATGATTTGTTCTGATGTCAGTGTCTATCTATCTGTATATCTACATATCTGTCTGTCTATCTGTGTATATATATACATGTGTGTAGATAGATAGATAGATAGATAGATAGATAGATAGATAGATATGTAGATATAGAGATAGATAGACACTGACATCAGAACAAATCATTCTAAAGGCGACCTAAAGCTATGTTTACACAATGTCTTTTTATGCAGATTTAAACACATACTCTTTGAAAAAATCTGTGAAGTCCACCCAAACACTGCCTACCATTGAGTTAAATGGGAAATCCGCATTGATGTTCAAATGATGTATAATTGATGATGTAGAAAACTATAAGCAACAGGTCATATTTTCAAACAGGCTCCATGCATGTTAACGCAATGGGTGACATGTCCGAAATTTGGCATCCCCGCAGCAGTTTTTAGGCGTATTTAATCATTCTAAAGTGAACCTGAAAGTACGATCCTTTCAAAAATCTGGTGTCTGGTATACCTTGCATAGTAAACTTAATGCACCTCAATGCTGTAGTATGTAATGCACCTATCGAGGCGCATTGCGTAACGGAGGCGCATAACGTATCATTAGTAATGCGCCTCAATAGGCGCGTTGCGTTATGTAGGCGCACATCGTATCATTGGTACTATATTTAATGTGCCATTTTAGGCACATTACAATGTGTTGTGCCTCTTTAATAATGCACCTAGTTTTGGTATATTACAGTTCATTTACATCGGGAATATGGCGTTGTATTTTTGGCGCAATATTGACCCACAAAAAAGCATTTTGGGACATGTCGCTCTAAGTCTTTTTAGCGTCATGTTGTAGATGGGTTTTTATTGGTGTTTTCAAATCCTATAGAGAAGCCTTTGGTGAAAAAAAAGAAAAATAAGGAAAACACAAACCAAAATGCATGGGGCAGTCTTGATAAAACTGTCTTATGCCAACAGAGTGTAAATTTGCACTAAACAGTCTAAGTATGTGCCAAATTTATTAGAGGGGCTCATGCTATTTCCTAAATTTGTGCATCCTTAGACACCTTCGTCTAACATTACACCTCTATTAGCTGACTAAGGGCATGTCACCACGGCAAGGATTTTCGGCCGGTTTTTCAGCCAGTTTGCGGTTTTTCAGACCGCCTGAAAAACCGGCCGAAAATGAGCACAATGGTGCTCTATGCAAAACCTGTGCAGCAGTCCCCACTGCACAGGTTTTGCCGTCGGACGGTTTTGCCGCCGGCGGTCCGGCAGCAAAACATTGTAGAAGCACAATCTTCCGTCCGGTTTCCCGACGGAAGATGTGCTTCTCAATGGGAGGGGGGAGGGCTGTTCTCCGCTCATCGCGGAGAAAAGCCGTCCCCCCCGCGGCCGTGGGGACGGACGCAAAACAGGAAAAATACCGGCCGGCAAACCGGCCGGTATTTGTCCTGTGCAGTGGGACCGCGCCCTAAGAGTCCTGTAGCAGGTTTTCTGCATTCATCAAGCGCCAGTCAACAATATAAGAAAGTATTGGGGTGCTTGTTCTTTATCATTATTGGTGGGTGTTTGAACAAATGATTGCTCTTGTGATCATTTGCGCAAACCCCTCTGCCCATAAACATGTATGCTTCTTGGCAGCAAAGGGGAGATGTACTCTACTGCCGGCAAACAATGATTTTTTACCGCCATATAAAAGATGCGATCAACCAATAAACAAATGTACAGAATTCTGGTGTTATTGCAGTATTAAATCTGCCCTATTGTGTGCACTTCATGTTATATTGCACTATAGTCTAAAAAAAATGCCATTAAAAATGCTATGAGAACTGCCACAAAATAAGTGCAATTTTTTTTCCTGAATCATGCAATGTGTGGACCCATACTAAGGGCACTTAAATATTTAGCAGTAGTTTTTGCTGTGTTATTTTGTGGGGCTCAGAGTCATTTGTTTGCAAGAATTCTATAAAAAAGCAGCTTTGATGTTGATAGTGTTTTAGTGCTATTTCTGCAGCTAGTGCCGTCTTTTTCAAAATGCAGCATAGAGGTATGTTCTGCCTTTTTCTTTATAGGTCTTTCAATCCAATGGTATGCCTTTTTATTCTTAGTAGGAGATCTTTCACTGTATATCAGTATATGTTATTTCTGGCATGTTGTTATGGTCTGCATCAGTTTCATTAAAAAATAGTGTACTGCATGTGGAGCATACCTTCAATGGAACATTCAAATATACTTGCTGCACATAATGGCCAAACACAGTGTGATCCTAGAATTATACCACTAGAGAAATGTCGATGTGTTGACAGCTTTCCCTGGTGGCTATCTGTGATTGGTAGGCTTCAACAGATGACCCTTTGGTAATTAAAGGGGTTTTCTCATTACAGGCTTTTGCAGGCATCTGATTTGTTTCTCTCTCTCTTACAGCTTCAAATACAGGGGTGTGTCTCTCCTCCCAGTAGGCGTGTCTTCCCTCACTGAGGAGTTTTGACATCATCACACCCCCTCCCTGCTCCCTCCTTAGTCATCATCATTCTGTGTGAGCAGTGGGAAAGAGAGGATGTCTGCAGACCTTCTGCAATGGTCAGTTCTCATGCCTGAAGAGCTGTAACCTCCTGTTACAAGCTCCTTGTAACCAGAACACCTGCATTGGTATAAACAGTTATACATACAGCCTGAACTGATTAAACAAATGTGAGAAATTCAAACTATTCTACCTCCTTCCTGAAAGAAGACGGGGAGCAGATTGTATAAGGCTGTTTTATACTGTATGGGTGGGGGGAACATTGTATATAAGGCTGTGTTATATGGGTGGGGAGAGCAGAGTGTATAAAGTTGCGTTATATCTGGCAACTAAAGAGTAATTGCCCAGATCCTTCACATAGAGCTGTCACTGTGAGACGAGCATAGAGAGCTCAGGCAGCTCAGAGGGGAGTGAGAGGAAAACAATGAGAACAAACACACACACAGACAGCAGCTAGCACAGAAATCTCAGGTAGCCAGTTTCAGTTTTACACAGCTCATTGGGGAGGGAACACAGAGAGTGCAGACAGCCAATCACAGCACATGAGGCGTGTCCCGACCAGGGTTGAACTAAATATCAGGCAGCCATTCACAGCAAAGGGGGTATGACCCGACCTTAGGCTACTGATTTACCTCTAGACACACACAGATTAGCTAATATCTTTTATACTAAATGATTTAGGTAATACAAAACAAAAGTAAAAGTGCTTATTTGTACTGTCGCCATCATTACAGATATGATCTTTGTAGCGAAACAACCCATTTAACTCCATGTTTAGGGAGCAATTGAATGCACTTAACCCCTTACCGACACTCGGCGGTAACAGTGCAGGGTGGGGGACACAGTCGCCCTCCCGCCCTGTCTAACCTCTTAGATGCCTAAATCAATGAGAAACACCATTCCTCACTGCAATAGGGGCGCCCGCAGCGAAATCAGGGGCTCCCGATCGTTTAACATAGCAGCTGGAAGCCTTGAGCAGGCTTCCATTCCCGCCATCTTTGTACACCCTAATGCATTGTATATACAGTGCATTAGACTGTAGAAATGATCAAGCCCCCTAGTGGTGAAGCACCCTAGGGGGACTCATAGTCAAAGTAAAGACAAAAAAAAATGTTTTAACCCCTTAACGACCGCCCACCGTCTTTTGACGGCGGGCATTTCAGGTCGTTCGTCTGCAGCGATGTCTTATGACGTCGCTGCAGACATCGGGGTTTGCGGCGCCCGGCGCCGCAATTGCGCTGGGATCGGGGCTGTGCTACACAGCCCCGATCCCAGAGCATCTCCTGCAGGCATCGGGCAGCGGCGGAAACCTCCGCAACCCGATGCTTTAACCCTTTGATTGCGGCAGTGCGTTACCGCAGCGCAATCAAAGGGTTCCCCTGCTCTGTCGGGTGATCGGAACGCCCGGTCACCCGACAGAGCTCAGGGACCGGATGCACAGTCAGCTCTGGGGACCTAGCGTGGCCCCAGAGTTGTCTGTGTATGAAGCCAGTGATTAGGACGCACTGTGTGCTGTCCTAATCACTGCCTGTGTCAAACTGACACAGATTAGCATGTATTAGCATATATGAATATGCTAATACATTACTAAGTGTAAAAAAAAAAATTAAAAAATGTTTAACAGTTCTCCCTTCAGGGGAGTAAAAAAAAAAGTACAAAAAAAACCCCATAAAAAGTGTAAAAAAAAGAATAAAAAAATAAATAATAAAATAAAAAATAAATATTTAATAAAAAATAATTGTACATTAAATTACACGCACAAAAAAACCTACACATATTGGTATCCACACGACCATAATAACCTGTAGAATTAATCTAACAAGTTATTAAGTGTGAAATGTGAATGGTGTAAAAAAAAAATTAAAAAACAAACATTTTTTTTTAAAAAATTAAAAAAAAATACTGCAATTATTTATAAGTGTACTTAAACTATTCCCCTATAAAGTACAACTTGTCTCGAATAAAACAAGGCCTCATACAGCTCCTTCATTGAAAAAATAAAAAAGTTACAACTGTTTAAACGCAAGGAGGCCAAAACTAAAAAAATGTTCTGGTCATTAACTACTTTTCAGGCATTCGGCTTAAGGGGTTAAAGTGTAAAAAAAGTAAAATCATAATGAAGGTTCAAATCAACTCACTTTTACCATTTTACAAATAAAAAAAAAATAATAAAAAAGTTACACATATTTGGTATCGCTGCATCCAAAAAAGTCTGATCTATTAAAATATAACATCCTTTATCCCGTACGATGAACTACGTAGAAGAAAAAAATTCCAAACGCCAAAATTGTGTTTTTTTTTTGTCATTTCATGTCCCATAAAAATTGGAATAAATTTAATCAAAAAAGTCCCATGTATTCCAAACTGGTAGCAATAAAAAGTACACTTCAGCCCGCAAAAATGCAGCCTCACTCAAGTCCATAGGTATTAGTACAAAAAAGTTATTGTTCGCAGAAAATGGCACCATGGTGCAAATTTCAAAAATAGCAAATGTTTGGAACATTTTTACAGTACCAAACCATAAAGGAAACCCTACATGTTTGTTATTGGCGGATTTGATCAACCTATACAGGTTAGAATACAGATAACACATCATTTTTGCTAAAGGATGAACGCTGTAAAAGCAAAACTCTCGCAAACATGGTGCAAGTAAGTTTTTTTCACATTTTGACTCACTTAGAATTTTCTTGCCGTTTCCCAGTGTATTCTATAGTAATATAAATAACACCATTAGAAAGTACATCTTGTCCTGCAAAATAAAAACCCTCAAATATCTATGTAGGTGGAAAACTAAAAAAGTTATAGCTCTGGGAAGACGAAGAGGGAAAAACGAACATAAAAAAAAAGGCCCCGGCAGCAATGGGCCGTTCACACGGCTTATTGCAGGGACGGATTGCAGATGTATTGCGCCCCGTACTGCGCTGCAATACGGCTGGAATACGTCCCAGCCATAGAGAACTATGGATTCCGTCTCTCCTCGACGCTCGGCGAATAGTCACATGTTCGGGGAGAAAGTGACATGTTCATTATCCCTGCGGGATTCGCACCGTGGATAATGAAAGTCTATGGGGCCGATGGGCAGCGCCCCCGCCCCGCCCCTTACTCAAGCCGTAATTGAAGGCGAAATCCGTCCCGCAATTACGGCTTGAATAAGCAGTGTGAACCGACCCTGAGGGGTTAAACGCAGCACCTACATGTTAGTTAAAAGCTGATAAAATATGAAAGGGAATGCATACACCCCAAATTCTGGTGTTTTAATGATGTTTTGGAGGTCAGTGACTATTTTTCTGAAAATCTAGCATGTAGAAGGTATGTCAGGCTATCATGTGTTTACTCACCTTAGGTCACAGGTGTTGAATACAAGTTCCGCAGACCAAATTTGACATGCAACCTCATTTTATGTGGCCTGTACTGGCTCAGCAAAAGAGGATCCCATAGTTACATTTTATACAGTTTCACTTTAAAATTTGGCCCTTTTATAGCAACCATAAGGATATTTTCACACGGTGTAATTGCGGGGAGCATTTCGCCACGTATTTCCACTTCAACGCGCCCAACATGTACCCTGCAATTACAGTAATTCATAGCTCTCATAGAGGGAGAGAAGTGACAGCTCTCTACTACGCACCGCTGATCATGGAAGTGAATGTCCGCCCCCTCTGCACTTGAAAGTACGCACTGAACAGCACTTTCTACCATGACACACGGCTTTCTGTGGTGCGTACAGTATGTGTGGCAGTAGGCCATGTGTACATTCTCTAATGATGAAGCCCTAGGTAAAAATAAGTCTGACACTCCTGACCTAGAGCTTATAATATAACTTTCAATAATAAAAAAAACACCACTAAAATCACATAAAAAAGCATAAAAAACTTGTCTGTAGACAATATGAGACTCATGGGTCAGTCTGCAATTGTGTCTGAATTGTTTCAAACCACATCTTTGCTGTATAAATATACTGTTTCATTGATAATTTACATATGTTAACATGGTAATGATATTATTTTCCATTCATATAGTTAGACTTTTTCCTATAGATAAACTGTTGATTTTGAAAGCACCGGACGATCCACCAACAAACACAGTTAACATTTTGTTGGCCTGAGTTTGTTAGTCATTTTTATGGTCTCCTCCATGTCAGCACTTTTCCTTTCAGAAGTGATTTATCATTTTATTCACTATATAGCATTTCAACCTCAATGTAATTAAAAACGAGGCCAGTCTCCCTCACACCACCCTACTCTTCTATCAAAGAAAGAACAAGATCTGTTTTATTTAGCACTAAATAGATACATTTTCCCCTTTAGGATATTGTGAACAATACAATGGGAGGCCTCAGGTGGATTTACTGATCAATGCTTATTACATTTTACTGTTTGTAGTACACTGTTATTTATGAAGCTCTTTTCAGACAAAAGTCATGTTACATGAACTACCACTTTATTATTAACCACTGTAGGCATTCAGGAACAGAAGTCAAACAGTGGATAAAATGTTAAGAACTATTACAATTTATTCCTGGCTAGTCAGGTAATGGGATATGACAGGCTGAAGCTTAACTTGGTAATATTACTAATCTCTTCCAGTAGCTAGGATCTGCATACATATTAGATTTGTCAATGTTGGGCTCTGTTCACATTTCGTCTACGTTGAAGGTATGTCACGGCCAGCGTCGGTGAGCGCAGTGAAAAAAAGACTGCAATTGCTATCAAGACACCCTTCTAGAAAATACATTTTCCATGTCGGCCAATGGACTTATTGGAGGTTTACATTGGGAAATAGTCCCAACATATACATCCTATGTATACAGAGACAAAGGGCAACATGTATGATCCAGTCATTTTCATTGTTCTGGTGAGAAATGCGGCAAAAGTGAGCATTCCGCCTTTATTCCCTATGTAAGGCGCATGTTTGGTGCACTGTGCACCAGACCCAACACCTTATAATGTGCCAAACATGTGGAGATGTTCTGGGGGGGTGTCGCATCACATGTGTAATATTAGACAAATGTGTGAATGTGGGACAGCAAAACATGGCACATAACTGCTCAAGCAGCCAGACCAATTTAAATGTGGCCTGCCTGAGTAGTCATAGTGGAACTTGATTTGCCATTAGGGCCAAAAATGTCCCTTATTTCTCAACTTATACCAGTACAATAATAAAAAGGAATTAAGGATAATTATCAAACTATCTAAAATTAAATTACATGAATGTAATAATAAATTATATATTATAAAAATATAAAATTATCTCCTATAAAATGTATTTAAAACTAATATAATCTAAAATTAATTTTAAATTAAATAATATAAATTAATGAAACTAATACAGCATCTGCCATGAACCCCATTCTCAATGAACTGTTTTAGCAGCCATTATCGAATTCTGGTATTCATTTACACGTTTGGCACATTACTAATGCACCAAAGCAACGTGGCATACCAAACATATGCGCTAGGTGCCTCAAGCCTCAGGCACCATTTAAGACTGCACATTCACCACTTTCATATATTCAGGCCCATTATAAGTATATAGACACAGAAAATTGTGTTGAGGCGCCTAGTTTCATCCATGTCGCCCAAAATGTGAACAGAGATTGCAGACCATCTTCACAAGAGAATTTTTAACTTGAGTCAGAGAATACATGGGAACACATGGTGAGATAAAACTCTCATGGGTTCCTGTTATAGAAAATTGTATACTGTGTAGTATATTTGTATACACTGTTCCTGTGGAGCCATCCACTGTGCTCTCCAGTGCTACCTTCACAAAACAGACCCATCCACCTTTCTATGTTAGTGGTGCATCTTCTCACAGGACAGCCATACACTATACTCTTTACAGCTGCCAGGTTGTGAAGGGAAAGAGAAGTGAATCTCTTGTCAACCATGTCTACACACAGCAAGGGTGTAACTGGAATTCATAGGGCCCCATAGCAGAATTAGATGGGGCCCCACAACCTAATGACAATAAACTAAAACAGCATAAGTAGCAATAGTTAAAGGTATAAATGATACTGCCATATATCAGTGAACCCAACCCACATGGTGGAGAGCAGCAAGCAAGCAGTAATTACTTGTTTCCTGCAAAAAACAACAATGTTCTTGTACCTGTGTGGGCTCCTCAACCTCTGGGCCCCATAGTCCATAGACTATGGCTGCTATGGCTATAGTTACGGCCATGACACACAGTACTCCAGTTCATACAGTGACACTGGTGCTGTGCCCTCTATATGCAACTTTCTTCCCTCCCCTCTTTCATTCTGCAGCTTCATTATATTCCCTTATACCTTACCTGAGTATGAAGCCATCAAAGGTACAGGACTTATGTATCTCCAGACAGACAACTCCAATGGAAGACCCACTGCACAAAAACGTATACTCTACAGTATACGTTTTTGTGCTGGATAATAATAAATATATGGATACTGTTAAATGGAGGTTCTTGCTGAAATCCCATAACATTCCTTTTTTGGTCTATGAGAAGTTAGTTAACATCTTAAAGACCAGACTATTTTAGGACTACGACTGAGCATTTACTTTGATTTTTTGATTATCATCTACACAGTTCTACATCTTTTATTTTAAATTTGCTCACTGTAGCTGTATCGGGTCTTGTCTCTTGTGGGTTAGGTTAAAATTATTATTGGTACTGTCTTGGGTCATGTACAGTTTCTTTACTTACTTTTACTTTTATGGGAAGGAACAAAAAGCAATTCTGCTTAAACAATATTAGTTTCTTAAAGGAAATATGTCATCAAAAATGACTTATTGTTTAACTCAGGTTTTTATGTTAATCATATTTTTAGGAATTTTTTATTATTTTTTTTAATTTTCCATATCATTTTCAATATTTTTTGTAATAATTCCTAAGTCCTGCAGTTTTCACTTTGGCCACTGAACCCAATAATAGTCTGACACTTCCTGTTCTGCAGAGAGAGATTTTCAGCAGTCTCTCTCCATCCCTGCACAGTGGATCCAAAAATGCCATTTGAGCAATCACTTAAGGCCCCTGTGTGCATGAAGCTGCTGTAAAATATCTCTCTGACTGCTGTTAAAGCAGTGCAAGCAAGAATGCTTTTCCCATAATCATAGACGACTGAATTGAGAAATCTACAATCAGAAAATAAAAATGGCTAAGAAGATTATGGGCGACAAGTATGATCGGGCTTTTCGCCTGTTTTCTGGCGTATAATGCGCCTCACTGTGCCGTCTCCGCTGTCGAACACAGTAATGCGCTGTTAGGCACAAGCTTCGCCACTTTCTTCTGAGCCTAACATGGAGGGGCGGTCTGTGAGCGTTCTGGGGCGGGACGCAACTCAATCGAACTCTCCGACGCATGTATGAATATGGGTCGGCAAAGTGAGGCGCACTAGAGCTCCCACAGACAGACCAATTTCAATGTGGTCTGTCTGTTGGAGGTGTCAAAGTTTGCCCCACATGTATGAGCGCACTTCGGCACCGACATACATCAGGAACAGTTTTCACGGAAAAAAACGTGAAAACAGGCGCTTCGACGCGCCGATCTTCATACATGTCCCCCTATGTATTCATTTAAAAAAAAAAATAATTGACGACAGATTCTCTTTCATTTTCTTATAGTGGTTGCTAAAAATGTTGTGTTTCCACATAAATAGTTTTAATGTTTGAGCACTTTTGCAAAGTAAATGCTTGTTTTATATAATAAAACATTTTTGTCACCGCACACTGAGAGATGTATAATAGCTTGCTTTTTATGCTTTTTTGCAGGATGTGTTGTTGGTAAGGGAGTTATGTTTACGTAACAAATATGAAGAAAAGGTTTTTTTTTTTATCAGCATGTTATTTGGAAACTTTATAAAACTGCAATCATATAATAATAGATGCTGGCAGACCCAGGGACCTTTGTTAGGCTCTGAATCCCATAGTAGCCCATCAGTACCACTCGAGAATCCTATAAAAGGGCACCAGAAATCCCTAATCTATATAACAGAGAAACTCCCATAAAATCAATATACAACTGAGAGAAAAGGAGTCATATCTTATCAAAAATTTAAACAAATTATTTTATTATATCAAAAAATTGTTAAAACCACATACAAAAGAAGAGGAACCAATATACAAATGGAAACATGGTAATGAAGTGGATAATAAACAAATACCCATATATTCTCCAATCTCATAAATCTAATAAGCGGGATAGATGTGTCATAAAGATAAGTATATAAATTCTGTATTATGTATATAACAAGTATCTGACACACATAGCCTACAAAGTATCAAAAGAGACCCCTAAAAGTATAGCAAGGAACTGATTCCAAGTAAACCCCATATATGAGTATACGGTAATAGAGGCACCCCAGAGTACCACTTGAGAACGTTGTATGGCGCTGGTCCGGGTGACAGAGATGGCCAGCTCTCTCTGCCAGACAACTTAGATGCCATAGTCAATAGCAGCTGTGGCATCTAAGTAGCTAAACTTTGGGCGGATCAAAGTTATCTATTGTCTGTAGAATGTTTGTATATCATCACCATTTTCGATGAATACACTGGGAAGCACCCACGAGATGCCCTTGATATATATCCATCAATGTGTAAAATTCCTTTAAGACCATTATTAGCATGAAATTGATGCTGCTTTTTTGAAAATGAAGATATTCTGCTTTGTCCGTGCTTTTTTTTAAATTGTTTTATTATTGGTCAGTTGTGCCAATAGGTTTAAAGTGCGCAAGAAACTTTTCAAAGAAATAATATTTAAAAAAAAAATGTAAGAGAAAGAAACATTTTTACAATATTGTTGTTTTGAGTAAAATGTTTATGTCAAACATAATTAAGCCTCCAGCATGCTTGCTGACGCCCATTATGAGAGTAGTACATTCATTCCTACTGGCATGCTCTTGCACAGTGCTTGTTGAGCTTTTTTCATGGTCTATGACTGTTGCCACAGAGAAATAATGTGTAAGATGTTATACAAATAAATATATTCATGCGCTTCATCTCTCTAGTTACTCTGGCAACAACAATTAGACTAATCAGCACAGACCAGGGACATTTGATGGCTTTATTTACAGCATAGTACACAATATGCATTGATGTAACAAAAAAAATGGCTTGCTGTGCCATTATTGCAATAGCTATATGTTCTGTTACCTTTACATGCATAGTTATATGTTTTGTTATCTTTGCATGCATAGCTATATGTTCTGTTACCTTTACATGCATAGTTATATGTTCTGTTATCTTTGCATGCATAGCTATATGTTCTGTTATTGTTATGTCTCCTTTTATAGCATTATTTTCTTTTCTGCTGTCTGAGCTGTTACTGACCTGCTGTATATCTGTTTACTGCTTTTGTATTCTGTTATGGCTATATTTATATTATAACTATGTGTTCTCTTAGGCTATGTCTACACAGCATATGTTAAAATGCTGTCCAAAATCCAATGGTATTTTAACATCACCGTACCACATTTTTTGCTAAAAAAAAAACATGGTCGGTTTTTTGGCTTAAAAGTCCCACAGTAGAAAATCCGTGCTCTCTATGGGCACAGGATTACAGTCGGATTTTTGAAGGATTCTAGATACTGAATGCGCTTAAAAATCCAGCTGTAATCCTGTGCTGTTTAGACATTGCCTTAAACAGGCCATACACATTAGATTCATTTTGGTTGCGTCGGCCAGGTGTGGGGGCCTACCTAGTCTCCCCTGGTGTTTTTTGTTGGGGTAGAGAAGAATCAAACTGGTGAATTTGAACATCTTTTTGTGCTCAGGGGTGATAAGTTACCACCAGAAGGGTCTAATACCAGCTTACGTTTCTCTCCTTCATTCATTGCATAGTGTTAGTGAAGAGAGATACATATCAGCCGATAGCTATCTAAATTGTGTGACTGGCTTTCTTGTTATATGTTTTGTTACAGCTATATCTTTAGTTCTTGCTTGTCTGTTTATTTCTAAGAACAGTTTGAAAGTGGTATACTTGTTCCTGCAGTAATGCACCTGAAATTTCTCTACAGAAGCTATAAATTTATAGTATCGTACGGTTCTAGTGCGCACGCCCCCCAAAGTCAGGAGCATTACTAAGTGTTGCTTACGCTCTGTAATGCGCCTGATTATGGTGCGGGAGGCATTACACTAATGTGAACGGCACCTGATGTCAGGCTGAAAATATGCCAGACTTCCGCAGCTCCGTTCAAACATGCCGTCCATGGCCTATAAAGGGCAATTGGAAAGAGGAGCTATATCAAAATTAGTTATAGACTTTATATGTCACAGATATGTTGAAAATCTGGTTGGATCCTATATACTCTATGTAACAGTCACCTATGGATATTCATAATCCGTTAGACCAAGATAATCTGGAGTGGTCAGAAAAATGGAAACTCATATTGACAACTTTGTTTTTCATGTTTTATGGGAAATTTCCAAAAGGCTCTAATGTACTAGTATGTGTTAAAGGCACAATATTAGGCACACCACTAAATTCAATAGTTATCCATATGTTTTGCCAATGCTTATAAATTATTTGACATAAACAATAATTAATGCTGTTCAGTACATGAAGTGCAGCTAGATCTATATTTCTAGTAATTATCTAACAGTTATCAAAATGCTAATATAGAATGTTACATAGGTGACCACCTTTCTGTGGAAATCTAAGTCACATTTTCTTACTGTGAAAGCAGTTTCAATTTGTTTTGTTTTTTTTGTGTATACATCTGTGTCTGTTTAATATTTTAATAAACTTCTTAATGAGTTAATTTGTTCATACATTTTAATTTAAACACTTCTGGACCACTGTATATTAAATTTAGCACCTGATCACACGTAGGTTGGAAGGTATCCAATATTTTCTTGTAAGGACCGTTCTTTTCTTGTACACTGCAGAAATTAAGATCATCTCCCTAGGGAAGACAATTAAATTAAGACAGTATGTTACGTGTGCAGTGAAAGATCTGGAATATTTGCATCTGTTATGTTGCTGGGAAGCCTTAGTGCAGATGTAGCATAGCTGAGTTTGTCAGTGTAGTGTAGTAGTGCTACGGTGCAGTAGTGTTCACAATTACTTTTTAGTACAGTCCCTTCTGACATCACATTATGTTACATCCTTATATATATAAAGTTATATATAAATATATAAATTCCATAAAAAAAAACATTTATTGTATGTTAAAACTGCCTGATCAGCACTGTTTGCTTTGCTATTCTTGTAACTTTTAAAGATCTCTCAATTGAATTCTAAGGTGACAGCAGCTTCCATGAATTAGTAAAAAGGGTTGAAGAAACATATCTGGCAGTGCCATAAATGTTACGTTTTAACCCCTTAAGCACCAGGCCTGAAAAGGCCTTAATAACCAGTTACATTTTTTTCGTTTTTACTTCCCTGCGTTTCAGCAGTCATAACTTTTTTTTTGTTGTCTGTGACGCAGTTGTTTGAGGACTTGTTTTATGCAGGAGAAACTGTATTTTTGAGGACCTAGTCTGAGTTGAGTTTACTGCATAATCTTTTTAAAAAATGTTTGCAGTGTGAACATAAAAAAGCGTTTTTCTGCATTTTTTTTTAATTATATGTAGACAGTATTCACATTTCACACTAAGTAAACCTGTTAGATTAATTCTACAGTTTATTACAGTTGTGTGGATAACTAATATGTGTAGAGTTTTGATTTTTTTTTGTGTGTATAATGTATGCACAATAATTTTTGTTATTAAATATTTATATTTATTTTATTTTTTCCATACTTTTCTATGTTTTTTACGTTTTTGTTTTTTAATCCCATTAAAGGAAAACTATTTGTACTCTTTTGTTACACTTCTGTATGCTAATACATTACACGCTGTGTCAATTTGACAACGGCTGCTGTCAGGGCACACTGCGTGTTGCGTACTACTATGCAGACAGCCCTGGGGCTACTCTAGTTCCCCAGGGCTCACTGTATAGATATTCGTCAGGTTCCATCAGGTCACCAGGAGTTCCAATGACCCAACATACCAGGGCAATCCCCTTTGTTTATGCCTTGGTCAGGGAGAACTACAATCAAAGGTATAAACAGCAAGGATCGGAGGCTTCCTCCGGCCGCTGCCATTCACAACCACTGCTCTAGAAATGGAGCTGTTAATTACAGCTCTGTTCCTAGTGCAGTTGCAGCGCTGTGAGCCACATATCCCCTCTGTAGGCAGAAACGTCTTATGGAATAGCTGCAGACAGACCACTAGCTCCACCCGCTGTGAAAAGACAGTGGGTTGTCATTAAGGGATTAAAGTTTTGTTTAAAAGAAAACACCCTGCGTTATAAGATTACAGTAAATACAAGTGTTGTAATGATTAAAAAATAAGACTAATTTTTAATAATTATATTGTCTTTAACATCTTATGAAAGTAGCAGGTAAGTGTAGTTGCTGTGCAAGCTTTTGTTCACAAAATTAAGGTAAGAATTCATTTCTTAAAAAAATAATATTATTTAAGAAAATAAAAACGAAATAATAAATTTAAGTGCTTGGCAATTATAGTTCATAATCTTGCAGGTTTATAATCCTGCATACTTGGATATCTCATTTTATAAATGTTGGCTGCCTTTTATCACCACCAGGGGGCTGATATGTCTGCACCGCCTATTCAGATCAGCAGGGGTTCTATACTTCTCTATTGTGGGACCAACAGGCAAATTTACAAATATATTTATGGGGGGAACAGAAAACTGATGCTCTGTTTTACCAATATGTCAATAGCTATGAGACCAAAACACATCTCATTGACCTCTATTATGACATTATTTGCAAACACCTTCATTCATTTACCCATATTAAGTACAATGTGGTCAAATAAATATTTTTTCCTATAATGAACAAAATCTCTCCTCAGTGAATTAATTCCAGTTGTTTAATTATCTGTGTTTGAAATGAATAGTACATTATTATAATTTCAATATGTACCCCCCTGCGTTACAAAACTATGTGACATATATCTAACTTGCACACTCACCCCTATTTTTAACATATCATTAGCAAACAAATAATAATCACTGAGACATGAAGTAGCATTATAAGACATGAACAGTGTGCAGTGAAGACAGGGAAAATAATTGAAAGTTGCAGAAAGGCTGTTGTTGGATCTTGTAAGAAATGGCTAGAAAATTAGATTAATCAAGGAACAGACATTAAGAAGAAAGTTTGTGCGAATGGTTGACAGTCTTGCTCTTTTCCTCATTTCAAATGTTGGCAGAGTAGCAGCCAGCTCCTAGGGAAATGTGCTCCTTTCATACTTGAGTAATTGATGAATTGTATGCAATATGCAAATGAGAATCCATAAATCTTATGAATGACAGCTTAATTTATGTGAGCCTTAATGAATGCAGGATTAGATTTTAATTAAATATCCTCAAAGGCACCCTGAGTAGTAGTTTTTTTAGGCCTTGTTTTTTGAAGACTTGTTTCACATGCAATGCATTTTATAGAAGTGAAGAATCAGCCAAAGCAGCTAATGCAAATGGTCCTGTGTTCCGATGAAAAGTATTGTTCAGTTTTGTAAAGCAAACAGTACTTGAATTGATAATAAGCCTGCACAGATTCAAAGATCGCAGGCTGTTTTGAAAGGGATTTTCTTCTAATTTATAAGCTTTGCTTCTTGTGTTTTACAATTTTCTTTCTTGCTTCTTTTCTTACTAGACTAGGCATTGAAATATTCAGTCATCCTGGATATTAGTATAATATCTTAAACTAACAGGTCATTCAAGTTAAAAAAAAACGCCTTTGGCTCTAAAAATCCTTCATTCCTAACACAGCAATAGCGCATTTTTCGTCTTTTTTATATTCAAAAGTTTTAGCTTTTCTACAGGTAGGATAAATTTGACGGTTCACCAATAATTTGATAGGGTTAGAACTCCACCTCAGACTTCTGCCTACCCTAACTGCAAGCAGGATGTGGGGCATCATGCCTGATATACAGTTCATACCTACATTTGACCAAATTAGGCTTGGAAAAGTTCACTTTATTTTTTCTATTAGGCAGTAAGCTTACACTGGTGGTCAACATTCAAAAAAATCTTCCTCTGTATACAGCAACATAGGTAATACCTGGGGTTTATTTGATGAAAGGTTATAGCAAAATTAGAATGGTTTGGTGTGTGGATCTAACCTTTACTATTTTTATCTAATAAAGGTGCAGAATTAGATGTAAGCCTTACAGCCCCTTACCAAATTATAGAATCGCCACATTTAAAGGAAGTCCACCTAACTTTTTCACTTTGTAGCAATTACAAAATTACATAAATTTATTTTATTCTTAAAACATAACCCTCACAAATTAAAACCAAATGTTTTGATAAATAGCATATGTTTTTCTCAATTATATTGTGAATGAAGTTATGCAGTCATTCAGTGTTATGAAAAAGATGGATTCACCTTATAATTTACATTTCTTAGACAAAAACTGGCTGCAATTAAAAGGGAGTGCTTGCATACCTTAAATGGGTTTTCCAATGAAGGCATTTCATGCATGGTTTGTCCTACTTCAGCTTTCAATGTGTTCGAAAGAGGATGTATATAACTTGTTTGAACTGCATATCATGTTACTCAGCAGGCTGACATCACCATGCCTTTCCCCACAGTGTGCTTACTCTAGTCAAAAAAGGTCTGTTTCTGTAAAGAGCTGTGAGTAGCTACAATGTAGCCAAATGGTTAGCATTTCTGCTTTTTAGCATAGGGCCCTAAGTTCAAATACCTGCAGGAACCAAATATGTAGATTTTTTTTTCTCGGTGCACATACCTGATTGAGGTTTCTTTTTTCTTTTAATTTATTTGCACTGTTTGACTAATTACTAAGGAGTACAGAGGACAGGAGTAGAATGACAGCACCTGGGGTTGAACACTTGCTCAGCAGTGAGTATATGTGATTTATAAGCAGGGAGACTGAATATAGCTTCCTGAGAGGAGAGGTGATGTCTGAGCATGTGTGGCCAGGACTGAAGAGCTCTCGTCCCTGGTCGTATCCCCTGGAGACAAGCTGTACACTAGGGATCTCTAAAGTAGAAGCTACAGTGGGTAGGGAATGTATTCAGACCCCTTTTTTCTTACTCTTTCTTTCATTGCAGCCGTTTGATAATATCCCAAAAGTTTTTTGCTCATTAATGTACACTCTGCATCTTGAAAGAAAAAGAAGAAATGTAGATATTTTTGGTAATTTATTAAACAAGAAAAACTGAAATATCACATGATCTTAAGTATTCAGACCCTTTGTATTAAGTAGAAGCACCCTTTTGAGCTAATACAGCCATGAGTCTTCTTGGGAATGATGCAAAAAGTTTTTCACACCTGGATGAGCAAAAAAAGGAACTTTTTGGATCTTACCAAATGGCTGCAATGAAAGAAAGAGTAAAACATTTAAAGAGGTATGAATACTTTACCAATGTAAAACACAAATAGTACAGAATTTTTAATGATGATGAATGGTAAAAATCTGGGCTGTGGAGACATAGTCAGAGTTGTGGAGTTAGTGTCCATGTTAATTGAGTCAGACTTCAACTCCAAAAATATATAACAAATTGGTACAGTTAGTTCAATGCAGTGCCAAGAGCAAGAGGAACTGAGTCTTGCCAGTGCTACTTTTACTATATCTTCAGCCTCATCAGATGAGGAGTTTAGTTTTGAAAAGTATTTGGATGACATGGAGCAGGCAAAGCATTACCGCAGGGGAAGAGATTCTGCTTCTTTAGCAAACAGATTGACCATATTTCAGCAAAATGTTTCACTTGCACTCAAAGAAGTAGAAGAGTTCAACCGTTCATCAGACCTGACTGTGCCTGAGGCAATTCCTTTATACCCTGAGATTGTTAGAAATGTTGCCCATGTGGTCACCGGTTTGCCAGCAACCCAAGTTAGTGTAGAGAGGCTGTTCTCTAGCCTGGAAATAATGAGATCAGATGTGAGGTCATCTATGAAGAATCGGATGGAGGTGACACTATTTCTCAGAATAAATTGATAGACTCACTCAACAAATGTTATTCAGTACGTTTTTGTTGAAAACTGGTTTTTTTTTGTCACGTACTGTAGCGTTTTGCATATTTACAATTTATTAAAGTTGACTACAATTTATATGCAAATACAGACACAGCTTAATGTTGTGTTCCCATGCCAGACATTTATTCCATATCCACAGAATATACCATAAATATCTGATAGATGTAGGTCATACCATGCTTACTTGGCTCTCTCCATTGATTTCTATAGAAAGTGTGCATAGCTGTATTCAAGACTAATGAACGTGAATAGAGGTGGAAAATTCATCTATCAGACATTTGTAGCATTTCCTATGTATATGTCCTATATAAATATCTGAGTTGCAAATACGTCTCCAAGCAGCACTAAAGTATGAGGAACTTCACCAAATGACGTTCCATTTCCTGTATTCCTCTTAGTGTGAAATAATGACAATGGGATTTGTGGTTAACTACATTTTGAAGCGTTGACTGCACTAAGATCTCTATGCTTTTTAATGGGCTTTTACCAAGTTAGGGTGGTGGGTGACAGCTGTAGAGTAAAAGTGGGTGACAACTCTAGAGTAAAATTACAATGATCCGTTGTCAGGAGGGGTGATAGATCAGAAGAGTTATGACCTGTTCACACTGACCATATCAACAGGGTTTGCTTGATAATTGGCCAGCATAAATGTGCCATAAGAATCATGTTCAGTTTGATAAGTCTTCTCTATGTTTTATCATGTGGCTTCGAAGCTGAGCACCTGTGATTGCTCTAGGTCACTTGCTCGAGGCTCGTTCATGTAAATAGACTCCATGACATCATATTCTTCTTCTGTCCATAATTTATTGGCTATGCTATTAATTGATGTCTTGATAAAACTCATTTACGCTATTGAGCCTAGGCCTAGTAGCTAGTTCTGTATTGTCATTTTGATTTGATTTACATTAAGAATTATAAGGCAACATATGACAAATGTGAATACTTTATGTTCACTCTATGTATTTCCTTATATTATTATTATTATTTAATAATAATAATAATAATAATAATAATAACTAAATTGAGGTAGCATGCTCAATATTCCATCCGTTCACCCAAACACACTTCCATGCATCCATCCAATGCCTAAGCTATGTAAGGAAGAAAGGCCTTCAGTAGCTTTTTGTTGTCAGTTTAGGTCCATGGCAAATATCTACAGGTACTGAGGGCAAAGGCTTTTTATAGAAGCTTGTTTATTCAATAAATACAATCATTTACATGAATTATTAATGGCTGTTTTAAGTAGATCTGAACAAAGTGGTGCAGATTAGGAAGCATTCTGTATTGTGCTTTTCACAGCCCTGTCCAATATATGCATGACATGACTATTTTTAGGCCCTGTTAAATGATGCATCTGATGATGAGCAGATTCTTTGTACTTTGAAAGGTTCACAACAAAGAATCTGCTCTATATAACGATCTGACAATCTGTACAGAACTTGAATACAAATGTAAAGCAACCTCTACGAGTAAATTCAGTTTATATAAAATTACCTGAAACACATCATTTCCACTTCATATAAGATCTAACTGTATTTTTTTAACTATTGACTTGTTCTAGCTTTTTATGCCTAGAGTTCTCCTTTACCATCTGTGTCGGATTTTATTGTAATATGGACACAGATGACAGCAGAGGAGAGGAACAGAAATCTGATACAACAGGCAGCTTTGTATGTTTCCTTTTTTAATGAATAGATAACACAAGTACCTTCTACAGTATACCCGACTACAGCCTCTTTTATTTTCTTCTTCAAAGTAAGCAATGCTGATGAATAGTCGGTGAAAAATTAGAACAAAAAGCTATTTTTGACAATCAGCATCCCTTTTATTCTATAGTAATGTGGAAGGAAGCATTTGTATTAGTTCTTGCAGTAGTACTTTTAATGAAATGTAATATCGGTCAATTATGCTGCTAATTTTTAAGATCAGAGAGGTTTTGTGGTATTTCAGTACTAGTACCAGTGCAGATTAATGGGCTTGAAGCTTTGATGTTTTTATTTTTTTATTTTTATCACATTATAATGCTTTACTTTTAAGGTGCAAGCAAAGAAATTCCACACGGCACTTACCAAATCCTTTTGTTGTCTTTTTATTTTTATCCACAGATGTCATAGCAATTCAGGGTATAAATAGTAGGCTGGCAACAGGCGATGGCGATTTCACATAAAATTATACTTTTTCTAGCCTGCTTAATGTGGTAACAACTGTGCACACCTAAAGTAGCATTCTGCATGCCCATGTGGCTCCAAAACACCATGCCTAGGTGTATACAAATGTCATCATTACATGACAAATCAAAAGTAGAGGATCATTGCATTGGTGTACACCATCCAACTAGCTTCTTTTCTTGATAACATTCTAAGGCAGGGGTGTCAAACTGCGGCCCTCCAGCTGTTGGGAAACTACAATTCCCATCATGCCCACTGTTATAGATTATACAAATGCATGATGGGAGTTGTAGTTTCCCAAAAAGCCAGAGGGCCACAGTTTGACAACCGTGTTATAAGGTGATCTCCCTCTAAATAAGGTACTTGTACATGTTCAGTATCTGCAAAACTCAACACAGCAGGGTCCCCTCCAGGTCTCTTCTCAAAATGTTTAATATTTTATATGTTTTTTGTATTATTTTACTTTAGATTTTACAGAAATAAACAGAAAAAAAAACCACATGAATACTATGGAAAAACAGCAAAAAATGATGTTAATGAACACAGGCATTCATTGAACACTATACATGATTATTTTATTACATGTTTATTACTCTATTTAAAGTGTAGAAGCAGAAAAGGAGAACATTTGAAAAGTATTTATTAGGATTGTCATAATCACAATTGAGAAGTGTGCAGAAATAATGTGTATCACAACTAAACTTTATTTACCTCACACATTCGTTAGTAGTTTATGTCAACTATAGCAGCTACTCCTGAATTCACAAGTCTGAGTAACTGTTAGATGTGACAAACTCTTAATTCAAGAAAATCCAAGGTGGGTATCATAGTACGTCTAAATCTTTTATATATAAAAGTCAACTTTTAATGCACTGAAAAGGGTTTAAACCCTATAGTTATTTTAAAGAGAACCTGTCACATAGTTTATGCCCCCCTTGCTGAGGGCAGCACAAGTGAAAGACATGCTGTTTCCAGCGCTGTGTCCCTTATTCTGTAAGGACTCGTTTACACAGCAAAATACCGGTCGGTTTATCCCTTCCCATTCACATGTTTATATTCCATCTGAAAAAAGCAGTGGGGACTGCTGCATGGGTTTTCCATAGAAGCCTGGTGTGTTCGTTTGCAGCCGGTTTTTCAGATGGTCTGCAAAACCACAAACCGTCTGAAAAAACGGCCGCAAACCTGTGCTGTGGGGACATGCCCTAAGATGCTGTAGTTTTCAAGGATTTAGTGCTAAAATCTGCAGTTTTCAGCCAGAAAAAAGTAATGAAAAGAGTCCGTTTAATTCATGCCCTGCCCACCTGAGGCTAACCCCGTCCACCTCACAACTGATTAACCTGTTACGTTGAATAGGTAGAAACATGTGAATAACTGCCAGGTGGATGGGGTTAGTCTTTGGTGGGCGGGGCTAACACCTTCCCATGAATACGATTTGAGCTTTAAATAATGTCTGTCACTAGCTTGTGCTGCCCTCAGCAAGGGGGGCATAATCTATGTGACAGGTTCCCTTTAAACCCACTGCAGCATAAATTTTATATAATTTTATATAATATCTATATATAGATATATAATAGTTTGGTAGCTTTCCTTGGTCAGTTCAACAACCAGTACAGTAATTTCAAGATTGGCTCGGTGGATAAAATTGTATTAGGCTATGTCCGTATGGATTCTGACTTGAAATATTTGTCTAAAACCGAGAGTAAACCATTCCCAATGACATCAATAGAACATACGTGTTGGAGATCATACAATGGGTATTTTTGGCGGTTGTTTTTTCACCATAAAAAAAATCTTAGAACATGTTCATTCTTTGGTCGAAAAATGTGTGGAAATTTACTAAAACCTTGTGTAAAAAGCATCCCAAACATTTGTATTTAGTTTTTAATGTAGATCCTCCTCCAAAACCAAACGGGACTCGTTTCTGACTATAAACCACAAGTAAAATAAAGGAGCCTAAATCTACATGCAATGCCACGTGAAATACTTGTAGAAAACCATGTTATCGGACACGGTTTTCAACGGTAGAATCGATGAGTAAATTTTAGTCGTCATGTGGACGTGTCCTAACAGTATTTTGTAAAATGTTGCCATGTTGCCAACTATGTTAGTAGTAGAAGTAGTACAATATAAGTATAACAATTTCGTATAGTATTATATATTTGATATAAAAAATGTTATCATTGCCACGCAACAGTTAAAAGATTTTCAGCATAGTGTTAAATCTTGCATCCACATTGCAGTCAAGTGGGTAAATGACCTAAAATAGGATTTCTGAATGGACAGTAATTACTTCTTGTTGCCCATTGAACATAACACATATAGAAATGGGATTTTACAAGATTAATCTGATTGACTGTAAATATCCTAAAAGAAAATAAATAAATAAGAATAAGAATATATCATAAGCAGAAGGAAATCCGCTGTGGTGTAATTTATATGCCAGGCGGTATTTATTTCAGATGCTTCTGGCCTTTTTGGAGGGGCATTAAAGTTGCTACTTTAAAATGATAAGCAAAAACACAGAACTAACTCTCATTACTCACAATATATTAATATAATGCATTCACATGGACCAATGTCAAACGAGGGTGCTTGGGGCACACCAGCTAATTCTTGGGGTTCACCCGTGAAGTTGATTTTTGAGGTCCACTAAAGGAGTTGATTCTAGGGGGCCGACCAGTGGACTTGATTCTGGGGGCCTACCCTATAGCTATTGTACATGAGTCTCAGTCTCTTGCTTTCTTCCTCTTTTTCCTTTTTTATTCTAAAAAAAAACCCAGCCCTGCATGCCAAGGACTCCACCAGTGGCTCCCCTGCTTCCCTGTGGGTCAGTCCATACTTGTTTCCTACTCTTCATACTTATTAAAAAAAAGGCAGAAGGGGGGGGGGGTTAAAAACAGAGGTTAGAGGGGAGAATTTGAGGTTGGAGAAAAGAATCTTTAGTGCTTTTGTAACACTGTAATATGTTAAACCTTGTACCTAAGAACGAAACAGAGAAGAGAGTTTGTACATTTTATTTATTTAAGTTTTAGGGTGTGACAGACTTGGGACTGTCCCCACGGCACCGGTTTGCGGCCGGTTTTTCAGACGATTTGCAGTTTTGCAGACCGTCTGAAAAACCGGCCGCAAACTAACAAACTGAGCCGCTTTGGAAAACCCGTGCAGCAGTCCCCACTGGACAGGTTTTTTTGCATGGCGGTTTGAAAACCATTAAACATGTTCATTCTTCTGTCCGGTTTTTGCGCGGAATATGAACGTATCAATGGGAAGGGGGAGGGCTTGTCTCCGCTGAGCGCGGAGAGAAGCCATACCCCGGTGGCCTTGAGGACGGTACTAAAACAAGACAAATACCGGTCTGATAAACCGACCGGTATTTGTCCTTTGCCCTTGGGATGAGCCCTTAGGGTGTGATAAAAGTATCTTCACTGAAATATCTAAATAGGAAAAAGTATTGTCATTCTTATCTTTCCTGCTCCATTCTCTCTTTAAATATTCAGAAACTTTTTAGTCACCAAGAAGGCATCTAATACATTACAATATTTAGGAAGCCAGGAGGGGGCGGATACAGCTGCAGTTTCTCACTAGAGGCTGAAGGGTAAGACTACTAATTAAGTCAGAGCACATAGCTCATCCATCACACTGGGAATAGCCAGACCACTAGTGACTTTGTTGAAGCTCTGTATTGGCCATATAAAGCAAATATTTTGGGCTATGGGAGCCATCTTTCCTAATGTTCTTTAATTCATGGCTGGAAAATAATGGACATCTTCATCTGAGTTTTGGGTTTGTAGCCTCAATTTTGGGGAAAATGACCATGGGTGTCCACAAAATGTAAAATTTTCAGCGGGGTCACCTTGGGGACCAAGTCTGTTAAAAGAAATTTCCCCAACAATGAGTCTGAATACATGAATAATTTGAGTAGGAAACTCCTGTTCTCACCATAGTTTGCCTTCAATTATGAAAAATTGTCTTTAGCAATAAATAAAGATCGCTGCAGCATTTTAAAAGGAAATTTGAAAAGAAAAAAAAAAAAAACAAATAAAAAAAAAGGCCCTATGATTTTTTAATTTTTTAAATTACTTCCCTGGCCATACTGACAAAACTAAATCGACCTTTTCTGACCCTTGACTCTTGAATCTTGAAAACTGCATTTCGAAAATATAAAGTGAAGTAGCTGCGCAGCATTCTATAATGTTTTTCTTCTTCCTTTATTTTTATGAGTCCTGGCAATTTCTAAGAGACCTTGTTTTCATTTCTGGTCATCACCTCAGCAAACTAATCAATGAGGCAAAAAGTACCCCAGTGAAAAATGAAAAATAAACCACAGATAATCCCTCAGTTAAAAGGTTATTCTGTGCGATAAAAGCTATTTTGTTAATTTATTTATTTTTGGGTAAGGGGGGGGGAAAAAGTAAAAGGACAATTAGAAAATTCTTTTAAAGGGGTTTTTAAAGGGCAATGAGATTTTTTAAATTTTATCTTTTTGATTGGCAGTTTTGTTGTCTGCGTTGAACAGGACTTGTTTAGATAAACCCTTTGCCTATACACAATGACTTTTTCTGGTTAAGGGATGAAATACAGCACATTTTTTTGTTAATTTAAATTTAACTATAGCTAAAGAAACTCTTGAGGGTTGTATTTGAGGTCAGTCACCAAGGGTTGTTTAATATTTGCAATTCAGTAAATGTTCATGAATTAAGTAATGCCCATTTGTAGGCTTTAAATTTCCCTTGATCTGCATATAACTGCATGCATGGGATTTTTTGAGTAATATGACATTATGTATGTTCCTGTTTTAAACAAATTTGTGAAATTTTTTTGATCCGTTTTGACAAGTAAATGTCTTTGATTTTTTGGAGGGTTCAGGGGAAATTAAAAATAAAAACTTAATAAAGTAAGGAGGTCTTGGAAAATTACAGTATCTTACAATTTTTCCTGTTTTGAACACAGTACATAACTTTTTTGGGGTTTTCTATACAATGGTTTCAGAATGCAGTATTTTCAACATCTATTTTTGTTCCCGGGAAAATTAAAACTGGGGCCCATCAACTTCAATCCCCCCAACAAGCCAAAAACTGTGGGACAGGTGTTGACTGGGATAAACCTTTTTTTCATAAACTTTTTTACGTGGTCCCTTTGTCCGTATGCTCTTTCTTACCCGGGTGAGCGTCTTTGAGCACCAGGTAGGGTTACCCCATTTTCTTTTTTTCTAGTACATTGTATGTAGAGTACATGACCCAAAGGAGCTTTTATTCTCAAATAGAAAATAATTTCAGCTTTCCATAACTGTTTTGTCTGTTAATGTTTGGATTGCTTCACTGTATCGGTAAACCCTTAATTTTATTTTTAATTCATTTTTTTTGGTAAAATTTTGAGGGGTTTTGGGGCCAAATTACCAGGTTTCCATAGAGTAGTCGTTTTAACATGTATTGTTTTCAACATACAGTTGTATTCCTAGAACCAATTAATAATGTTGAGGGACCACTGTAGTTTGGGTATCACACATGCACATTTTTAAAGTGATTAGTGATAGAATAAGTCATTATGGTCATGGGAGTTTTTTTAAAACCCTTAAAGGGATAAAAATTTAAAAAATTTTTTTAAACCCGGGGTGACATTGGTGGTTTTTTATAAAGGAAAATTTTAACCCGGGAAAAATTGGGGCTTTAGCTGATATCAAGCACATCTAATGCTTTTAAGCTGTATTATAGGGGTAATAAATGCAAATTTTTGGGGGCCTCAAATTTTCAAATCCTTTAAAACTTAAATTTTTATCAGTAAATTTTGTTTTTGACCACAAGACAGCTCATGAATATAGCTGATTAAGACATTTAGTAGAAGATATTATTTATATATTTCATTTTGTAGGGAAATATTATATATAATTTTATATAATATATTAAAATTTTTTATAAATAATATAATATATATTTATAAATATAAATAATTAAAATTATCTTTAAATAAATGGGCTTTAAACAGTATAAAATGAGCTGTTTTTGTTGGGCAAACATAGGGAAATTTTCCACACAAAAGAGTCTGTATATATATATATTTTTTAAAAAAATATTTAAAAATTTTTAAAAATATAAATATATATATTTTTTTTATATATAATTTTTAAAATAGATATTAAAATATTTTAAACCCACTCTGCTGCCATAGTGTGCAGTAAATCCTGATGATGTGACCTGCTTGTCTGTGCAATGTGTCTACATTTATGTATATGTACAGTATGTGTGTGTTTGTTCAAGTGCTTCAGATTTTTACATAAAAGCAATGTCGGTGATGTACATACAACAAGCAGACTGATAAGAATTTGACGAACTGAAGAACTGACTAAAACTGTAGTTAGATAACAAAGTTCACAAGCCCCAATTTATGATTAATACAAGATTACTTGTAACTTCATGTTATGTTCATATGTTAATGAAACCCTTTTAACATAAAATTTAGAAACAGGTAATCAGTTGTAAATATGTTAAGTGACTGCATTCTTGTTACCTTTATTTCATTGTTTAAATAAGTTCCGTATGTAAATGGCCAACATGGAAACAGGATGTGTGCATGATGTCAGCAGTCCCTAGTGGCCCAATTGTATCCAACAATCAGGTATATTAAAGCTGATCTTTTAATAGAGCTGATAAACTTTCAGAAAAATTTGATAGCATTAGCAGCCGTCAAAGTGATAGCATCAGGTTCTGACTTGTAGTGTTAGGTCAACATGTACCACGGCCATTATAGGAGAAAAGGTTCAGGGAAAGTTCAATTCTATTGTTTTACTATGGTTTCAAAACATAAAATAAGAGAAATCCTGCATTTGTAACATATTGCTGCCTCTGGGCCTTAGAGGTTGTGTGTTCTATTTTTTTCCCCTCAAATTGAATGCAGTAATACAAACCTTGTGATTATCTTTAGTGTAAACAAAGGAATATCCTCTGATCACTTCTAAAGTAAAACACAGATGTTTTTGGTTGACTGTTGATGTCATTAAGCTAAATGTTTATCTTTTATGCATTTGATCCTGTAAGCTTTTGCGGATCCAATTTGTTACTAAGTCAATAGAAAAAAATAACTTTATGCATGCAGTAATTGTTTTGTGTTTGGAAAGGAAAACAGAATTCCCTCAGGAAAATTATTTTTGTTTTGTATATCTGTACATGTTATCATTGAGTTTGAAAATGCTTATTTTTAATATAAAATGAGATCATTAACAAAGAAATTATCTATCTCTTTGCGTTAGGTGGTAAGTTCACAGATATTGCTGTAAGCAAATGAACATTATAAGACAGTGTACAACAGAGTGATGCATAGCTGGGTGACTGAAGATATCTACAATTTACAGTAAAGTACAGTTCAATTATCATAATCACAATCAATTGTATACAGGGCAAGGGCTGCCATCCCTTTACTTTTCAACATGATGTAACCTGGTTCTCTTTGGAGAAGATGTTGCTAGGTAAGGTTAGGTAAAGATGTCCGCAACTGGCAGAATGAAACAGCAGCAGGTTATCCAGTCCCAAAAATGTAGGATTTACCAGCATAACCCAGCAGAGTTTCTGAGTAAAACACCCAGTGAAGTTAAGCTGGGGAGGGAGAATAGCCACCATGGTCTGGTGAGATGAGTCTGATGTTCAGCTTTCCTCACCCGCCCTCTGCCAAACTGACAGCTAGAGATGGGCGAATTTCTCAAAAATTCGATTCGGTCACTTCGACGAATTTTCTGACAAAATTCGTTTCGTTCCAAATTTTTGGCACGAATCGCATTTAAAAAGCAGTATTTCCAGTGAAAAACCGCAGGGTCTTAGAATTTTTGTGCTATTTAAATATGAGAGGGAGTTTGGGTTTGGTCTTATAAAAATTTTGTTTTTAGTATGCCCACGCTATGACTGCCGCGGCTTTTAAACCCTTCATTTAAAAAATTCCCCGGGGCACTTAAGAGGGCAAAACTGCCCAAAAAAGAAGTGGGAATGTAGCCTGAAAAAGTATCCCAACAAAGTGGAAAAAAGCAGCTGAGAGCTCAGGTGGCAACTTAGGAAAAGTGTGGGGTGAGGGCGGCAGCCACAGCAGCATGGGTCAGGCGGGGGCACAAGACATTCCGGAGGTGGAAAACCAGGAACCCACAGAGTGGCACAATGACTGAGAGCGGAGGTCACGGCGGAAAGCATATGGGTCGGGCAGGGGGCACAATGACTTCTGGAGGGGGCAAAACGGGAAAAACCACAGAATGGAAACAAAAATGGAGCGGAGGTCAGGGCGGCGCAGCATGGGGTAAACAGTGGCACAATGAATTCTGGGGGTTGCAAAACATTTTTAGGCCAAGAGTGGCACAATCGACGTGTGGTTTCACAACAGCAGCAGCATGAGGTCAGGCAGTGGCACAATGACATTCGGGGGGGCAAAACCGAGGAAGCCACAGAATGGCACAATGATGGAGGGGAGGTCACGGCGGCAGAAGGGGTCAGCCGTGGCACAATGACATTCGGGAAAGGGGGGCAAAACAGGGGGAAGCACAGAATGGCACAATGACGGGAAGGCGGAGGTCACGGCGGAGCAGCTGGGGTAAGGCAGTGCCAAGACATTCTGGAGGTGGCAAAACAGTATTGCCACGAGTGGCAAATTTCCCACTGGGGGATGTCACAACAGCAGCAGAAGAGGTAGGCATTGGCACAAGACATTCGGGAGTGGCAAACGTATTGGGCCACAGAGGGGCACAATCACACATTTGGGAGGTCCGGCGGCAGCAGTAGGGGGTCAGGCAGTGGCACAAGTATTCGGAGGTGGCAAAACAGGGGGAAAGCCACAGAGTGGCACAATGACTGAGAGGGGAGGTCACGGCGGCAGCAGCATGAGGTACATGGAAAATTACACTTGTGGGGAATGGAGACCACAGCGCAGCATGAGTCGACAGTGGCACAATGACACATGTGGATGTGGGCAACAGCCACCAGCATGGGGGTCATGAGGGGAAAGTACAGAGTGTTAGGTGGGTGGAAAACCCAGTCCCGGGTAAAGATGGTGGTGGCAGTGGAAAAAAAACTGGCACAATGTGTGGCATAAGGGGGGGCGGATCAGAATAGGGGTGAGGCAGGATTTTAAACCCAGACTGCCCCCTAAGGCATTGGTGTGTGAAATCCGGCCATCACGCCTGATTCATTTGACAAAGGTCAGCGTTCCACATTTCCCTGGACAAGGGGGTTCTCCTTGGGGAAGAGGGCCCCCCGCCGACTGAACACCCTCTGACCCACACAAAAGGGCCCGGGCAGGCACTTCCCCCATGAAAAACTGGGGAAGTTGCGGCCAAAAACCCCAGTTTGGTGCCCGTAGCCCCGGGGTCTTCTAACGAGGGGCAAGTGCTGTCCAGTACCACAACCTTTTGGGTTCGGGGATGCCCCAGGCCCTGCTGCTGCTCGGCGCTTCCCCCCTACTGGGCGGGGGAAGGAACTGCTCATCATGCTCTGACTTGGGTTACTACGATGGAGCTGGTACTGCTCCTACCCCCCCACCTTCCCCCAGAAGCCGGGGCAGTAGTACGTGAGCCTGGGAACCCCCCGGGTAAGCCTGTCAGGGGAGGGAGATCCCTGCAATAGGCAGGGGCCCAAAATGATTAGGGGAGGATTTCCCTATGTATTTGGTTTTCTTCCCTCTAATACGGGGAAAAAGGCTCCCTTTTGGCCCGTAGCGAGGCCCAATGGTTTTGGGAGAGCCGAAGTCACCCCCTCTCCGGGATGCTGACTATTGGGCGTCACTAGCCACAAATAAGCATGCTGCGGCCCATCTGACAAGGACTCTGAGGGGCCCCTGCCTCCTTTCCACTGTATATGCCACGGTGTTTGGGGTCATCCCCTCTTTTCCCCTCATTCCACCCCCCTCCTCCACTTCTGCCCCTCCTCGCTTGTCACCTGGGTAGAAAATCCATCATTTCACCAGCCCAATGCTCTGTCAATGTCCCCCTCCTCCCCTCCTTTTCAGTCCCCCCAAAATTTCTTTGGGGGCCGGGTAAAATGTAGTCGACGTCTCCATCCCTGCCCAGACAGATTTTTCAGCATCTTTCCAGGACTAAAGCAGGGGAAATGACGTTATTATCCCGTATCCGGGCACTGACAAATAACGTCCCTCCTCAAAGGGCCTAAACAAAAGGGCAGGTGCCCGCATGAGCTGCCACTGGTGACATCAAAGTTACCAGGGAGTATTTCTGTCTCCCTGGATCATCAAAAATCGTTAAGGGCCTTTTTCCTGTTTCATACAGTCGGTTCCAACATGTCAGGTGGTTTTTCCCAGTGGGTGGAAACAGCATATCAAGTGTGTTGGGGGGGCCTTTGCCGCTGCAATCGAGGGGGTTTTCCCCCCTGGCTTGTACAAGGGATAAAGTGATGCACAGTTTCCTGGCCATTTTCAGAATGTTCGAAATCGGGGAAGACTTAGGAACCATTTCACAACAGATTGAACATGTGCGCCCTGCAGGGGGCTTGGGCCATCCCTCCCGGTGCAGCGGGCACCATGTTCCTCCCAGTCCTCACCCTGGTTTTAAATTTTCAGTTGGCCGGGGGAAACCACACATCGTTTCTTGCTCTTTAGCGGAGCAGTTCCCCCCCTGTGTGACTTCGTTCGCCCAGGCAACCAAAGGGGTTTGAATATTAAACCGCTGTGCCCTACATATGTGGGATGATGGGCTATTTTGGGGGTGAGATGGGGGTGGGGTGGGGAGGAGGAGGGGGACATTGGCGCAGGGCAGCAGTTTGACAACGTGGAGGAGAAAGCGGCGTCTCCTTCCCAATTTTGGTGTGCCCGGGGTGGAAGACATTACCCCGGGGCCGTAAAGGACATGTACTGGCCCCGACCGTATTTTTAGCTCCAGACGTCCCGCTGCCGTGCACCTTGGAAAAAACCCATAACTCAAGTACTGACCCAAACCTTCTGTTTTTCATATTTAGAAGTGCTGGACGCCTTTTTGGGAAAAAAAATTACGGCTTGGAACTCTCCATCTCGCTCGGGACAACCCTTATTCTTGAACGGTGCAGAGTCCACCTTTGGAAAGGGAGGGATGCAGTACCAACAATTGGGAAGACCGGTCAGCCTGACCCTTTGGTGGTTGGCGCATAGTTTCTCTTTGCAACGCCTCGCGAACGACTGCGGCGCATGATACGAGGGGCAGGGAAATTGGCCGGGAATGAGTCAAAGAGAAACAGTCCCTTCTGCAGAGGTGGTGGAGCCTTGATGGGTCAATGGCATGCACCATGGGTGCTGCTGCGTGCTGTTGCTGCGGCGGCAGGAGGACCAACCCCATCTGAGCCACTTTTTCCCCCGGCCACGGATGGGGGAGCTCATGTGTTTACGCAGGGCCGTGGGCCACGTTAGCTCCCTGGCCCGCTTCCTTTTGCCCCAGATTCTAATATCCCCTATTTTTGGGTTCTCCGGTTTTTTAGCAAAGAACTCCACCCGCCGAGTATCGGGTTTTACCGCCAACGTCCGCACTGAGTGACTACTGCCGCCCTGCCTGCTAAACCACTGTGCTGCTACTTTCTTGGACCTGGGAAACGGGTTTTTTACCCCTGGCCCCTTTGGGTCCCACCTCACACTGCTGGTATCCTGCTGACTCCCCACACACCCACTTGCTGGGTGCGCTGCTGCCCCGAGCCAAATGACGCCCTCTTTCCTGAGAGAGAAGCCCCTTTCCTACCGGCTCCCAAGTGGGTCGGCTACATCACATTATTGTGTTTCACGTCATTGCTGTCCTCATCACCCGGGCTTGGGATGCCCAGGGTGACCCTCACAACATGACCTCCCATGCCCCTCCACATCTATACTTTCCCCTACTGCAAGAACAGGCGTATGGCCCCATTTCTTGCTGCCAGAGCTGCTGACTGCCTCCCAAATTGTTTTCCTTGCTATATATGGGTAGCCCAGAACCATAGTAATCTCTGACTGAGGGAAAACCGGGGGACAGAGGCGGGTGAAAGGGCAGGGGAGGGCGCTGACCCCCCTCCCCCGGGGCCCTGCCAACTAATGGTTGTGTCTGAGGTTCCCACCGACTCTTGGGGGGTTGTCAGATGTCTCGGGAGGAAGGGATGACCCAGCAAAACCCAAACAAGAACCCTTTTGGGTTGTGAAAAACACACGGGGCCCCTAGATACGCGGCAGTTTTTGGCTCCCGAGTGACCCCTGGGGCGACGTCCCCTTGTGTGCTGCGACCTGGGGCCGTTCCGGAATGTTTGTGCCCCTGCCCCCCGCAGGTAAGAGCCTGCACCCCTCTGTCTGAAATCTGTTTGTTCTAAAATGTAAGAACCCCGTTTGATGTGAATCTGTATATGATAAATATACACCCTGTTTTTGATCCCAAATGAACCCCCTAAAAACCTTGGGGAACCCTTGGGTTAAATTGCGCTCCCCAAATGGCCAGAAAAAAAATTTCTTGTATGGTTGTTTTTAAAAAAACCCGTGTGTTTTAATAAATGTAAAAACACAAACAGGGTTAATTTTCCTTCGGGCAGAATTAGGGCTACAGGAAAAATTTTATATTTTTTGGGGTGAAAAAGACGGTTTATTTTTTGTCAGCAACACCCCCAAAAACAACCTTAATTAAACCCCCTTTATGTAAATTGCACCAAAGAATTGAGCCGCACAAATAGTACTTTGTACGGTTAATTGCGTGTTTTCTCCCCCACACAACAAAGATACATTGTAATTAAACCCTTTTCTTTTGAATTAGGCTACGGAAAAATTTTTTAGATTTGGGATTAAAAAAAGGTTTCTTGGGTCAACACCCGCAAAAACGCTTAATTTAACCCCCGGATGTAAATTTCGCCAAAGAATTGAGCCCACAAAATAGTCTTTTTAGGTGTTACAATTGCGTTTTTCTACGCCACACAACAAAATACAGTTGTAATTTAACCCTTTTCTGGGGAAATTTGGCTACAGGAAAAATTTTTATATTTTTGGGTTGAAAAAAATAGTTTCTTGGGTCAGCACACCAGCAAAACAACGCTTAAAAAACCCCTGGATGTAAATTCGCAATAAATTAGCAGCCCCAAAAAGAAAATGGGGATTTGTATTGTAAAAAAATGTTTCTTTTTAAAAGAATACAAAAGGGAAATGGGTTAGGGTCCCACTTGGATATTGAATGTATATGACTGCAGTGGGGCACACTGGATTTCAGTCCAAAACCCAAAAAAAAAGAAAAAGAACATTTAAAAAACACTCTGAGACAACGAGACCCCCCCACAGAAATCGCTATATAAAAATAATTTTTCGTAAAAGATCACCGCGGGGCACCTTCGTGATCAGTATAGTAAGGAGTGTGAGCTCCCGGGTGGCCCGGACTTATATAGTGCGGGACGTCACGAATCCCCCCGGTCCTGTTGGGTTACCCCTGACATTCATGCAGGCTATGCCCCCTTTTTCCCCCCATTTTGCCCCTGTACGCCCTTGCGCAGCCATTTTATCAATAAAAGCACATTCGTTTCACCCAAGTCCCCAAAATTCGACTTCGTTTTCCCACCGAAGTTTTCCCGAAATTCTAAAACGAATTCCACTTGTAAATCGATTTCGCCCATCTCAGACAGCTCTCAGCCAACAGGCGAACAGATTCTTCTCTTCTGGCCGAAGCGCCTTCTCCTCATGACCGGCCCCCCCTTCACGGGTGTTTTTTTCCTTGAAAACGCAGGGTTTTTGGGGAACATTATCATGGGGTCGGGTTTCCCCAGCTATTTATGTGCCCTCATTGGGGACTTTAACACTGACAGGTTAATGATGTTTCTCTAGGCTTTAAAGCTTTGCAGTGCTAGATCTTTTTCCCTGTACCTTGTTTAACTTCACCTGGTGTTTGACCCTGAAACGTTGCGGCATGAACTAGCTGACAGGTTTCCTTTAATGCACTGATTGCTTATTACAATAACTAAATTAATTATTTCGCGCTCAGGTTGTAAATTGAGCACAAATCATTCCCTAACACATTGAACACACCCCAGCTATACAACTTACTGCTGAGAACTACTAATTTCTGGGTCGATTGATACCTAACATATACACCCTGCTTCCCGCAACCAAAGAGAGCAACATATAGGATATAGATTCCTTAGAACATACAAGCTTATCAAAATTGTAAGCTTAAACATATATATCGTGTTACAACCAGAAAGATTTTGTAATGGCGACTTATTTATACTAAACTTAATATGCAGCGCTGCTTGCACATTAACCAGTCATCTGTATGCCGCCTTGGCAAGGGGAATCTTTCAAGTAACCCCCTTCTTGTATCACTTGAAGAAAGAAAATCTTCAAGGCATCTAGAAATATTCAGAATATATAAACATCTCTCACAATCATCATCAGCATAATGTAGATATGCAAACATATAGATATAATGTAAACAGTCATAAAAACCTGGTGCTGTGATCGTTGCACAATAGCATACAAAAAACTTTTTCCTTTTCTTTTAAAGAGTCCTCAAACTTTCTGTGGGAACTCCATACTTAGCGGATAGCATCAAAGCTGTGCTATCCGCTCTTTATGGAGTTTCCATGCCTTGAAGATTTTCTTTCTTGAAGACTTATTTATACTAAAAATCGGTCTTTCTGATTTAGTCCTTGTTTGCTGTGTGATAATGTGTCCGACTTTTCACATGACTGCTGCAACCAATAACTGGTCTCAGTAGTGTACTGCTAAAATTGCTTACAAAACATACTGAAGCTGTGCACATCTAAAATATATTCTGAAAAACGTAAGCATAGGTGCACACTAAAAAGGCAATAGCATATATCTAACAAATATCAGTGGCACACTAAAGACTAAATAAAACCTCAAGGTATATGCACCTGCTCTGGGATCCCCTTGACGTTTTGGGAGGTGAGCTTAATACAATCTTTGATCAAATACTGTAAACTAAGAGTCCCAGGTTTTTCATATACCTTGAGGTTTTATTTAGTCTTTAGTGTGCCACTGATATTTGTTATATATATGCGATTGCTAAAATTGCTTGCCTGATGCTTCATTTCCATGTGATATTTTCAGTGGTAATTGTGTTTTAATGGGCTGCATGTTACCTCTCTTCACTTAAGCAAAATAGCGCATTACACCCTCCCAACCTACATCAGCAGTCCCTTCACCAAACACTCTTCATTCAGTTCTAAATTCTCTGGCCTGGTCAGCTTGTATGCTGTACTCATAATAACCTCTTATCCACATATAAACCCAGCATGTAAGCCATAAGTAAACATACTCCTATTGAAACATCCCTCCCACCTACTGTGTTACTTAGGGGATGTTCATATATCAGATTTTTCCATACAAAAAAATTGTTGTGGAATCCATTGCAGAGATCCAATGTATACCCTTGAATTTATGCAGTGGTTTTGCAGCTTGTACTGTATGCTAAATACTGGACTGCAGTTTTGGAAGCAGATTAGCCCTATTTCAGTGGGGCTATTCAGCATCCAGGCTATGCTAAATCAAAAAGAAGGGACATGTCTCCTTTTATTCTTTTCAGAGCTACACTGCAGTTAACAGTGTTACTTTACCATTAAACTAACTTTTTACCATTGCTTTTTATAATGTACTGACATATAAATTAATATCTATACATGTCTGTATATTATGCCTGTAGCAAACAGTACTATTGAATACTATTTTAGTCAGATAAAATCCCTCAATAGACCACCATGTGGCTTTCAATTCATGAACTGGCAAAGAAAAATTCTAAGAACAGCCTAAAATGAAATCAAATATGCAGAGGCTACTAATTAGCATTGTGAGAGGGCCAGGAGTTTGGCCAGTCTTGGGAGTCAGGACCAAAGGGGTATGACGTCAAAGGCTGCAAAGAAAAGAGCCTTTGGTCACCTGTTCTCCTGCGCTCAACACACAGCTGTGCAGTGTGTGTCAAGACAAACTGCTGATGTAGAACTGCTAGAAGTATATAACATAACACATAACATAAGTGCCTAACTTTGGGAAAGGTATTATTTAGAAAATATTTTTCCAATTGGGCAACCGTTAATATAAACATCAGTAAAATAAGTTAGAAGTGCTTCGTAGTATTATATTTTGGTGTATTACATATGACTCCAAATTCTGACAATGTAATCTATAGATGCATATATCACATATAAATTGTATTTAATTTATATTATCGCATATAAATTATAATTGGGATAAAAATGTGGTAAACTCTACTTTCAGCTTCTTATGGCACTAAGTTACAGTAAGCTATCCAATTGTACTCCTAGATTCTACTATTACATATAGTTCCTTCTACACGTATCTTACAAACCATCCTTGGTGTATGTTTAGCAGCTCGATAAGGTTTCTTTATTTTGGACTGTAGAGTATTGAACTGTATAATGGGTTCATACAGTATAAATGGCACATAGTAGTTTAGTTTTCCTGATGTTATAATATACTGTACTTACAGAGTGCTGTCGTGTAGGCACGCGCTACAATACAATGGCTTGCATGTTGTTCCTTTGTTACTTTGTCCTTTGATTACATTGTACTGTATTAAGCAGTGGCAATAAAATTGCTTAATAGCATATTCCCTCTCTCAAGGGGAAGGGGTTAAACCATAACTTGACTAATCTTTAAATGACAAAAAATAAAGAAATTGTAAGACCTTTTCACACGTTAGATATGTATTGTCATTTATCATCTAGATATCAGGCTAGCAGTGTGAAGTAATAAAACATATCATCGAAAAATGTGCTATAGGTCTGAATCACTCTTTCATTCCACCTCCCAGCTAACTGTAGTATTAAATCAAACAAGCAGAACATTTCCTAAGGCAGCCATTGCCTTTTAATTTCCTGAAGAACCTTAAAATATCATTCATTACAAGTACTACACATATTTGGTTTTTAAAAGTCTCATAAATCAATAGCAGGCTGACTGTAATAATTATTACAAGTTAGTGCATAATTTTCATGCTGAAGGCTGCATGCAGAACTTTAGCATATGCAAACGAGGCAATTCAAACTGTGTATAGATATTAATATGAAGAAGCAGGTAACGAGGTACAGGCTATGAATTATGCATCAAGAGCGGCTGATCTTCAATGAGGAAAATGAATTCAGCATGGAATCTAATTAGTGATGGAAGTCTATTACATCTAACTGCAAAAGCAACCGTCCTTGAAACAAATTTATTTACAGTCCATGTTACCACTTGAAACAACTTCCAAATGATATTTTAGGCAGCCGCTTCATTTTTTTCCCATTTTTTTAAACCTCTTTTTTTTTGCTTCCAGCTCCAGACCAGGAAGACCTCCAAAAAGAACTCAGAGTGTGACCTCAGAGAACCCCCATATTATGCCCCACAGTGTGCCTGGCCTAATGTCCCCGGGGATGATCCCACCCACAGGTAGTGTAACATTTATTTATAACACAGTATAGAAGTCGTCACTAAAGACTTGATTATGTTGATCTGGTGAAGTGCGTGATCACTGTTCTAATGCTATAGAAAGGCCACTTATTAGATATACGTTTATTAAAGTCTATCATCTGAGTGTTATTTTTCCTATATGTCATCTATCTTTCACTTATGTATGTATATCTATAATGTACCAATCTATGAAACTGTTTAGTTCTAAAACTCACTCTTTTGCCCATAGTCACCTACGGGAAACAAAGTGAGTTTTAGACCTAAACAGGTTCATACATGTGGCCCTAAATGTTAAACATCTGTTATTCTTCAGGAGAATTTAAAGGACAGGATTTATCTTATTATAATAATAATTTTTTTATAGCGCTAACATATTCTGCAGCACTTTACAATTTAGAGGACACAAGTACAGACAAATAACAAACATTACACAGTAAAGACCTACTAAGGCTATGTTCACACGGCTGATTTCAGAACTGATTCACGTCGGATTTCCGACGTAAATATGTTCCGAAATCAGTTGCAAATCAGTTGCAAATCAGTTGCAAATAAGTGCCACTAAGGCCGTGTTCACACGGCTTATTCCCGACAGATTTGTGAGCCGTATTGAGCTCACAAATCCGCCGTCAATAAGGGGCGGGATGGGGGCGGAGGCTGGAGCGCGGCGGGGGCGCCGCTCCCGGCCTATAGACAATGCATTGTTTACGGTGCGTACGCGCCGTAAATAATGTGCATGTCACTTTCTCCCCCCGCGGCGGATTCGCCGAGCGGGGAGGAGCGACGGAATCCACTGTTCTCTATGAGAGCAGTGGATTACCGTAATGACTCCGACGGATTGGCGCCGTACTGCAGCGCAAATCCGGCGCGCAGTACGGCGCCAATCCGTGGCAAAATAATCCATGTGAACGAGGCCTAAGTGTGGCACTGGCACTGATTTCCTGACTGATTCACCATCCCCATTCATTATAGTTGGTGAATCCGTCCGGAAATAATTGACATGCACATTGTTTTTGCGGCCGGATTACGGCCGCAATCCGGAATGGAAATAAGTGTCGTCTAAACGACGACACGTATTTCCCATTAAAATCAATGTAAAACAGCCAGTTACTTGTTTGTAACTGATTTCGCAACGGATTTGCGGCCGTAAATACGGCTGCAAATCCATTGCGAAATAAGCCGTGTGAACATGGCCTAACAGATCAGAAGGGTTGAGGGCCCTGTACAGAAGAGCTTACAATCTGTGACATCCTAGAGCTTTAATATTTGTACAGTGCTTTTCACCTAATATAAATCCTGTTTTTCCCATCAAATCTCATACTTTCACATTCACACTGGATGATATATTGTGCTCTGATTCTATAATGAGGTTGTTACTCTTTTGAGCTCTGGTTCTGGAGATGTTTAGATTTGACACAATGCTTTAAAACATTATGGTTTTATGTTTTGGGACCTCAAGAATAGATTTGAGCTTTTGTCAATCTCTATTTCACACAATTCACCAACAGTTATCTGGCACCTACAACTATATAATCAACAAGTGGGCCACACCATAAATAGCCTCACTTGAAGCTACTGTTCCTGCCTCACCTTCCATATTGCTATTTTCTGCCCACCTCAAGTATACGGGCACAGGAATAACTACTATCTTTACGCTCCCTATACCTACGCACTTGCCGATCTACAAAATCAATCACAATTTTGCACAGTGCCTCTCACAAGAAACACCCTCTACCATTCTCCTCATTTTCCTTCATTGATGTTCTCCTCTACCTTCCACAGCCCGGTAAGTGCTTAATACACACTGTTTAATGTATTCATGTGTAAATTTTCACTTCATCAATCAATTTTCCTCAAGGGCTTTGTATAGACACAGACCCAGTTTGCCTACTGGTCTATTCGGTTCTAGCAGTGTGGGACCATAAAACTGTCTAACTATATAAATATAATTAAATGAGACTGTGCCAGCCATGCATGATGGGATGTTCTTTGATTTTTGAGACATTTTTCCTTTTGGTAGGTACAAGCTAGCCCGCCAGAATGTCCCAGGCCATGACATAAAAGTGAGTCCTGAAAAGTCATCAGAAAACAACCCTTTGAAACTGCTTTCTGGGGGTCCACTAAGAGCACTTGCTATGGTCTCTTTAAAGGGATTTTCAATAAAAAATGAAAAAGTGGCTAAAGCTGCTAATTAAAGAAAAAAAATGCATTCTACCCTCTAGGGATGATGCTGCCAGTTGTGTATTCCAGTCTCCTGCATTTAGATCTGTGCTTGGCTTGTGACTGCTACAGCCAATCAAAGACTCCAGCAGTCACATACACTTGACTTCATCACTCATGAGCCGTTCATGTCCTGAGCAGTGATATCCAGGGAATGGCACATGACTGCTGAAGCCTTTGATTCAATGCAGCAGTCTCGAACCAACCACATAACTGGATTTAAACAGGTGATCGTAACAGCCACATTAGCACTGGAATAGTAGTGAGTACAGGGGAGGGTAATAAAACTATTTATATAGTTTTATTACCCAGCTCTAGACCTTTTTTTTTCTTTTTTTTTAAACAAGAAAACACCTTTATTACTGTTTAATGCAGAAATAACCTCTTTGGCCTTATCAATGATAATACTTCTGTACAATGACAAAGGGATACACATACTAGTTCTAAGTACAGTTCTCTTCTTCTTGTTGGGTAATCACCCTTCCTCTTTTCTTTGAAGGTAAGTTTGATGCCAAGATATTATCATAAAATACACTTACTAGCTCTTTCACAGTATGATTACGACATTAAGTGAAAATACATTACGACATGTTTGGCCAACGTAATGGAGCTGTGTAGTTTACAGAACCTATTATCCACAATGGAATTCTGAGTTAATAGGGGGGTTATGTATTCAGGATAATTATCTTTTCTTGATAAACTTGGGCTACACATAGTGTCTCCTACTCTGCGGCCAGGTTTCTTGACACACAGCTAGCTACTGTAATTCTTACTATAACCAAGGGCAGCCACATATTTCCACTGCAAGGCACTAATAGGCACCCATGTAAATTCAAGTAAAACTATAGGACATTTGAATGATCTCAAATTAAGACATAAATTAAAATGATGAAAAGGCTATATTGCTTGATTTTAGTATCACCCTTTATATTTTGAGCTTATATAAGGATAATAATTTATCAAAATTATTTTAGACAATTATCAAAATGTAGATAGACAAGAATCTGTACAATCACATTTTAAGCATATTTGTGACACATGTATCGTAGTTGGGTTTATTGGTTTCCAGCAAAATGTTCCCTGCATTTAATTAAATGTCCAGGGAGCTTAGAATAGCTCCTACTCGCATTACTTCTTTGTGGATTGTATTACAAAGCTATTGTTATTATTTCTTTCCACTGATGAGAAAGACATTTGCAATTGTTTACTCCAGATGCAGAAAATAACTTCATTGTGGTCAAACTGCTTTGTCTGTAACAGAATTATATTGGAGCTAATGACAAGTCCATCTTTCTCTGCATGACTTAGATAAGTATACACATTCCTTGTAAGAATATGTTCTAAAAATATGTCACACTTTATGTAAAGGCAGATTTCAGAACTACGCAGCAGCTTCCTTCCTGGTAACTAATCAAAAGAAAACATGGCTGTGTTACTGAAACATAACATGCTCACATTATTTCTACTTCATGGACAAATATAACATAACAAGGACCTGCCACCATACATAATTCTCTACCCCATTACTATAATGGTATGGGTAACACAGTCATTTACCAGTCACTAGTACTTGTTTAGGAATTTTTTCTTTATTTTGAAAATCATGAACATTGGAAGCTATGTTCACACATTAAAGATTTACCATGAGCAAATCTGACATGTATTTTTATTAAGAGTGCAGCAGATATCTGAGGCTAATGCTTAGATCTCTCGTCCATAGATGTACCAGTGGAACCGCATGAAGAGTGCATTCAGTGGGGCTAATTTGTAGCTTTTCTGTTCACTATAATAGCAAATAATAAGCATGCTGCAGATTTAAAAATTGGAAGTGTGGTCATTATTCTGTTTCCAGTGCAAGTAAATAGGGAATAAAATACCACATTCACTTGTACTGAACGCAGAATATGAGCAGGTTTGATGAGGATCCAGTCTGTCCGTTACTTCAAGGGCCATATGTATGAAAATTGTCTAGGGCAACCAATCAGAGTGCCCTTTTCATTTCATATAGTGCTCTGTAAAAATGAGAGGGGAGCTCTGATTGGTTGCTATGGGTACCTATGTAAGTTTTAGACCTAGACAGTTTTCATACATGTGGCCCCAAATGTTTTATCCCTTACACCCTTATGTCACCTACACCTCAATACATCTCCAGAATCAGCCTCTTTTATTTTGTGGAAACAAACAAAACTCTTAGGCTGTGTCTACACAGAAATGTTAAAATGTCAGATTTGCGCTGAAAGCCACGGTCAGTTTTTGGATTTGCCGTCGGCAAATCAGAGCTCTCTCATTTGTCCAGCGCACTATATGAAATGAAAGGGGCGCTCTGATTGGTTGCTATCGGCAACAAAGTGAGTTTTAGACCAAGACAGTTTTCATACATGGGAATCCGATGGAAATCCAGTGGAGCATACAACAGGTTTTAAATCCACCGAAACAGTACGGATTTTTCACAGCACTGTGAACTGTCAGATTCTAAATACTGAATCTACCGAAAATCTGACAAGAATACTGTACTGTGGAAACATAACCTTATTGTTGCTCTTTGTTGATTATTGTTATTATTTACCAATGGGTCTTCCCCTCTCCAAAGCCTCCTCTCAACAGTCTATTCTCAATGCAGCAGCCATTTAAGTCTTTGTGCTTATCTGCTTCAGTTCTGCCTCTACTCTGTACCTGTACCCAGGCTTGGACTGGCCCGCAGGGGAATCTCCCGGTGGACCCCTGAACATAGAAGACCCAGAGTTGCTTTTCAACTGCTCATACATGCTTGGAAGAGGCAGGAAGGCAGAGAAAAAGACCAAAAAGGCAGAGTATAAGTATACAGTAGCTGCAGGATGGGCGTCCAGAATCTGGTGGGTCCCAGGATCAACCCAATCAGTGGGCCTTAGGCACCCCAGTCCAACACTGCCTGTGCCAGTCACTACACTGGTTGACCATTCATTTTAAAATGCTATTTAAATTAAATCTCTTAACTCATCAAGGTCAAAATAGCATGGCTCTTAGTTTTTTCCCTCCCCGCCTTCACAAAACAATAACGTTTTTATTTTTTCACCTACATAGAGATATGAGGGCTTTTATTTTGCTGGACAAGATGTACTTTCTAATGGTGTCATTCATCGTACCATACCCTATACTAGGAAACTGCAAAAAAAACCTCTTAAGTGGGGCAAATGTATCATTCCTATTTTCTTTATGGATTGTTAGCGCTTATGGAGAGGATCCTCACAGCTCTTGTTTAAATTTTTGATTAGTCTTTAGTATGTAATCTATGATTTTTTTGTATAAGTACAGTGCTGTGGAAAATGTTGGTGCAATATGATTATTATTATTATTATTATTATTATTATTATTATTATTATTAAGCCAGCACATTAATAGATTGATGAGCATTTTCATTTAGAACATACATTTCAAAGCTACATACCTTACAAACACAGTAAGGATTTGCAAACAAAAACATGTCAGCACTCGACAAACACTAAGAGAGTCAAAGGGAATATAAGAACTATTTTAAAATGCATTTATGCTACTTTCTGGATACATGAAAATTTGAGTTTCTTAGCGCACATTTTTTATTAAAGGGGTTGTCTCACTACATTGATTCATCTTACCTCAGTCCTGTTTTCTTGGTTTCATTTTGAATTCAGGGGCATGTTTACTGGCTTCCACTAGGCTGCAGTAGAAGCCAGGTCTGTATCTATAGCAACCAATGCTGGCAGTCTATCAGGGTAGATCAAACAGCTCTGTAGCTATAGCGACCTGAGGAGTTAATGCAGCCCATACAAGAGGGGATGTCTAGGAATAGGTATGACACTGATAATGAACACATATTGCAAAGTGACTTGTTTTTGCAAGATCTTTAACATAAAAATCAATTCTTGTAGTGAGACAAACCCTTTAAAACTGCGAGGGCCCATTCACTGCTACAAACTGACCCTAGTTTAAATGGGAGCCTACACTAACATCTCACCTCGCTTGGTATCCTCTCAGGTCTCCATATTTTCCGGGAATGAATACTTTCAGGAATTTTCAAAAAAAGGTCACCAGCTTCCAAACCGAACAGAGGAGAGCTTAGTCAGACAATGAAAAATACTTTAAAATCGCGATTCTTTATTATGTTCCATTAAAAATGACAACCAGGTTGCAACAATACATTCCGAGGGTTCCAGACATAAACAGCAACAATGTCACAACAACTAGACAAGCTAGTACAGCCGACGTGTTTCGGGAGAAGCGTCTCCCTTACTCATGGTTCACAATGCCTGCTTTGTCCTTGCACCGGAAACACCCGGAATAAATCAGGCGAAACCAGTCACGTGATCTAGGGCGTAATTAGTATGAAAATGAAAGATAACAAACGCTGTTATAAAAGTAATAACACAATATAGTAAAACAAAACAAAATCAATTGTGAAAAAGTGCTGCTGCCGACTTACACCTTTCTAATAATAAGAAGAAATGTCCTGCTTGGTGTTCAATCCCAAAGGAGACCTGGTGGATAAATTAAAAATCCACCAGGCCTCCCGGGAAAGCAGCTTCTTCTGCAGGTCCCCGCCCTTTTGAGGACAGATGACTTTTTCTATACCTAGCACTGTTAAAGCTGAAACATCCCCTGCATGTAGTTCTGCAAAATGCCATGAAACGGCTGATGATTTTAAAGTGACAGGACGGAGGGCACCCACATACTGCAACCTACAAATCAGGGTCTCGGCCACACTCTGCTCTGACCAAAGACAGTCTTTGTGGATGGGCGGAGTGCAGTAAGGATTTGTTTACAAGCTTCTGTTTTAAACTCAGTGTCTAGAAATTCCCTGGCCTCTTGAAATGGTACTTTACATTCACATATCTCCTATCAGTATTACCATGATTATGATACCATTCTCGTTAACCTCTCCGATATCCCAGATCACTTTTTGCTCTGCTCTACAGTACAGGTGATATGAACTTTCTCAGTTTCACAAGTCCCTCAGTAAAATCACAATTGGTCGTATTAGCACTGAATAAGATGTAGAATAGTCATGAATGGAGTTAAGGGTCTCCACAAGGAAATTGGTCAGTGGATAAGATGGAAGCATAATTCAGGAACAAGACCAAAGTCAAGGTCAGTCAAAAAACAAGATTAGTAGCCCACAAAAGAGATCCAAGACAGACTATGAACCTTAATCAGCCAACAATGCAGCCTTTGAATATCATCAGCAAAAGTGGAGTGTTATGTTCAGATCCAAGAGAGCTACAGCTGACAGAGGTGGTGGGTGTGCAGACATGGTCATAGGCTGTAGCTGTGGCCACTTGACGGCGCTCATCACTGGAGCTGGGCAAGGCAAGTACATTACACTCCAGCTTCATTTCCAACATGATTCTTTTTCCATTACTTCCCTATGCTAGACCCCTCACTAAGCTTGTATATGTCCTTGTTGCTCACAGCAACCAATTAAAGCTCAGACTTACCTTTCCTATTGGTGTTATGCACAATAAGACCACTATTGTTTAAATGCAATGGGGTTTTTCTATGTTATAAAATGATGACACATCTCTAGGATATATTACTTTATGATTGCTTGGCGTATAAATTTCAAGAGCCCAAATTGTATCCTAAGAATGAAAGGAACACAGTTCTCATGTACCAACATTTCTCATTTTATGTTTTCCCCTTTTTTCAAGAGCAACCCTATGGTCCTGCTATCTAAGAAACTACAGCATGGCCCCATTAAAGTGAACAGGCCCAAGTACAGTACCTTTCTATTTTTCCCTGCTCAACAGTGCTGTTGGCCACCTGACTGTGCAGGGCAAAAATTATAAAGGGAAACAACACAAAATTCAGAACTGCATCGCCTTTATCAACAGGATTGGCGGAATCCCAGAGAATGGAGACCCAGTGATTCTAAACCTGCCATCACTTTATAATCTGTGAATACCCCTTTGAAGGGTTGTTGCATCTTATGCTTTATTGGGACATATAACCATTGTAGAGAACGGTCCCCTGTTCATAACTCTACTCTTTGAACCAGATTCATAGAACGTAATGAACATGGTAAGATAATGATGGTACAGACATTGTGAATTTGAAATTGAGTTTAATATTAAAGAATATTCAGTTGAAGGTAAAACATTGAAAATATATCTCACCTTTACCCCAATGAAGGTCGAATTTCCCTCTATAGATCTGTATATGTTGCATAGAAGACAATGAAGGCTAAATTTTCTAAATCACAGAGCTATATTTTTCCCATTTATGCTATATGTACAGCAAATTTCGCTTCTTAGTAGTCAGTTTGCATGTTGCACAGTTTTTGCCAGATTTACACTGGTTTGTTGATTTCTATAGGCACCCAGTCATAGGTTGTTTTCTCTGCAGATCATTACAGTGAAATAAAGTAGGTAGAAAGAGACATGTAAAGCATATCCCCACATTATACACTCTACTGCTTCACCAAAAATGTACAAAAATAAATATAAGGTTCTTAGTATACTTTTTGATCAAACAGTATAAGCCCACTTGCCACTCCATAGGCAACCTCTTTAACGTGGGTCATTTCCTTTTTTGGTGATGGTGCTGTGTGGCAGTCATTGTTGCTGTGATGCTATGCTTGTGTGGTGCTGCAACCCAGAGCTAGGTGTGGCAACAGTGGTGCTATTGGCCCACTTCGTTGTACCCTCGCTGGTGTGGCTATTGCTGTGGTGATGGCCGCCATGCAGTGGTACATCCATTGGTGTATGGACCCACTTGAAAGAGGTCGCAGTTAATTGGCAAGTGAGCTTATACCATTTGATAAAAAAGTATACTAAGAACCTCATGTTCATTTTTGTAAATTTGTGTTGAGAAGCAATAGATCAGCGTATATTGTGGGGATGGGCAGTTAATCTCTCTTTCTACTTAGTTTGATTACAGTGAAATAAATACAGATATAATATTTCCACCTGTGCAAATAGCTCTTCACGGCCAAATGTATGCACCTACCGTCACCACATTAGGTCCCTACATTATGACCACCCCAATATAAATTGCAGAGTTGTGACTTAGCCATGAAGCAGTCCCAAGAAAGCCTATGACACAATGTAAAACTGAATAAATGGGCAACCCCAAGGGTACCAAGGTACAACAAAGACATACTGTTATAGCAGGAAAATCATTAATGCCTTATGATGACTGCCAATCAATAAAGCCTTGACCCTCCTTAACATTAAACAGGTGATTCGATTAGCCATAACTCAGGCATAAAATGCCCTGCATGAAGCAGTGCAGTGAATCAAGGAAATTCTAAAATGGCAACGTTCACTTTGTGCTTTGGGCAGTGAAAGCTGCCAACACTTATACATCAAAACTTCACTCACTGTAAGATTGATTTTATTTTATTTTGTTTGTTTTAATTCCCTGCAGCAAGGCATGCTAGTCGTGTAAATGCAGACTGCATTATTTCATGTTATTATTTGTTTTCCAGCATTGTAATTGAGTGTTCTACAACGTTAGTCAACTTGGGCATAAAATATGAAATGATAATATAAAGATCAGAAAAAAAAAACATCTAAATTTCATGTTTTAATACTAGAGATTTTAAGCATCAAAATCTCAGACAATGGAAAATCATTTGTTTAAAAAATACACGATTGGCTATAGCTCAATATCATATCAAACTGTTTCTTTCGTACACAGTAATAGCTTATTAAAGTAAGATAATGGAACAGGTTTATCCAAAGTCCAATAAAATGACAAATAAAACATAATGAATCATCTTATGTTGTTTGTATAACTATTACATCTTGGATATCTCTTTGTAGTCCATTTCTATTAAGTGGGTATAATTTAACATTATCTTTGAGGGGGGCTACAGAAGTCAAAATATTGCACATTAAAACCAGTGGTGTAACTAGAATTCCAAGGGCCCCATAGCAGAGTCAGCAACTGGCCACCACCAGGTTGTTAGTTAACTGAATTGCAGCAGTACAAATAAGCATAGTTTTTTTTTTTTTTTTTATAAGCAATTATCAAGGGAACGATAATAGGATCATATATTAGAACCGTTGCAAACCCTTATAAAAGTGCCAGGTAGCAGAAAGTCACCATCTTGTTATACCAGCAAAAAAGAATTAACATTCTGCTCCTGTGTGGGCCTCCTCAGCCCCTGCACCCTATAGAAGCTGCTGTGGCTACTACTGCTTTTGTTAGGACCATGATTCAGAATAGAATGTTTCACACATAAACATTCACCAAATATCTCATTCTCTGTTATTTCCATAAAATAATTGGACAGACAGTTTTAAGAAACGATATGATATACTAAATCGGGTTACAGAAAAATGTCTCTTTCTCCACTTAGGGGCACACACGACACAGTGCAAATACCAGTCGGAAATCCCGACCGGTATTTGCATGGGGGACAGCTTTTATCCGCGGTTTGCGGAGAAAAGCCCTCCCCCTTCACATAGACATCTTCATATTCCGCCCAAAAACCGGGCGGATGAACATGTTATATGTTTTTCAGACCTCCGGCGCTGTAAAAAAAAGTTCGGTGGAAAACCTGTGCAGTGGGGACTGCTGGGCAGGTTTCCCATAGAGGTCTAAAATAAAAGTTGTCACCTGGTTTGCGGATGGTTTTTAAAACCGAAAACCGTCTGAAAAAACAGGTGAAAACCTGTGCAGTGGGGTCAAGTCCTTAAATGTATTTTGCCACGATCTCATTTCATACCTCCCGCATCCAGCTCTGTGTGCTCAGAAGGGGCCATGTGTGATTTGTTTGAATTGCATATCATGTGACCCAGCAGGATGACATCACCAGGCCTTTCCTCTCTCTAGTCAAAGAAAGGTCTTTTTATGTATAGAGCTTTGAGTAGCCACAATGTAGCTCAGAGGTAAAGCTTTTGCCTCATAGCACAAAGATCTTAGGTTCAAATCCCTGCAGGAACCAAACCTGTGGATTTTTTTTTTTCTCTTTATAAATGCACATAGCTCATTGAGGGTTTTTTATTTTATTTATTTGCACTGTTTGACTAATTACTAAAGAGGGCAGGAGTAGAATGACAGCACCTGGGGTTTGAACACTCAGTAGCTGCCTGAGATTATTATTTGATTTGCAAGCTTCCCACGCCAATTTTACTTTGTGGCAAAACACTTTTAAAAGGCTCCTCTTTACCCTCCCCCATGCCACTCCTTCCCAAACTCCTGCACTTATCTTTCGTGCTCAATCCACAGCTAAGATGCATCTGTAGAGATGCAGAAATGTAGATGAATTATTAGTTAACTTAAGAATCAGGTTGGATATGGGGAAAATAAGCCTCTGGATAGGAATAGGGCAAGACATACAAAGAGACACTGCTGCTTTAATAAGTGTTGTACCTCACCCAAATGCAGAATTCACAGCTACATTACTGGTGGCAACAGTGGTCTCTCAAGTTACAATGGCCTCAGGATACAATATTTTCAACATGTATTGTTCTCTCCTAGGACATTGTATCTTGAACCACACTCCACATACAATGTCACAGACCCTCCTGGTCTGCGGCATATGTGATGAACTGGAAGATCCAGCCAACTATCATGAATATTTTACTTGTAAAACATCTGTATTACTGAAGTGCATGCAGTGATTTGTGATCTGGTAGCGCCTCTCTACGGTGCAATGTGGTACTACATGTTCTGTACTGTTGTTCACATGTGCAAGGATGAGCAGCTCTTTTAGGCACCAAGTGGGGGGAACCATTTTCTTTTTTTCTGGTACGTGGTATATAAAGTACATGAACCAAGGGAGCTCCTGTCCTAATAAAAGAAAGCGATTTCCAGCAGATCTTTCTGACTGTTATACAGTATGAAAGGACTTACTTTATTTGTATTAGCTATCTCTCAAGTTTTCTTTTATCTTCATTTTGCATTATGTTACGTGACATTTTGGGACTTCAAAACCAATTACCAATTTTCCATGGAGTTATGGTTCCAACATAAAATGATTTCAACATACAGTAGTCATCCTGGAACCAATTAATATTGTATTTTAAGGGAATACTGAAATGACTACTGACCAAATAGATCAATCAACAGTGCATGAACTATGGACCTGCAGTTGAAGAAAGCAGTGGATAATTTCATATCAGTAGGTTCTTTTTAGATTACAGCTGTGCCTTCAACACCATGAGACCAAAACCTGATAACAAAGTATTCATATCCTGCTAAACAGTAGTGCAATTTTTGGGGCTTCTTATTAATAGACCCAAAACCATAGAAAATGGAATCATCTATATTCATCTTTAGTAACAAAGGCACTTTGCAAAGTTACAACCTCTGCACAAGAAAATTTTAACATTAACAAATGCAAAGTCTTAACATTTGCCACCATATTTTGTCTCACCCAGGACAAGTCTTGAAGTGAAAATGTTAAAAGTGAAAAGGTTTTGCCCCAGATCAGGAACCATGAATATCCTGAAGTTGCCTTATCTGCTCCGTACTGATCCTTCTAACCATCTTTTAGAAAGGTTTAGCTATAAGCTTTATTCTTTCTGTAAATTTCTGAGTGGTGGTTTACATCGGCTACCCAGGAATCTGTATTGGAAAAGTTCTCATAATAGGATTCCTATGTATACACAGAGTTGCTTTTTAAAGGTAAATGATATTACTTAGATTCAATCAATGCTGAATTTAGGACAATTGGTAGCAGTACATCAACTTATCTTTTTGGAAATTCCTGCATTGAACCCTTTATTGATAATGTAGGTGAAAACGGTTTAATCCAGAATGAATTTGTTGAACGTTAATTTATTAAATCTCTGTCCAAAATTGGGAAATTGGTTTATTATCTAACTCCCTCGTCTACTTTTTTTTTTCATTTTATGCTGCCATAAAATGTTTCCAAAAACCTCAGCATCGAAGCCTAATGCCTGCTTTGTGGTTATTTAAATTGAACATAATGCTTTACAGCAGGTTTAAGATTTTTATAACTCAGAAGTTGTTAACAGCCAGCTGGTTTGTGTCTGCTTTTTATGGTTATTCTTGTCATATGCAGCCTCCACAATTTTTAATTATATTTTATAGTGTATGTTTTTCCTCCTCTGGATTCCCACAGCCACTCTTTGCTTTATAAGATATTTTCCACTGGGAAAATAACAAACATGGTTTAGGGACTCTATCATTTGATTTTTTTTTCTGTATAATTACTTCTACAGTGAGTGGGAGAATTTAGAAACTTGTTAAAAAAATAGATAAAATAAAGAATACACTAAGTAAAACAAATGAGCTTTCAAGGCAAACTTGATTCGGTTTAGACATAGGAAATAATGCATGTACTGAGAGTTTAAAATATACATTATTTAAGTGTTTAGATAAAAGCCATAAGAATTTCTAAAGATTTTTGCATTATATATTTGTGTTTTCATTGCCAGCTGTACAATCCTTGCCTTAAACACTAATTAGAGCAAAAACATGCTTTTTTCATTGCTCACTTAGTCTTTTCATTTCCTAGACAGGCTTTCCTTTTGGTTTAAGTAGCATCACATGTGATTTAGTGATCTTGTTTTCATCCACCATTAACCAATATCTTGTTTAGTTTTTTAAATGAGTTGTCTAAGATATAGTTTCCAATTTTTTTCCAGAAACAGCACCGATCTTGTCCATAGACTATCAGTACTACATTTCTGGCCCACTAAAGTTAATGAGAATAAATACCCATTTACATAGGCCAATGATCAAGCGAACAAACGTTTCTGGGAACATTCGTAACTGTTCATTGCCCAGTGTAAACACCCTAGCAATCAGCTGACAAACGAGCAAACACTTGTTTGTTGGGTGATCACATCTTTTATGTAGACATTAAAATAGTTTGTCGGAAGCACATCTCCTGAGTAAAACTGCTGCTAACAGACAAAATGTGTCTATGGAAAAGGGGGGTTCGAATGAAAGATTGCAAGCATGATCTTTTATTAAAACCACTCCTCAAAATTGGCAAATAAAAAAAGTTATAGAAATCAAACCCCAATCAACTTCCTATAGCATCCATAGCACAGATTGGTGCTTGTTATGAGCAATTTATTTGCTTTTGTAGAAAAACGTAAGGATGCTATACTAGACATAGGCCGTGAACAAGAGGGGCACTGTTTCTGTAAAAAAAAAAAAAAATTGATACAATAAAATGACTCTTTTTTTTTAAAAAAAAATCACTTTGTGGTCTCTGTTGAGAACAAAAATGTGTTAAAAAGGGACTATTAGAGCAACCATTAGCCTTCGCACAAATATACATCAGCCAGCCATAAAATTAAGTTGAAGTAAAGGTGAAGTAAATAACATTGTCTTATTACAAATCAGTAAATATAAAGGTCTGAGCAACTTTGACAAGAGCTAAAGTGTGAGGTTAGATGGCATGATCAGAGCATATCCTAAACAGTAGATGGGGAGAGTTACTGGTGTGCAGTAGTATCTAAATGACGTACATGGGCAGTGAAGACTATCACATGTAGTCCGATCCCACAGAAGAGCTACTATTACACAAATTACTGAAAAAGTTAAGGCCGGTTATAATAGGTGTCAGAACACATAGTTACATAGACAAAATGAGAAAACAAATCCAGAAAATCACATTGTCTGATATGGAAAAAATGTATTTGCAAATTATGGTGGAAAATAAGTATCTGGTCAATAACAAAAGTTCATCTCAATACTTTGTTATATATCCTTTGTTGGCAGTGACAGAGGTCAAACGTTTTTCTGTAAGTCTTCACAAGGTTGGCACACACTGTTGCTGGTTTGTTAGCCCTTTCCTCCATGCAGATCTCCTCAAGAGCAGTGATGTTTTGGGGCTGTTGCTGGACAACACAGACTTTCAACTCCCTCCAAAGGTTTTCTATGGGGTTGAGATTTGGAGACTGGCTAGGCCACTCCAGGATCATGATATGATTCTTATGAAACCACTTCTTCGTTGCCCTGGCAGTGTGCTTCAGGATCATTGTCATGCTGAAATACCCAGTCACATTTCATCTTCAATGCTTTTGCTGCTGGAAGGAGGTTTGCACTCAAAATCTCACGATACATGGCCCCATTCATTCTTTCATGTACACGGATCAGTCATCATGGTCCTTTTGCAGAGAAACAGCCCCAAAGCATGATGTTGCCACCCTATGCTTCACAGTAGGTATGGTGTTATTTGAATGCAACTCAGTATTCTCTCTCTTCCAAACACGATGAGTTGTGTTTCTACCAAATAGTTTTACGGTTTAAATCTGCCCAATGTTTTCCCAAAATCTTCGGGGATCTCCAATGCTCTCTTGCAAACTTCATATGGGCCGGACAGTTTTGGCAAAACAGGGGGCACGTCTGACATGCAGATCTGAGTCCCGACAGTGTATGTGTTACTGAGGTAGCCTTTTTTTATTTTGGCCCAGCTCTCTACATTCATTACTAGGTCCCCCCGTGGGTTCGGGGATTTTTGCTCACCGTTATTGTGCTTTTTTGACCCAAACAGGGTGGTCTTGCGGGGAGCCAGATGAGGGAGATATCAGTGGTCTTGTATGTTTCCATTTTCTAAATTAGCCAAATAGTTGATTTCTTTCCCACCAAGTGCTTGCCTTTTCAGATCAGTTTCCCCCACCTGGGCGGCCTACAATTTTTTGTTTCGGGGCGTCTTTGGCCTCTTTGGTCTTTACCATAGGGGAGTTTGGAGTGTGCGTTTGAGGTTTTGGGACAGGGTCTTTTATACTGATAACAAGTTCAAACAAAATGCCATTGCTACAGGTAAGGGTTTGAGGCCAGAGGGGGCCTCTTAAAAGAAGAAATTACAGGCTGTGAAGCCAGAAAATTTTTGCTTGTTTGTAGGTGACCAAAATTTGAAAAAAAATTCTTGCAAATCAACAATGTGATTTTTGGATTTATTTTCCTCATTTGTCTCTCATTTTTGAGGTCTAATGATTCAAAAAGGCCTCTCTCATCTTTTTAAGGGGGGGGGGAACTTGCAAATTGGGTGCTGACTAAAATTTTTTTTTTCACTGATTTTAATATGTTTCAAATTATTACAGCTTGCAATGTATGGGTTTGTTTAGCTGCTGACTGACTTCCGTCCACTGCCAAAAGTGATAACAGTGGGTATATGGGCATCATAACTGGACCTTAAAGAAATGGAAGAAGATGGCCCAGTCTCATGAATCACATTTTCTTTTATATTATGTCAGTGATCAAGTGTGTTTGTGTTGTGTACTTGGAGTTGGTGGAAGCAGTGTAATGCTCTTGGCAAGCTTCGCTGTGAAACCTTGGGTCTTGGCTATAATTTGGATGGTATTTGCCATGTTACACATACTGTAAAGTAGTCTCAATACAAATTTTATCCCTTCATGTCCATTGCATTTGCTAACGGCAATGACCTCTTTCAACAGGAAAATGCGCCCTAACACACTGTAAAAATGATTCAAGAACAATAAGAGGAAGTTTAAACTTTGGAAACACCACCCTCGAAATGACAGGACTTAAAAACAATCTGTTGCTAAGGTCTTGATGCCAGTTACCACCAGACAACTTCAGGGGTCCTGAAGTCCTTGTTAACGTTCAGGTTTTGGGGCTACTAGAGGAGTACAATTATTAGGTGGTGGTTTTTTAAGTTGGATTAAAGTTTTCTGTGTTTTTTAGGCTTATGGTGTGAGATGCACAACTGCATAGACAATATCAACAAAAAATGTCCAGCAAAATGAGCATTTATTTATATAGATAACTATACAGTTAATGGTAATAATAAATATCCAGTTATTCTTAGTGGAGAACTACCAACAATCTGTGAGCTGATGTTTTCTTGATTCATTGGGTAAGGTTAAGAAACCTCGTTGAAGAACATGAACCATCACAAATCATTATGTTAACCACCCTTATTCTTTCATATTTGATCTGATTTCTTTAGAATTAACTTTGTGGTTTAAGTGATTGTTATACATTGTATTCATCTATGATAAGCAAGCAATATAGAGTTCACAAGAACCAGACTATTTTTATACAGGTAAAACAAAAAATTGTAATCCTGAATGGACGGGTTATTTTTTCTGGATTTTGTACTGCCTTTCAATAAATTTTTGTAAAATATGTTGAAAATGAAAGTTTTTCTTTCTGTTTCTAAACCCAACAAAATCTGAACAAGTAGTAGCAGCCATTTAGAACTTTCCATTTCTTTTGTTTTACCTTTATGACCTTAACGATTTTTGGAATGGAGAAGCTCCGGTATTAGAAATTAGGTATGGCACCTATCCACCTCGTCTTACCTACTCTAGGTTTCTCCTCCAATGATATTTCTTGAAGCACAGACATAGGCTTTGAATGAATAAGCTTATAATAAAATCATAACATTTTGATTAGAACTTTTTATTTTATTAGCAAACCTTTTCCCCTTTCCCATCACCAGAACTACCAAGCATGTGATTGAAGCTTTCCTATAAAAACATTTGGTTGCTTTTGCCTGCTATTTGCATAAAGCTTTAAATCAAAGTGATACGTTCTGGGGAAAAATTTTAATGGAAATAGCAAATTGTTTTTTCCTGGCTACACATGCATGTCATAACAATAGCTGTCTTAGTCAGTAGACCCAATATTGTTATATATTTGCTTTAAAGAATCTCACTGGTTTGATGATGATCCAATCAAACTCCAGAGAATCTTTAAAAATGTTTGTATATATGATGATTGATGGAAACCACCAGCATGTACCAGGGTCATCTTTTTGAACTTACCGTGAGCATCTGAATATTTGAATCTAGCTATTTAGCCTAGAACCTCATATAACATCAAGGGACTATATACAGAGTTATAAGGCTGCGCCCACACGACGAAGGACAAAATACTTGACGGATTCTAAATCCTAAAACCCCAGTGTCCAACGAGTATTTGTACAGTATTTACACACAAAACCAAAGATTTTTAACTTTTCATTTTTTAGCGCTGTTATTAGATTTGATTTTTCTTATTTTTTTCAAATTCAAAAGATTTTATTGAAATACATTAAAACTGAGGTCAAAGTGTGCATATAGTAATAAACTAATATATAATAATTACATATTAGCAATGTATCATCATTTTCAGATACTGTGAAATACAAAAAAAGAGTATGGATAAAAGGATAAGATACAATAACACAACAGACATCAATTATTAAATGTCACAATATTCTAAGAAAGGGTCACTTAGTAAACCAGGGGCACTCTAGGTACCTCAATAAACAAAACCCAAAAGAACACTTTTTCAATTGTTTGCATCAAGAGCACCCAAAAAAACTCAAAAATGTCTTGATGAAAAAAACAATTAAAAAAACCCCGAATCTAAAAAACCGTGAGAAAAAGTTTTTGGTGTTTTTCATGCCACCCCATTGACTTAAATAGTACTTTTTTCTGCCATTTTTCTGATGAAATACTCAAATTATTGAACATTTGCCAAGTTTTTGGAAGAAACAGCAGTTTTGAAATCCAACCTCATTTAATCCAAGCTATGTATATTATAGCTCAGATTTTCTATTGAGGTCTTTGGGGATGATTTGACAGTTTTGACAATTTGAAACCCAGATAAAAAACGACTGTAATTCCTCGCCATGTAAACGTGCACTAAGGGCCACATGTATGAAAATATTTTGGTCTTAAACTCACTTTTTTTGCCCATAGGTTACTATGGGCAAAAAAAGTGAGTTTTAGACCAAAAAGTTTTCATACATGTGGCCCTAACAGTTAACAATCAGACTGTGTGATCATTCACAGTAATCTTTTCATGCATGTACTGCGTGAATTTGCCCCATTAGTTGTTACAGTTTCCATACACACTTTAAATAAAATTTTTTAAAACCCTTATGGTAATTTCTAAAAATGCTTTTTCCCCCAAAAAAAAAATGGTTTTCCATGAAAAAAACAAAATTTTCCTATGGAATTTTTCTTTGTTGTTTCCGAGGGAAAAAATCCACTTTTAAAAAAGTGATTTTTTATTTTTATAGGATACTAGAACAATAAATTTTAAACTTTGTTCGAATTTAAGTAAAAAAAAACTACTTTATATATCACCAGACCTAGACAAAGACAAGGTTTTAAAGATCAAACAGTCACATAGATTATGCCACCCTCCTTGCAGAGGAACATTCAATGATCACAACCTACCAATGCATACTCCGTTGCCCACCTCATAACTGATTAACCTATTACTTTGAATAGGTAGAAACATGTGAATAACTGTCAGGTAGGTGGGGCCAGCCTTAGCTGATCATGAATTCAGCTGGACTCTTTTCTGGCTGCAAACTGCCAGATTTGAGCATTAAATACCCTGAAATTGCTGCATCTTATAGAATAAGGGACACATCACTGGAAAAAGCATGTCTGTCACTAACTCGTCAAAAAGCTGCCCCTCAGCATGTGGGGTGGCATAACCTATGTGACAGGTTCTCTTTAGGAGGACATTTTTAATAGCTAGAAACATGTGAGATGGTTATAAGAAATGAGTATAAGAGAAACACGATAAGTAATAATAATAATAGAATCAATCATTATTATATATAGCAGCCAACATATCAGCAGCACTTAACAATATAGAGGGAATATGTACAGACAAACCAGACATTAACATATATAAAAAAAAAAGCTCTTACAAATGAGACACGAGGTGTGAGGCATACTGCTCCGAGCAAAGCATGCTATACAATATATTAGGGTGTATGGTGAAAACAAAGAGGGTGAGAAGTTCTAAGAATTAGATAATAGATAGATAGATAGATAGGAAGATAGATAGGTAGGATTAGATAGATAGTGTAGATAGGATAGATAGATACGACTAATAGAATAGATAGAGATAGATAGATAGATAGATAGATAGATAGATAGATATTTTCTATGGAGAAAATAAACTTGTTTTTAGTACATGTTTATATTTAGAATGTTTTATTGCATCACATGCTCACGTTCAGAAATTGCTTTGTATGTTAGTTCCCAGAAAACTCAATATGTCTATTATGTTGTAATACAATGAATAGAAAAGTGCAACTGGATAAGATCAAATTGTTTCCATTCCCAGCAATGTCATTTTAAGATTTGGCATTATTTCTGGATGAAGATAGCTTAGCATAAATAACAAATAATACTGTACAAATTGCAACCTGATGATTAACTTGGAACTAATCTGAAGTGTCTTTGGGAAGGTTCAGATATATGAAATACAAGGTCTCATGGTATGATTGTATTACATTTGACCTTTAGGATTTTCCATGTTTCCTACAGAGACTACAATGCATTCTAATAACAAAATTATCTAAAGATACCAATAGACAACGTGTTCTTTAAGGTGCAGACATTTTGATATATTCATTTGTGTATTCATTTATCTGTACTACCATAACTTCTGCACCAGCATGGCAGATAAAAACTAATAGCATGCTCCATCAGATGAGCATCGCTAGTATTATCTTACAAGGGAATTGATAGGGCGACCGTTTGTGTAGCACACAGAGCCTAAAATTACTATATAATTTGCATCATTTTGCGGTATAAAATACCTCTCATCTGTGTACCAAACAGTGTCAGTTGAGTGATTTCTCATCATATGATTGTGATAGCTTTAATTCTGAGGAGAGCACATGTAGTGGCGAAGCCCAGCGTCTGCATCTGAGTTGCCTTTTCAAGGCTAAAGTTTTGGTGTGGGAATTTGGTCAGCTTAAAGGGAGACTTTCCTATTTGGGATTCTAATCTCAGTATACAATTAACTGATTCCTCCTCTAGTCTGCTCCCATAGATGGAATCAGAATAGGCTACTGCCGAGTGGACTAGTTCAGGCCAGAGGTATGGTGCTGATGTTATCTTGCTACTGGCCCAATGTGGTGGTCAGTCACCTGAATGATTAAGGCAGAAGATGAGGACAGCAGGTTCACATCATGGGAAATAGGCCACACCACCTGCTCTTTCCTCCTGATAAAACATAGCAGGGAGTGTTGTCAATGGCCTGGCCATTGCTGCTAGAAGTAGTTCAAAAACTTAGTTAAACATCTGTGTATAAGCAGGACAGATAACCTGCTATATTGCTCTATCTTTGAAATTAAGCAAGATCAGAACAGCAATGTATTTGATAATAGCCTTTATTTATCCTTTCCTACATTTTGAAAGCTAATCAATGAGATGGGGGTACCCTTTTAACCCATTATTTCTCCATGACAGATATCATAGAGGTATTAATGGGTTCTCTCACTTTGCTGTTTCACAGAGCCTTCTTCTCACAGCCATGTTCAAGCTCTCACTTCCTGGTTAGGCTGTGGATGGGTCTATAGCAGTGATTGGTATATCAGCTGTACTCTTCCTAGCTAAGACTGTTATAGATATAAACAGTAAGGCAGAAGGCTACAAAGCTCTAAAAGGTTGACGTTTGTCATTAACATAGATAAACACGGTCCTGTGCTCTAGGTAACACACAGCAGGGAGTGATGTCACCATTGTCTGATGAGGCTGCTTAAAGCAAAGAGAGCAGAGAGAGATTGTCAGTAACCTAGATAAACTTGTGTACACAAAGATCAATTTAACAAAGCAAAATCAGAACAGCAATGTATTTGATAATAGTCTTTATTTACCTTTGCCTGCATGTTTAAGTCTAATCAATGTGGTGGGAAAACCTCTGTAAGAGAGTATGGAGTGGGCTTACTCGCCAAGACTGCTCGATAGGCAGTGGGTGACGGCTGTTTGTTACATAGTTTGTAAGGCCGAAAAAGACAGACGTCCATCATGTTCAGCCTATTTCGCTATAATGTTGATACAGAGGAAGGCAAAAACTCCCATAAGGTAGAAGCTAATTGTCCTCATTTTAGGGAAAAAATTCCTTCCCGACTCCAATCTGGCAATCGGAATAAATCCCTGGATCAACGACCCCTCTCCAGAATCCTAGTAACTATAACTTGTTATATTATTACTCTCTAGAAATACATCCAGACCCTTTCTGAACTCTGTTATTGAATTCACCCTGACAAGTTCCTTTGGCAGAGTGTTCCACAGTCTCACTGCTCTTACAGTAAAGAATCCCTTTCTATGTTTATGTAGAAACTTTCTTTCTTCAAGACTTAGAGGATGCCCCCTTGTTCTGGATATAGTCCTGGGTATAAAAAGATCCTGGGAGAGACCTCTATATTGACCTTTCATATATTTAAACATATTTTTATTGTGTACAGTTACCCTTCCATTGTTAAGTACATAGTAAGGTATGTACCATAACTCACACTGATTTAATTGGAGATGTCAAAAGGCGCTGGGACAGAAAATGGCGACAGCTGCTGGAAACCTCTTTAAAATGGCTTCAGAGATCAGTCTTTAAGTTGCTTCACACCTTATAATTGACTCCTGGCCTGCGAAGAAAGATGTGATTAGGGGGGTGTTAACTAAAGTACTGCAGCGCTACGTAGTACTCGGTCTTTTTTGGGAGTTCACGGTAATACGAGCGTACTCTCGTGGCAGCCTGCCAACCCCATTGACATTCAAATTTTCTCACGCCCAAAAAAATTGACATGTACTTTCTCCCCGCGGTACAATGATCTATTTTTTGAGGGCGAAAGGACCAAAAACCAAAAGTTTTTATAGGGGAAATATGGATTTACCGTAATTTTGGTGGCATTCCCCCATAATAAGCAAAATTAAAAGCGAAATGGTGCGAAATTAACTGTGTGAAATACCCAGAGTCCATGGCTGACCTATGTTTTGGGCAAACAAAACTAGAGGCCTGAAATGTAGTAAAATGCACATAGCTTTCATGTCAGAGGCTCCTTGAAGCATTCACATGAAATGGTTTCTGAGCTTTCTGTAAGGCAAGCACTTAGTACACCACAGTGTAGCTGCCTTCAATGAGTTGAGGAACATTAAGGGGGTTTAAAAAAAAAAATTTAAAAAAAATTGTAAATTTTTTTTAGCTGGGATTTCAAAATTATATTATTTTACTGTGTTTTTCTAGACAAAGCTTTTCATTCAGGGAGAATCAATTACATATCTCATTTATCTTTTTTTCCTAAACTGTGGAGGTGGAGATAAAAGGAATGAGAGCCTTAAAACTCACACATGGCTGTAATTTAAGATTTTTTTTTTACTTCATTGTCCGGAACAGTTGAAAGAAACCTTCAATGAAAGATTATTAACTAGGCCAATGCCCTAGGCTATAAAGGATCATTTATTACGGGGTTTCTTGCCTTTTCCCCTTGTAGTTTTTTACTAAAGCCAGTGTAAAATAATACTTCACAAAATTAAACCTTTGCCCTTCTGCATTATTAAGTCTGCTTTGATTAGATAAAGTAACAATTTATGATCCTTCACACGGTTACACATTAAATGAATAATGTAATAGATGGAGTGTTCTATGAGAATGCACTGATGTTGTGTGTAGTAAAATTGTTAACCCGCAGTTAATTTTTGCATTTCTATGTTATTTTCTGTAAAATACCCGTCCCGGGAAAACAAATGAATCTATTAAAAAATGTATCAGTACACCTCTGAGTGCAGGACACACGGCACACTGGAGTGAGGCTGGATAACATGGTTTCCCCCCTCCACTTTGTACTGCCAACATTATTACGTACAGTACTATTAATTGTGCCATTATGCTTGCTGCATACACACACAAACCATATATATTATAATTTTATATATTATATAATTTATATATATTTTATTTATATTTATATTTTTATATATGGCTTTGGTTAAAATCCAGAGTGAACATGAAAATTTTGAAAAAATAAATGGACCATCTTTTTCCTTTAGAATGTCTGTCCAAAAATGTGAAATTTTCGAGTTTTTGCACAAAATTATGATTCTAACGGGAGTTTGATTGCAAAATTCACAACAGGTGTTTGATCCCTGACTCACTCAATAAATTTAGGGGATCAATTTGAACTGGTATTTAAATAGTCCTCTTCATCATGCTGTTCATATTTTGAGATCATGATACTAAGACAGCACCTTACAATTGATCAACAGTACCTCGTCATTGCGAGTCTTCAAGCAGGATGCTCTCGGACAGAAGTGGCTAGTGAGCTTAGAGTTCTAAATTTTGCTTTAATGTGCATATTCAACATACTCCACATCAAGTCAATGGGTACATTTAGAAACATTTGGCAACGACTTCAAGGTATAAAGCAATTCAAGAACCTGGGATCCATTGCTCAGTCACTGAGTCCAGAGTAGCAGCATAGACACCAAAGTCTCGTGGACGATCCTCTCACCGCAGCTGGACGGCCTAGCAGCTGACTGCATTACCCAGCATGCCTGTCACGTAACGTTTCATGTGATACGCACGTTCCCTTTCTCAAGCGCTTGGCTAAATGTGGATACGGCATAGTTGGAGTTGTTTCAGTGATTGTATGGCAGGTGGGGTCCTGCTGGTGCCGTTGTTAATCTGGATCCGAAAAGTGCTATGTATACTGAGCTTAGAGTGTTACACAGTGTCACAGCAGGTTGCAGAAGAGATACAGAGAGACTGGAAAGGTCACAGAAAGGCAAAGGTAAACCACGCTGATGTAAACGGTTTAGAATGGCCTGACGTGACACCTCCTTTAAATGTGCCTGGAGTTGTTTGGCATTCATCATCCGGTTCTGCAGGGCATTGTTTACAATGGAGCAGGTGTGTGATGTAGCCAAAGGACATCCACAAAGTGTTATCTTGGTCACATGATGTCAAATGTGAACAGTATGATGAGGAGGACTGTTTAAATCCCATGGACACCTGTTGTGAATTTTGTCATTAAGCTCCTTGTTAGAGATCAGAAAATTGTGCAAGAAGCACTTAAACATTAAACAGTTGGACACATGCATTCTCAAGTTAAGAGATGGTCTCATTTTGTGCTTTTAAAAAAAAAATCAAGAATTTTTTTGTTCATCCTGAAATTTCAACCAAAAGCCAAGTATCCCTAACTTTTTGTGAGTTGTGTGTGTGTATAATTGCCCTCTCTAATATATTTTTGGGAGAATTATTGTCTCCAGGGAAACTTAGTACATCTGGGCAAAGTTTAACCATCAGAACTACGATCCAATGCTTCCTGATATTATCAAATGCAGAGCAGTAGGATTGCTGGATTTTAATGACGTATATGACTGAATACTAAGCTAGGTGTATAGAATCCCTGCTGTCTTTTGGCTTAGATACTAGAATAATGTGATTTAGTTACAGGTATATCAAATTACAGAAATACTTACTGAGCTATTGAACTGTTAACTGTGGATATTATAATTCTAATCACTTCTGCTTGTTGTGTAGCATGAACATATTCACGTTCTATTGGGCATTCTCTAATTATATACAGTAAGTATAGAGATTCCCACTATACAGGAATAAAAAGTAATTAAATGGAGATCAACCTGTGCTAATATATATCAAGGAGTTGCATAAACAGCAATTCCCTTATGTCTGCTTATTATTGGAGTTCTTTACTTTACAATGGAGAGTTCCCCAATAAAAAGCTTAAGCATCAAAGGAAATTTTCTTGCATTGTGAATCTGTTAGCAAACTGTGGGCAGCTGTTTTGGGCGGCATGTAGAAAAAAACAACCTTTGCATACTGACATGGAAGAACATTGAATTTTAGTGTGATTTACTGCTCCTGTTAGTGATTCTGCTATTACTTCTTATATATTTATATATACAGATGTGGCAGAGTTGAGATTGTCATTTGCTGGTCATGATTGCAAACTGTGTTAGACTGAAATGGATTATGTGCACGCCCATGGAAAGCTACACATTGCATTTTGGTACAGCTTGTCGTGAGATTGCAAACTTCGTCCTACATCTGTTTGAGTGAATTAGTATTTGAAGTGTCTATTTCTTTTGTGGTGATTCACAAGTAATCTGTTAGACCTTATTGGTAAGTCATGTTTGCATAATGATAATTACACACAATGTAATTAAAATTGATATTTCAGTGTTCTGTATAGATTTCAAGCAAACCTGTTAGGTCATTTATGCTACCCTATCTGAGGTCAGGATGTGATATAGGGAGAGAAGCTGAATATTCTGATATATGGGTTCATAAAACTTACAGTAGAATTTTAAAAAAGGCAGAGAAACTATTAAAAGAAAAGATGAAAGTATTGTTTATCCCACCCACATACTGTGATTGACAGTTTGCTCTGTACACACAAGCTGTCAATCACTGTATGTGGGTGGTGTAACCAGGACTTCCACTATCTCTTAAAGGGAATGTGACATCAGAAAATGACTTATTATTTAACTTATGTTTTTAAAACTTTTTTTGGTTATGATTTTTATTTTAATTTTGCATATCACTATCAATATTTTTAAAAAATCCTGACATTTCACTTTGCCCACTAGGCCTTGTAATAGATTGATACTTCTGTGTAGAGAACTTTTCGTCTCCTCATTATCAGCTAAGGCAAGATAACACTGAAATGAGAACACAGGATCCACCAGTCACAGGAGATAGAAATAGTCTCAGCTCCCCCTCTTCCGCTCTCTGCATAATGACTTTTTCCCAAGTCACAGAACATGTCTAGAAAACTTTCCTGTAGAAGTCAAAGGGTCTGCTGCCCTTCACAAGCTCCTATGTCCATGAAGCTGCTGTAAAGCAGCTCTCTAAATGCTGTTACAAGCAGATCAGGCAAGAAGGCCGTCCACATAATCATATACAGACAACAACAACAACAAAAAAAATGCAATCAGAAAACAACAATGAAGAGAATATATATCAATATCTTGTTTTAATTTGTTAGAAAACAAATGGGGACAGATTTCATTAATGGAGTTCTATCGATATTTTCTCTCCTTTCTCCTCTCCTCTTGATACAGAAATGCTGCTCCAAATCATATAAACCTGTATATTACAGATCTCAGCTTCCCTCTCTCTATTACATTCTCCTCTCAGGTAGGGTAACATAAAATATACTGTATGTCAATATACTTGAAGCTCCGGGGCCCTAGTGCAGAAAGGGAAATAGGCCCCCCAGTTACAATGTGCCACTTACAATACTGGTATCTCCTTATGTAGCAGGAGGTCGTTTTGGGCCCCCTCAAGCTCCAGGGCCCGGTAGCGACTGCTACCTCTGCACCCTCTATAGCTATGCCACTGTCCATGCACCTTATAGTATTTCTGCAGGTTTGTAGCCACATGTGGCACTGCTAGAAATCCCGCTCTCTTTTCTAACTCCTACAAGCTTGACAAGGTAGGAGTTTCCTCCAAAATGCAGCAATGGGGTTTACCCGTGTGCTCTGTGGACGCTACCAAGTTTGTTTCAGCTCATAATATCATAGAATAACCATGTGTGACTTTACACTTAATACAGGTTGTATGCCTTTTTTCTATTATGTACTACATAAACTGAACTCTAGTGTGGATATTTAGTGGATGAACACAGTAAAGGAGTAAACTCTAAAGTGGATGTATAGTGGATGAACAAAGTAAAGGAGTAAACTCTAATGTGGATGTATAGTGGATGAACAAAGTAAAGGAGTAAACTGTAATGTAGATGTATAGTGGATGAACACAGTAAAGGAGTAAACTCTAATGTGGATGTATAGTGGATGAACACAGTAAAGGAGTAAACTCTAATGTGGATGTATAGTGGATGAACAAAGTAAAGGAGTAAACTCTAATGTGGATGTATAGTGGATGAACAAAGTAAAGGAGTAAACTCTAATGTGGATGTATAGTGGATGAACAAAGTAAAGGAGTAAACTCTAATGTAGATGTAGAGTGGATGAACAAAGTAAAGGACTAACCTCTACTGTGGATGTAGAGTGGGTGAACAAAGTAAAGGAGTAAACTGTAATGTAGATGTATAGTGGATGAACAGAGTAAAGGAGTAAACTGTAATGTAGATGTATAGTGGATGAACAGAGTAAAGGAGTAAACTGTAATGTAGATGTATAGTGGATGAACAGAGTAAAGGAGTAAACTGTAATGTAGATGTATAGTGGATGAACACAGTAAAGGAGTAAACTCTAATGTAGAGTATAGTGATGAACACAGTAAAGAGTAAACTCTAAGGTGTATAGTGATGAACACAGTAAAGGAGTAAACTGTAATTTTGATGTATAGTGGATGAACAAAGTAAAGGAGTAAACTGTAATGTAGATGTATAGTGGATGAACACAGTAAAGGAGTAAACTGTAATGTGGATGTATAGTGGATGAACACAGTAAAGGAGTAAACTGTAATGTGGATGTATAGTGGATGAACACAGTAAAGGAGTAAACTCTAAAGTGGATGTATAGTGGATGAACAAAGTAAAGGAGTAAACTCTAATGCAGATGTATAGTGGATGAACAAAGTAAAGGAGTAAACTGTAATGTGGATGTATAGTGGATGAACAAAGTAAAGGAGTAAACTCTAATGTAGATGTAGAGTGGATGAACATAGTAAAGGAGTAAACTCTAATGTGGATATATAGTGGATGAACACAGTAAAGGAGAAAACTCTAAAGTGGATGTATAGTGGATGAACAAAGTAAAGGAGTAAACTGTAATGTGGATGTATAGTGGATGAACACAGTAAAGGAGTAAACTCTAATGTGGATGTATAGTGTATGAACAAAGTAAAGGAGTAAACTGTAATTTGGATGTATAGTGGATAAACAAAGTAAAGGAGTAAACTGTAATGTAGATGTATAGTGGATGAACACATAATCCACATAATCATATACAGACAACAACAACAACAAAAAAAATGCATATTCGTTGTATATACACATCGGCACAACTTCTGTAGTGTTATAATTAGATTTCAGCCATGTACACTTTTATACCAGATTGCATTAGAAAAACCTAGGCCCCCTTCGCTCCTCTCCATTGGTCCAAATTACGGCGCCTCTTTAAATTTCGATCCCCATAGAACTCTATTAGAAAGCAGCTCGCGCTCTGATTGGCTAAGCTGGACGAGCCCCCGCTGCTTCAACCAATCAGCTCGTTTCTGCCTTTTAACTGTATTTTAAACTGTCCACCTTTGAATATGATTGGTCCATTTTTCTCCATAGGATAGAATGGGCCCCTGTCGCTCCTATTCTGATTGGTCAATTCTCCTCCATAGGATATAATGGGACATTGTCGCTCCTATTCTGATTGGCTGGTTTATGCCGACCAATGAGAATAGCTTCTACATTTAGAATTTCTGTCTTTCCCGGCAATTCTCTCTATGGCAATTCCCTATTTTAGCGCGGTTCTCGGCGAGGGAAACGGTTGTTGGGGTTTTTTAATTTGCTTATTTTTAAAGAAGTGTTCTGGTCTTATCTGAGAATGTTTTACACTGAAATAAAAATAATTTGTTGATTAATACTCATGCCGCCCCGCCGCGAGCGCGGAGATTTGAGTGCGTCATCTCCCCAAAGAGTATAAGGGGAGAGAAGTAGCTCGCGCTCTGATTGGTTGAGCTAGCCGAGACCCCGCTAGCTCAGCCAATCAGCTCTTCCAGCATTTTTACTGAAATTTTGAAATTATCCCACCCTGGATTTGATTGGTGTAAACTTCCCCATAGGCTAGAATGGGACTTGTCGTTCGTATTCTGATTGGTCTAAAACTTCTCCATAGCCTAGAATGGGACTTTGTCGCTCCTATTCTGATTGGCTGAGATAGCCAAGCCCCCGTTATCTCAGCCAATCAGCTGTTTTTAGCATTTTTTACTGTATTTTGAACAGTCCCACGTGGATTCTGATTGGTCAAATCCTGCCCCATAGGTTTTAATAGTTCAGTGTCGCTCCTATTCTGATTGGCCGGTTTGGCGACCAATGAGAAAGGTTTCAGAATTTGAATTACTGTATTTCCCGGCCCATTTCCAATACCCTAATTCTTAAATTTAGGATATTGGAAAGTGATTTTGTTTTATGTAATTTTATTTTTATTTTTTCAGCTTTTCCTGAGAATGTAGAACGCCTTTATAAAAGCGATTTTGGGTTTATACTCCGCACCGACATCTGGAAAAGATTTTTTCGCCGCTCCAGCCTGTCTCGCATCGGAACAGATTTTCGGCGCAGCCCCGCACGGCGCCTAAGTCCCGCACTGCGCCCATGTCCCGCACTGTGCCCCACGCACTGGCGAGGGGCGGGGGGACTTTTCCCCGCATGTATGATCGCACTACCTCCGGCGGACAATCTCAGCGCGCGCCGCACTTCGCCTAACACACTGGCGAGTCGCGGCAGGACTTTTCATGATATGTATGAGCGCGGCCCGTCCCCGACATAAATCAGGCGCAGATTCCGCCGGGAAACTGGCAGAAAACGGCGCCTCGACCCGGCGGGATTCATACATGTCGCCCTAAAGGAGTAAACTAATGTGGATGCATAGTGGATGAACACAGTAAAGGAGTAAACTGAAATGTGGGGTATTATGAATTGGATGAAACAAAGTAAAGGAGTTAAAACTGTAATGTAGAATTTTATAGTGGATGAAAAAGTAAAGGAGTAAACTAATGTGGATGCATAGTGGATGAACACAGTAAAGGAGTAAACTGAAATGTGGATGTATAGTGGATGAACACAGTAAAGGAGTAAACTCTAAATGTGGATGTATAGTGGATGAACAAAGTAAAGGAGTAACTCTAATGTGGATGTATTTTGTGGGGTGAACACAGTAAAGGAGTAAACTCTAATGTGGATGTATAGTGGAGAAAACACAGTAAAGGAGTAAAACTCTAATGTGGATGTATAGTGGGATGAACACAGTAAAGGAGTAAACTGAAAAGTGGATGAAGTGGATGAACAAAGTAAAGGAGTAAACTCTAATGTGGATGAGAGTGGATGAACAAAGTAAAGGAGTAAAAATGTAATTTGGATGTATAGTGGATGAACAAGTAAAGGAGTAAATCTAAATGTGGGTGTAGTAAGGAGAAACAGGTTTAAAGGAGAAACTGTAAATTTGTATGTATAGTGGATGAACAAAGTAAAGGAGTTAAACTCTAATGTAGGATCTTATAGTGATGAACAAAGTAAAGGAGTAAAATCAAAGTGGACTTATAAATGGAGAACACAGTAAAGGAGTAAACTGTAATGTGGATGTATAGTGGATGAACACTAAAGGGTAAACTTAATGTGGATGTTAGTGGATGAACAAGATTAAAGGAGGGAAAAATGTAATTTGATATGTATATGGCATGAACACAGTAAAGGAGTAAAATCTAATGTGGATCTATAGTGGATGAACACAGTAAAGGAGTAAACTCTTATGTGAATGTAGAGTGGATGAACACTAAAGGAGTAAAAACTAATGTGGATGCATAGTGGATGAACACAGTAAAGGAGTAAACTGTAATGTGGATGTATAGACTAGTGGATGAACACAGTAAAGGAGTAAACTGTAATGTAGATGTATAGTGGATGAACACAGTAAGGATAAACTTAAAGTGATGTTATAGGGAGAACAGTAAAGGAGTAAACTGTAATGTGGATGTATAGTGGATGAACACAGTAAAGGAGTAAACTCTAAAGTGGATGTATAGTGGATGAACACAGTAAAGCAGTAAACTGTAATGTGGATGTATAGTGGATGAACACAATAAAGAAGTAAACTCTAATGTAGATGTATAGTGGATGAACAATGTATAGGTGATAATCAAGTAAATCTCAAACATATGTAAGTGATTCATTACTGAAGCGACACTGGCTGGTGTGGATGTAAGAGTAACATAAACCACCTGACAGGTTCCCTTTAAGGTGGGCTTTATGAATCATTTCCTCTAACATCTTGTTGGGAAAACTAATGTTACTGTAGACTTCTGTGGGTTTACTAGAGAGAATGTGAATCACCTGTATATTGGAAGGCATTGGCCCTGCTGTTCGTCTAATACTCATACATTTATGTATAAGAACATGTATTTGTTCTTATATGACACTTACCATGTTGTACAGGATCTCGTAAGAAATAGCTTATCTGTAAATTTAAATTACTGGCAGTAGAGGACCATTATAAACTTCAAGGGATAGAAAGCTTTCAGCGAGCTATGAGCCCACCATGTTACAGAATGAGGAGGGCAGCGCTTGCAGCCATCCTCCCCCTTCATTTCTGTCGGCGTGTGCTTGGCTATGGGAACTCCCATAGAAATGAATGGGGAGAACAGCCACCCTCATTGTTCTGTAACAAGCTTGAAAAGTGCTTGTTGGAACGCCGCTTTAATGCACAATTTGTTTGTGGGTACTCGTTATAAATACTGACATGTTACATGTAACAGACAATTTTATGCTAATTGTGCAATCCATTTTCTAACCTTTCATAGTTTATTAGATGTATCTAAATAAAGACGTACCCCAATTTCAGGAGGTAGTAAAAATTCATTCATAATATCAGCATATGTTAAAGGTAGGAAACTATCCATGTTTAACTTTCCAGCTCTTTCCTTCCTACCAAGCTCGTTTAGGCAGTTGGACACTCACAACACTTTCGTCATGTACGTGAAAATATTGAGATGATTCATTGGCACTTTTACTCATCAGTAATTAAAATGTCAGGTTTTGATATGCCTTGATGGTCTGTCTGCTTTAATTTTCCCCTGGATCCAGCCTGTTCTTGTTCTTTATGTAACAGGCCACCTCTGCTTTTTACATAATTGTTTCAGATTTACAAGCTACAAATGTAGAAGCGTTTAGTGTTGAATGTACCAAAGATAAAGTTGTCACCATATACTATAGAGCAAAGTATTGTTTGCTGTTTTACATAGGACTTCAGGTAAACTGATTGCATTTAAAGGGGTAATCCAACCTTGTAAACCCCAGCAAATGTCATCAAATAATATAACAAACTGTACTCACCTCTCAAGCGATCCAGTGTAAAGACTTTGGTGGGTGCTCTGTTCTTTGATAACTTGTGGCTGGCACATGACCACTGCAGACAGTCAGTGGTCTCAGTGGTCACACACGGTACTTGGCATCACAGGCTAGGGGTGGTAGCAATGATGCCAGTAATATGGCTTGTGATGAGGCAAATAGGTGAGTACTATTTTTTATTTTTTTATTTTATGACTTTAGCTGGGGTTTTAATTTTTGTTAAATCCCTAACTCCAGACCAAAGTGCTCAATGGCAAACTCAACCATGCTACTTTTACATCTATGTGTTACTAAATCTGTTTGATAAGGAAACATCCAAGTCCAACTGCTGGATCCCAGTGATCAGTAGTTGGCACTGGAAAAAAAATTCCAGCATATCTGCTTTTCTGAAGAGGAAAGGAAGAATTACTTTGCCCCCAAAGTTATTCACATTGATATAATATTAACATGGATGCATTGAATCTGAAAGTTGGAACTGTTCTTGGTAGAATTTCTGCGCTCTGGCTAAGGGTGTGGGAGGGCAACAGGAGAGCTTGTCCTTTATAATTGCCCTAATTATAATTTTAATAATTTACATACAAAATGTTAACACCTTTAAATGTAGCAGGAATATGACTACATTACTTGTGAAAGATACATTAGTATTGTTGCACTTCAGATTAAAGCTGTTTTTTTAAAGTGATTTAGGGTAAACTTTTTGTTTCTGCTCCTGGTCCAGCATCGCTTCCAGTTACCATAGCATAGATTTTCCCTGTCAGGAGGGACATCGGATGCAACGCCCTGTGTAACATTACTTACGGTTACCACAACTTAGGATACCATGTACCAGGAGTGCCACGGGATGGTATGGTAACCCCTAAAATGCTGTAAAATATCTTAACCCCCATTTAGGATTAGAGTTATGGTTAGGTATAAGGTTAGAAAAAAAAATGTTTGGGATGTTTTGAACCTACATTTTTTACAAGTTTAGTCAAACCAGTGCTAAACTGAGCAGTGACCTATTCAAGCAGCATTAGAATTTCTTTTACATAATAAAAAAGTCCACTTTTTCTCTGATTTTAGATGGTGTCTACTTAGGAAAATTATCACTGAAACACCTTTCTAACAGTAGAGGTTATGAATACATTCTAATTCATTTTTGTATTAATGCAGTGAAATTTTTATGCTATAAAATAATTTTTTCTACAGAAATTGTGCTCAGTTTCTCTTTTGCATACTACGTGTATTAACATACACATTGCCTTACAGCAGGTTTTACTATTTATCACATGACTTACTGCCCATAGTTCCCTCAGAAGCACAACATACTCTATCATGCCAGTTCATACCTTCCCTGGATCCTGCAATACAGCCCCGGACTCCAAGGACTGGCCTTAGGTCCCGAGAGAACCCCGGGACTGCACAGTTAATTTCACTGCTTGCTTGTCCTCGGGACGAGCAAACAGCAACATAGGGCAACAAAGCAAGAACCTACACAGGATTGCTCCTCTCCCTTTTGCCGGATGGCATCTGGGACTCTAATCAGGGCTGTCTTAACAGCGTTATGCTCCCCTGGGCAGAATAGTGCATCAGTGCCTGACCAACCACTCACAGGGCACTGTGGACCTGAAAAAGACAGGCCCATGGCTGCTGATGACGTCTCTACCATGTCTTACCACCCTGCAATCTGAGACTCCTTCTACAACAGGAAGGCACTAGACAATAAGATATGGTTATAATGGCATCCTCCAAGTCTGGGTGTGGTGCCTACCTACTAAGCGTGTGCCACAGCTTCAAAGCAGCTCATCCGCAGGAGCTGTTACTCGGAGGTGAATAACGACAGCCAATGCTCTTACTGCCAGGCTGCCATTGGCAAAGAGGCAGGGCTCGGGGTGGATGAGGAGACATGAAATGATCGTCATTTTGCAGACACAAGTGGATCAATGAGCCTACAGTGAAAGGAGGGTAGTGTTTTTATCCACTCCCCGGTGTGTCCCCTTTGCTCGTGGGGCCTTCAGGCAGCTGTCTAGTGTGGATAATGACTAAGACAGCCCTAATGCTAATACCTGGTGTAGTTAACTCAGAAGATAGCAACACCGCAGAATGCAATGGCTCAGCATTTTTTATACATTATGCAGGTGACAGGATTCTGTGGGGTGCAACACAAATAAGCAGTGCATCCTCACACAGCATACAAAGCACCAATAAGCATTTCTTAAAGCCATATTATTTTTTAAGGAGGGAAACGTGGGTTACTTATGGTTCACCCCCACCTCTTCTCTTACAGATGGGCTGACAAGGAAACTGTGGGGAATTAAAGTGATAGAATGGCTGTTTATGGATGTATAAATTTTGGCTCACCAAAGCTGAATTCAGATTTTAATGTTTCTTGTTATTTTAAATAGTATACAATAGATGCTGTAGAGGTGAGAGGAAGGTAAATCCAGCTCCTAGTTGCTTGATGTCCAAGTTGGTGTTCATTTTGACTGGTAGCACTATCTCCTTAGGGATTAAAACAATTGCGCATTTATGCTTGAAACTAACAAGACTGCTGCAATAATGCCATGATGTATTGTGTATATCAATATGGCTCTGGTAACACTTAGAATACAAACAAGGTTTTTTAATGAAATGCCACTACATCTCAGCTGTGGAATCAGTTTTATGCCATCTGCCTATCAGATGGTTTGTAACCAAGACAGCGTATTATTGCCACATGCCACATGTCTGACTTTCCCTTTCTTATGTGCAGATTGATAAATAATTTCGACGAATATTGCTTTATAATAGTATATATAATAGCTATATATATATATATATATATATATATATATATATATATATATATAGTGTGAATCTATATATATATATTTATATATGTATTCACATATATTTACATATTTGTAGTACATAGCGAAAAAAGTACATGTATGTAATATTATTATTATTATTATTATTATTATTATTATTATTATTTATTTATTTTAAAGCGCCATTGATTCCAGGGCGCTGTACATTCGAGGGAGTTACATACATTACATAAGTCGAACGAGTACAGTGATAAGGGATAATGACAATTGGCACGACAGAGGGAGAGAGGACCCTACCTGCGAGGGCTTACAATCTACAAGGAGGGGGGAAAGAGACAGGAGGTGAGGGGAAGACATGTCTGTGGAGGAAGTAGTGACAAGATTAATGAAGGTTATAGGCAAGCCTGAAGAAATGGGTTTTCAGGTTGCTTTTGAAGCTGGTGAAAGTGGAGGAGAGTCTGATGTGTTGGGGCAGTGAGTTCCAGAGTGTGGGTGAAGCACGGGAGAAGTCGGAGACGGTTGTGTGAGGAGCTGATAAGGGGAGAGCAGAGGAGAAGGCCCTGTGAGGAGGAGAGTGCGTGAGGGGAGATATTTGGAAATTAGGGCAGAGATGTAAAGGAGGGGAGAGGTCATGGAGAACCTTGTAGGTCATGGTTAGTAGCTTGAAATAATTCGCTGGGCAAGGGAAGCCAGTGAAGGGATTGGCAGAGGGGGGAGGCAGAGGAGTAGCGAGGAGAGAGGTGGATAAGACGGGCAGCAGAGTTAAGGATGGATTGGAGGGTAGCGAGGGTGCTAGCTGGGAGGCCACAGAGAAGGATGTTGCAGTAGTCTAGGCGGGAGATGACAAGGGCATGGACCAGCATTTTTGTAGTGTCAGAGTTGGGGAATGAGCGGATGCGAGAGATGTTTTTCAGGTGGAGGCGGCAGGCAGAGGTGAGGGGTTAGATGTGTGGTTTGAAAGATAGAGCAGAGGATTACCCCAAGGCAGCGGACTTGCGAGACCGGTGAGAGTGTAGAGCTGTTGACTGTAATAGAGAGATCAGGGGCAGGGGTAGAGTTGGGCGGTGGAAAGATGATGAGTTCTGTTTTCTCCACATTTAGTTTTAGGAGACGTGATGAGAAGAAGGAGGAGATGGAGAACAGACAGTCAGGGATCCGGGAGAGAAGAGAGGTGACATCTGAGCCGGAGATGTAGAGGTGGGTAAGATGGCCGCGGCGTCTGAATTAACACCGATCGGTGTCGCGCACCGATCGGTACGGTCATCGGCACCGGTGCAGCTATGCTGCGCCGAACCGATGACCAGGCATGGTGGTGGGGAGCCTTGTGAAGGCTCCCGTCACTTACCCTGGCCGGTTTTCACCAATTCCGTCCGCAGACAGGAAGTGGGGAAACCGCCATCTTTGTACATTGTATTAACAATCGCGCCCCCTAGTGGTCAAGCACCATAGGGGGACTAAATGTAACAGTAAAAAAAAAAAAAATAATAAAGTTTTAAAGTACAAAAAAAAAAGTATTAAAAGTTCAAATTACCCCCCTTTCCCCATTTTACAAATAAAATCATTAAAATAATAAAAGTTACACATATTTGGTATTGCCGCATCCGAAAAAGTCCGATCTATAAAAATATAACATCATTTTACCTATGCGCTGAACACCGTAGAAGAAAAAAAATTCCAAACGCCAAAATTGCGTTTTTTGGTCATTTTACGTCACTCAAAAAATGGAATAAAAATTATCAAAAAAGTCGAATGCATTCCAAACTGCTCGCGATAAAAAGTACACTTCAGCCCGCAAAAAATGCCCCCTCACTGACATCCGTAGGTGTTAGTACAAAAAAGTTATTGGTCGCACAAAATGGCGCCGTGGCGCAAATTTCAAAAATAGAAAATGTTTGGAATTTTTTTTACAGTACCAAAACATAACGGAAACCCTACATGTTTGGTATTGCCGGATGCGTAACAACCTGTAGAATACAGATAACACATTATATTTACCGAAGATTGAATGCTATAAAAGCAAAACCCCCGCAAACATGGCGAAAATAAATTTGGGAATTTGGCAAATATCAATAATTTTCGTAATCCTTATTGACCTAAAACGGGAAAGGTTTACTCTGATTTCATGTCAGATTGTGAGGAAAACATGAAAACATAACTTTTATATAGTGTATGTAAACTAAGGAAGGAAAGGAAGGCACATTATTATGACTACTTTCGACACCGGCAGCACGTAGCTCATGAAGTCAAGTCACGTGTCTGGCTTGGTGGGTATATAAGGTATATGATAGTCTGTCAACACAAATACCCCCCCTAAATTATCCCTTTTACCAATTACAGCAAAGTTGCAGAAAGGGATAATTATTGACTTTCGGGCCAAGGGTGGCAGTGTTTCTGAAAATGCGCAGTTGATGAACTGCTCGTGTTCTGCTGTGGTGAAACTGTATTGTGAGAGGACAAATGGGACCATTGCAAATAGACGATGTGGAAACTGCAGAGATCCATGTGCCATTAATGTGAGAAATGAACATCAGCTATGAGGGCCCACTGATGCAGCAGTTCACTGTCAAGATTAACCAAGTGCTAACAGACATATGTCTAAAACAGTATTTCAGTGAATCCTACTGTGTATGGGGCCAATTTGTTATGATTCCATCCTTGTAGAACACATACACCTGTACATGCTGATTTTCTTTACAGACATAGCTTGAAATGTCTGACATTTGATTCGAAGAGTATCCCCAAGACTTGAAAGGGCTACCTTGGCTCCTTATTTCCAGACACTTGGACCAAGTTGAGCATCTTTTGGACCACCTCCTTCGTCATGTTTGCTCTATGGATTCTCCCTTATGCACCCTCCAGCAGCTCTGGGACGCAGTCAACAAGGCTTTAGATACCTGTGACAATCTACCAGGACCTTATTAAGTCACTCCCAGTCTTGCTGCTGTCCATACTGCACACTGCACACAGATAATGGCTGGTGGTTATAATAATGTGGCTCAACTGTGTATATTGTATTGCATTGGGTTGCTTTGAAAATGATTGCACTATATGTAACTATCTGTTTTTTACCGAAAAGTAATTACACTTAGTAGAGCGTTGCATATGAAACAAGATGTGTGCTTTAGTCACTCCCATTATACATGCATTATTCATTTATTCATCTATCCAGGAAACCACCCCTCCATACTAGCAGGAGCTGAGCCTATATAATTTGACCGCTAAACTGGGTGGCATAAATAATGCCATTGTCATTATCTAATTCTTGTTGTCAATATCATGATTTGTATTAGTTCCCACTCACAATGAACCACTCTTAGGGTAAATTAACACATGATGGATTTGTTGTAGATTTTAACTTGGTTTTAGTTGATTGTTACCAGTACCAGGCATCTAGGTGAGATTTTATAAATCTCATCCTTGTGCAGTAAAACTTTTTATGGGGATTTTCAATCTGGATTTCATTCCTTCACTGTATTGGAGTGAATGAGCAGCAAAATCAGCAGCAAAATCCTAATACTGCTGTGGTTACACTGTGGATTTGTGATGGAAATCCACAGTGGGTTTGTGGCACAGCAATCTGCCAGAGTGGGTTTATGATTAAACATAGCTTCTATTATTCTCTTTTTAAATGTTTCTTCATTCCCACTTCCCACTAACCAGTTATACAATTTCCTTTACATCACACATTTAATTGCATTAGAACTCTGGGAACTTATTACAGGTCTACCCTTTTTAAGTCTGACCTTTATAGAAACCCCTTTCCCATCTGAGCCCATTATTGACATAATGAATGACCAGGCTGGGAATTACTTCTATATCTTCCCGATGTTATACTATATCCTAATAATGTGCTTCCTATGATGTTTTTTATGCATTTCTTTTTGTCTTTAGAATGCATTCACATCTGCGTCAGAGGGCCTGTTAAGACCTCATGTTATAGATTCTCTAAAAAAAATTGACAGACCCCATTGTAGTCAGTGCGGTCTGCCAGGCACCATGTCTGTCGTGTAATAGATATGGCACCACCATGAGCTTCAGTTTTCTATTCCTACGATGGAACAGAAAACTGAAACAAACATTTCAGGTGTGAGTGTAGCTATAATTACATAATTCTGTTTTCTTTCTATTTCTACCAATGAACACCAAACAGACCACCATGTTTGACCAGACCAGTAAAAGGAAAAACACAAGTGTATGTCAACTTTTATCATTCAATTCTTCTACTGATTAAAATTTGGGTGCTACTTGTGTTCAGATGGCCAGAAGAGGTTTTTGGTTTTTGCCTTTCCATACAAATAGCCATAACAGGCATAGCCTTTTTATTTTTATCTCAACATAGTTAAACATAGCTGTTTTTTTGCAGATTGAGCTAAAATAATAGAACCCATTAGCCACACACAGAAGTATGCTTTTTGGTTACATGCAAAAAAAACAAAACCTTACATCCCAATGAATGCCAGGACCTAAGATTTCTCAGCAAAACATTACCCAGAACATCACACTGCCTCTACCAGGTTTCCTTCTTCTAGTAAATCTTGATGTCTTCTCCTCTCCATCACGCATCTTTTTTTCGCCCACAATGTTATTGCAAGTCTTCCAGTTATACTTTCTAGATCATTTTTGGTAGGTAGTAACTACTGAAATTCTGCAACCTTCCACAAGACATGCCATTTTAGAGATGCTTTGACTCACTTGTCTAAGCATCATAGCTTGGCCATTGTTAATGCTGCTCAGATCCTTTGTTTGCCCTCTTGAATTTTACTTGTTGCCTGATATCCCGCCCCTTCATAGGTGCCATTTTCAGAGAATAATCAATGCTATTTACTTCACTTGTTATGACTGATCGTTCTATCTGTACAGTATATTCCAACTAACTATGAATGTGAAAAATAAAAATATTGAGGTTTTAGGCATCGAAAAGCTCACAATGCAGCCTGTGGTACACTGTTAGGTTTTCTGCCTCCCATCCAGCAGCTCTTGAGTTTGCAACCTGACAAACATCTGGTAAAAGAAGAGACAGAGAGCTAAATCAATAGAGGATTTCCCTGAACATGGTCAGAGTGTCAGTAGGGTCTTTCCCCAAATATAGTAATAGAATCTACACAATATCTTAGAACATGGCAGTGAGCCATGACATATTTAGGAGAACAAGGGGAGCAGAAAGAGTACCAGTGGCCCTTCCTGCCTTCAGGAGACCATACCATTGGTCTAACTCTGGTTGCTGACACCAGCCCTGTAAACATTGTATAAATGGTTCTCTGCGCAGAGCCCCAACTACAGTATGTGCCAAGGTGGAGAACTTTCCCTTTGTCTTTGGAGGACATAGCAGTTCATGTATATGTTTTTTTGCCATGGATTTCTGAAGCTGGACACGCAGCAATCAGCTGGTCTCTGGATCACAGTCCTTTTAAAAAGCAGTGAACTTTATGAGTAAACCCTTTAATTGACAAACATGCCTAAAGCATGTACTGTTTTGTGAAGGATCCAGTAGATCCAAAATTGTGTGCTATTAGAGTAAGTACTGTATATCTAGTTTATTGTACTTGCTTAGTTTCTCTTGTCGCTAGTTTTTGGCTTTGGTTTGAAAATGCAATTTCCTTGATAGCTAATTAATCTGTCAGTTATTAAAACGCTAATGAATTTCTATATTAGAAACTGGAAAGACAAATATATTCATTAAATCTCTGGCAAAAATGGTTGCTCACTAGATTCTTCCATGATTGACAGATCACTCTTACAAATGCATGTAAAAATATTATATGGAACTTAACATTTATTATCACCCCATAAAAGAATAGTGGTTACGGTACAGTTCAATATGTATTTTTTATATTGGTTATTAACTGACCAGTCATTTATTGGTGGGTTTAAATATTTAACATAAAAATATACAGAGTGCCATCTGGTATGAGTGTTCATTGGCGTAATCACCTACTGTAGAAATAAATGCAGGTATACTGATGCAGCAAAATATAGATTTTCACTATTGGAGAATTGAGAGACTTTGACAATCAAAGTGGTCTCTCCGTGCTTTGATTATGTCCATGCATGCAATGCTTTGACATGTGTGAAACGGAATTATATCTCCTCTTATATGCTTTTTAATCCTATCCAGGTTTAACAGCAGCAGCTGCAGCTGCTGCAGCTGCTACCAATGCAGCAATTGCTGAAGCAATGAAGGTAAAGAAAATAAAATTAGAAGCTATGAGCAACTACCACAGCAGCAATACACAGCACGGTGCAGACTCGGACAATGGGGATCTCAGTTCAAGTGTTGGTAAGTTTTAGTGAACTTTTTAAACTCCCAAATAGACTCTTACAAATTAGTACAGTGGCCTTCAAAGTCTTTGGAGTGGCTCAAATTGCTTATAATTTTAAAGACTAAAGGGGTAGCTCCACCTTAGATTTCTGTGGTCTAGATATTTTCGCCCAGCTCTGTCTTCCATAATTTATCCATAATTTATCCCTGTGTATGATTTGTATCACGAGCCATCAATCCCCGATACTCCCCTTGAAGTTTCTGCTCTGTTGCAGAGCTATTTGTAGCTCCACCCTTTTACGACAACCTGATGGCCGGCCCTAATGTCATGTTTGAAGCTCATCATATTGAGTATAGATGGTTGCAATAGCTGTGGTCTGTGGACCGAGTCTGGGGGCCAAATTTCACCGTGCCCAAATTTACTAAGTGGCAATTTTAGAAAGTGGCAATCCTCAGAATTATCCCTGAATTGAGCAGAAGGGAGCAGAATGGAGAAGGGACTCCTCGCCTTTTGTAAGTTGCTACACTCTTTTGTCATACTCCTTATTATACCATGCTTGCTATATTACTATCTACCTTTGCAGCCAACTGCCACCCTATCTTACCACCCTAATCTTGGCCCTCTATACGTTTATCATATAAGCTCCTCTCATCCTTCCCTCACCTATGTTACTCAACCCACAACGCTAACATTCCCTTTTCAACCACCCCCAAACCTCCACTCACATATTACTGCACAAATGCCGGCTCATATATATTCATCCAACTGACCCCATCGCTGTCTCTTTTCATTCCTCCTGCTTCTCCTCGCAGCAGGGACATCTCTCCCAACCCCCCGGGCCAACTTCCTTACTGCTCATCCCCCTCCTCCTCCTCAGCCTCCCATATAAACCCTGCTAACCTGCAGCCATTCGCTGTACGACTTTTTCTGCCCCCCTTTGTATTTAAACGTGTGCTCCTAATGGGACCGCCCGGATCAGTCTGCAACAAACTTCCACTGTGTCATGTTCATGACCTGTTTCTCTCCAAGTCCCTCAACCTGCAGGCCCTCAAAGAAACATGGCTCCAGCAATCTGACACCCGCTTCCCTTGCCGCTCTCACCTATGGTGGGCTACACTACACCCCTCACCCCCAGACCTGATAACAGGAGCCGGTGTTGAGGAGTTGTGGCATACTTTCACTCTCCACCACTGCACTTAACCAGGCTCCTTCCTGCGTGCACCCTCCCTCACTTTCCCTCCTTTAGGTCCACACCCTCAGACTCATTCAGCCATTTTCAAGCAGAGTCTGCAGTTGATCTACAGACCCCCCAGCTCTCCCCGCCAGTTTCTGGATCATTTTTTGCCCGCCCTGTCTCCCACACTTCCCTCTCTTCTGAAATGGCCACTCTCATTCATGGGTGATTTCAACATCCCCATTGATGACCCCATGTCTCCTCTGCCTCACAGTTTCTTTCATTAACCTCCTCTCATGGCCTCTTGCAGTTTACAGACTCCCCAACCCCAAGGATGGGAACTCACCTGGATCTTGGTCTTTCTGTCATCTTTCCCCCTCAATTTCTAACTTTCACTATTTCTCCTTATGCTCTCTCGGACCACATTCTAACTCCTTTCATTATCACTAATTCTCACCTTTCCTCTGGACAGAACCTGCCCATCAACCATACAGACATAATCCGCTCCATTAAATACACAGGAAACTCACAGAGCACATAACATTCCTCACTGCCCCCAATCTCCTCCCTCATCCGTCCCAACCATGCTGTCAAAGCGGTACGAATGAAACTCGCTTCGCAACATACCCCTGACCATTTGTTGGCACCGACCTCACACAGAGCACCCCCACCCACCAGAGCAGAGACGCCCGCAGCCTTGGCACAAGTCAACCCTCAGACTCGTTTTTCCCCTTTTTCTCCAGCGATGTTCCAGGTGTGCAGAGCGGCTGTGGAGAAAGTCGAAAAGCTCACCTTCAGACTTTCTCCACTACAAATTCATGCTCATGTACTTTATCACACTGCCCTTCACTGCGCCAACAAAAATATTTCCCTCCCACAACTCCCCACTACACAACACCCAAAACGCCTCTTTGACACCTCCACTCCCCTCCTAAAAAAAGGCCCCTAAAAGTCCCCTTCAGGCTCCGGTCACTTGACCACTGTGCTGAAGTACTGGCCCACTCACTTCAAAGGACAAAATTGAAAAATATCTGGCAAACATCACATCAACAATTCCCCAAATAATACCCATTCCTGTCCCCTCCCCCAGCACGTTGATCATCTTAAACTACCTCGGCAGGCCCTTGACTCCGACGACATAGGAAGAAGGGTCCATGCTTCTCCTGTCTTGCTCGTCCCACACCTGCTCTACGACCCCATTCCCAATCCCAGCCTCGTCCAGTCTATTTCTCCAGCTGTCCTCTCTCTCTCACCTTACTGCTAACTGTAACAACTCTCTCTCTCCACTGGGATCTTTCCCATCTTCCTTCCAAACACGCCATCCATAGCCCCCTTTACTAAAAAGCCCTCTCTGGACCCATCCTGTGCTGATAACTACCGACCAGTCTCCTCAAACCTGCCCCGTTCATCTCCTAAACCTGGAAACACTTGGTCTACTCACGCCTAATACGCTATCTCTCCTGGCTAACTCTCTTCTTGACCCCCTGCAATCAGGTTTCCGCACCCTACACACCACGTAAACTGCGCCTTATTTAAAGTCTCAAATGACCTCCTAACAGCAAACACTCAGGGTAACTACTCCTTGCTGCTTCTCCTTGGAACTCCTGCAGCATTTGACACTGTTTGATCACCAACTTCTCCTCTAGCATGCTCAGTCACCATTGGCCACCAGGACACACCGCTCGTCTGCTTGGGTTCTTCTCGTCCTACTCTCTGTCCTGCTCCATACAGTGGTCCCTCGTTTTCTGTTCCATCCTCCTCTCCATCTTCCTCTTGCTGTTGGAGTTCTTCAGGATCAGTTCTAGGTCCTCTCACTCTTTTCATTGTACACAGCCCCCATTTGGACAAACCACAGTAGATTGGTATCCAGCACCATAACTATGCGGATGACACCCAAGTTATACAACCTCCCCCATGACATCACTCCAGTCCTTGCTACAAAACACCAGTGACCTGTCCTGTCCGCTGTCACCTGAACATCATGTCCTCTCTCCATCTAGAACAAACCTCACTAAGACTGAACTTCTTGACCTTAACGCCATCTACTAACCAACCCCCCCCTCATTTCTGTTTTCTGTATGTGTTACCAACTCATTTTCTCCTAGGCAAGCATGCCCGCTGTCTAGGGGTTATTATTTGAGTTCTAGATCTGACCTTCTCTTCTCCCCATATATCCAATCCCTTGCCCGCGTCCTGTCACCTCACCTCAAGAATATCGTCCAAAATCCTTCCAATTCTCACTGTGGGAAACGACTCAAACTCTCCATTACCTGCTCATATTTTTCTCGTCTTACTACCTGTGCAGACTTCCTTGCTTAACGGTCACCCTCTCTGTCGACACTCTCCCCCTCGACCAATCTGTCGCATGAATGCAGTCAAGCCAGCTCGTCTTTCACCTCCACCGCTATACCGAAGCCATCTACCCTGTGTCAGTCATCTGGCACTGGTTTCCCATCCAGTACAGGATACAGTATAAACTCAGCACTCTCACCCATAGAGCTCTCCACAAGCGCTGCTCCTTTCCCTACATCCCTCCCTAGTCTCCTGTCCCTATCCGAGCCCTACAGACCCGTGCTCTCCGCACTGCTGGATGATATCAGACTACATTCCTCAATCATCCGATACCCCCATGCCCGCCTACAAGAATTCCACACGTGCGGCACAATTCTCTGGAATATGCTACCGCGGGCGATCATGCACATTCCACAACACTCACAGTTTTAAGAGGGCCCTGAAAAGACATCTCTTGGTCTGGCCCACCAAGATCCCTAACACTGCTAATCACACACAATCTGTCACTGACTCCCTGCACTTGGGCACTCACAGGCACTTATCTGTAATAGATGTACTGTCAGGTGTCAGTCCATTTATTATTTCATGTAAACCACCCCCTATTTATGAACATGGCTGGAACCATTGTAAACTTGGCACTCCTTACCGTAAATGTTCCAACACCCATAACATACCCTAAATTAGATAGTAAGCATCTCACGAGGCAGGGCCCTCACAAAACACCTTGTGTCTCATTTTAACCCTTGAATTTGTAAAGGTTCTGCGGAATATTTGGTCTTATATAGAAAATAAATATTATTATTCTTATTATTATTATTATTATTATTATTATTATATTATTATGGGCATCATCTGTAATATATGCCATAAATGTCTGATATGTGCGGGTCCTATCTCTGGAACCTGCATCTATCTTTAGAATGGATACTCAAACTCTTACATGTGCGGAACTCGTTTTTTTCATTGGGAGTTGTAAGTACAACTGAGCTTAGTCACCTAAATGTAATCAGAACTCTCACAGAATAGAGAGAGCCACATATGTGCAACCCCCGCTCAAATCTACATTGCGGAATCCCATTGTCAAGATACATACGTGTCCCAGAGGAGGCACCCGCACCTGTCAGATGGATATGCCTTACATTTCTGAGATGGAAATCCTTCTGTTAAGACAGTTATTCAAAGGAAGTGTTACTAAGAAAATTTGAAAAAAAAACTAATTGATTTTTTTCGATAATTTCCAGTACATTTTAGAACATTACACGAGATAATGGTTTTTAAATATTTGTATTTATATTTATTAGTTGCATGCAGGGTAAACTAATCGATATTTATCATGACTATAAATTATTATTATTATTATTATATTTATTATTTATTCTCATTAGATTCAGATTTTATTCACACCAGTGTGATTTGCACTACGTCAGGTTTTCCATTATTTTTGGCAGCAATTATAGTGCAGTCTACAGTTATAAAAAATACTTGCACTCCACTGGAAACCTGGACAACAAGATTCCACAGTGTTCATTGGGATCTATTTGAAAATTAACTTATCATTGCTTTCATGGTTCTGTTGTCAACTGAAGCCATGAACTGGTGTGAAAAAAAGTCTAAGCATAATAATTTTATTGCCGTTAATGGGAATTTTCCTTACTATGAAATTTTTCACAGAGAAACCCGGGGCAGTTTTCAGCCCCCAAAACTTTTAGTCGGCTGTAGGGGGTTTTCTATAGCATTTTTTTAAGATGTCAGTCTGCTTTTCCAAGGGGGATCTTACGACTTTTAAATTTTGGAAAAATAAAAAATTGCTCCCTGACCCCCCAGGAGTAAAAACAATTTGTTTTTTTAAAAGGGTTTTAAAAACAAGAAATTCTAATCTTGTTAGAGTTAAAAGGCCAAAATGTATAAACCCTGTTTAGGTCAAAAAATTTCATTTTTTTGGGCCCTTGGGTTTAAAAGGGGCAAAAGGGGGAAAGGGTTTTGTCCAAAACTTTTTCATACAGGGTGGCCCAAAGTTTTCTGAAAACATTGACCTCACTCCATGTGATCAGGAAGGGAGATATGGACAGTAACATAGAGACATTTTTTGGTGCACTCAAAAAAAATAAAACTCTCATTTTTGACCTTTTAAATGGGGAAAATTGAAAATTTGGGAAAAAGTCTTCATTTTTTTTCCCAACTTTTTTGGAAAGTTAATCATTGCATTGAGAAAACCCCTTTCTAATGATGTTGAACCTTTAAAATTTTCACTTTATCTTTGGGAAATCCTGTTTTGGCAAATAGGGGGGGGGAAACACAAATTTTTTTGCTTTAACCATAGTTTTAAATAATTTTTTTTACACTGTTTGTTTAAAAGAAAATATTTGTACAAATTTTATTTTTAAAAATAAAACTCATTCTTTTCTAAAGCTACCTCTAAAACATTAGTGGCAGTTTATCAATTGATGTATGCAAAAATATGCAACTTTTTCTCTGTCTTTGTTAGTCTCGCCCCTTTTTCAAAAATGGACAGGACTTAGTGGGAGGGTCAAAATAAAATTAAAATTTTTTTGTACTAAAAGATAAAACTTTTCTACCCCCCATTTTTGGGGGTTGATTTTGTTTTAGGACACAGACCGGCAAAAGATGTGCCGGAGGGGGGTTATTAAGGAAAAAATACACCTAAAAATTTTTTTTAAAAGGGCATTTAAAACCCTGATTCCCCCAATTCCTTTTTTTCCCTTTGATTTTTTTAAATTTTTAAAGTTTCATGAAAAGGAAACAAAAATCCAAAATAACGGCGGTGCTGAATTTATTACATGACGGAAAACCTTTGGGTTTCCCATTGGGGGTTTTAAAATTTAAAATTGGGGGCCCCATTGGGTTTTCGGGTTTTGGTTCCGTTATTTTAAAAAAAAATGGGAAAACATTTATGCAATGTTGTTCAGACGGAAAATTTTAGGTGTGTACTTTGTAAAACTTGTTTTATAATTCCCTTTTTTTCTATGATAGCACAGAGAGCGGTATGTTCAGCTTTACTAGAATTCCATGGCCCGATTGAAGAGCAAAGAAAAAAATTTTCCTCTTTGGGTTTTTAATGTAGAGTTTTAGGGGGGGTTTGTTCCCGGAAGATAGGTTGAGGCCCCCGAGAAAAGACCCGCCCCCCATCTGGGGCCCCTACCCTTTATGTTATCCCGTCAAAGGGGTTTTGGGAACCCCCCTTGAAAAAAATTCAGCGCTGGAGAAAGGCTCGGTACACCCATTTTGGGGGGTTTCTTTTTAAGCAGATACTTTGGGGAAATTCCATCAAAGTGAGGGAAAAAATTTGGGCAGCATAGTCAAAGTGTAAGATGGTAGCAACCCTTTTAAGGGATTGGCAAAGGGACAAAAACAAAACCCTTAATAATGCTTTTTTTTTTTAAAACCCTTGAAAGTAACTTATTACTAAAAATTGCGAAAAAATAACCATGAAAAACCCCCCTCCCGAATGGGGCCTAAACCCACTTATTTTTTCCCTGATTTCTTTAAAGCGGGTTTGGGTGCCAATATGAGACACCTCACTGCCTCTTCAATAGACCTTTTTTTCGGGGAAAAAGGGGGAAGGTTCATTCATGCAGATTTACATGCTTTTTTTAATGAGTCAGAAAAACCCCGGGAAAAATGTGATTTTTTTTGGGCCCCTATTTTAATCCAAATAAGTATTGCAAACAGTTGTGAACTTGTTACTGTCGAATTGCAAAGGTCAAAACGTAAAGGGAGTCGCAGGCAGCCAAAGATGCAAATAGGTAATTATTTTATCTCCTACATTCCAATTTAAAACTGAAAAACCTTGATTTTCAGATTTTTCAACAGGAATTACTATTGGGGGAAAGGGGAAAAAAAAAACTTGGGGTTTAGAAAAAATTAAAAACATTAATGGCCTGAGAGGAAAATAAAATATGGCCATGACCCCCTTAAACCCCCTCCCCCAGAATCAAATTTGGTTCTTTTAGTTTTAATTTTTTACTTGCCCCAAAATGAAGGGTTGTCTTTCCTTGGGGGAAAACAGTCTGCTGCTGGCATTCCCGAAGGTGACCGGCAGTTTTTTAAAAGGAAAATCCCCCGCTTCCCGAAAAAAGTACAAAATAAATCCCCCAAAACCGGCAAGGGGCCTTTTCCCGATTTAAATTCCCCCATAGATTTAAAGATTTTAAATTTTTTTGGGCCCCATTTTTATTTTTTTCATTTTGGGAAAAAAAATGCGACAAAATGAAATGCATAAGGATTAATCTTCCATACTTTACCTTTCCTAATAATTTATTTCTGAGAAAGTCCCGCAATCTCTTCTTTATATTTAAGTAATTTTTTTGTTTACGGGGGGTTGGGTTGGAATGGGGCCAATTTTTGATAAGACAAGCTGTTTCATGGGGGGAACACACAATTTTCCTGAACATTAATATAAATTGCTATATTTGTTTTAGAAAAGGAGGGGGTGAAGGAAAAAAGTGAAATTAAAAATTTTTTTTTAATAGGGCAAATAGGGCACTTGGGTTTTGTGAAAACCCTAAATGTTCTTGGGAAATTACCCCAAATTTTGGCAAAATCATTTTTTTTCGATGGGAAAAAAAAAGGAAGGGGGAAAAGTAAAAAAAGGAAACCCAAAAAGTAAAGGCTGAAAACAATTTGTTTTAGACGGGGGATAGTGTTATAGTAAAAGAACCCAAAGGGTCATTTTTAAAAAAATTTAAGGATGTAAACAGAGGTTTAACAAAAATTTTGCTTTGTTTTGGGGGGGACATTGGGTATGTGGGATTTTAATTATTATTTAAGTTTTCGATTATGGCAAATTTTGATTTTTTTATTTAAAAAAATGGGGAAACCCCCCATTTATAGTTTTTAACAAAAAAATTTTGAAAAAATTTTTTAAGTTTGGGGGAAATTTTTCACTTCAGGGGTGCCAAAGGGGCCTTCCCTCCTTCTCTGCCTTACTTGCTTCCCTTTGGGCCCCCCTTTTCCCCCAAAGGAAAAATTCACTACATTCTCAGTCTTTGTCTTTAGCTACATGGGAAAACCAGGATTTAGTATTCCAGGGCTATTTCTAATGGGGTTCAGACCCTAATGGAACAAAGGGGGCTTTCAGGGGAGTATTTGGGATTGGGGGGGCTGAAGAAATTTATTTAAAAAGGGTCCATTGATGTGGGGACAAATTGGGGAAATGGGAAATTTGGTTTGGGGGGGGCCAAAATGCTTCACTGTAAAGGGGGCCCCGAAATTTCTTATTGCAAACCCTTTTTTTTTGATTTAAGGCTTTTTTCCCAGGGTTTAAAACTTTTAGTCTTTTTGGGAAAACATCAAATTTTGGGTGTCTCAAACTTGAATTTTTTAATATTTCTCCTGCACTCTAAGGGTGCATTTATACGGTAAAGACCAAAAACCAATCTGAAATCCCGATTCAAGCCCTCCCCCTTATCACCCACATGTTCATGTTCCACCTTAAAACCGGGTGGAAGAATGAACATGTTTTAAGTTTTTCGGCCGCCGGCAGTGTAGAAAACCATCAGGCGGAAAAAATTTGGCGTGGAGACGCTGCAAGGGGTTTTCCATTTAATCTATAAGGGAAGTTTTTGGTTTGGTTTTTTAGGGTGGGGGGTAAAACCCCCAAACCGTCTTAAAAACCGACAAGCCCCAAAAAATAAAACCAAAATTTTCCCAAATTTTTTTGGGCCCAAAACAAAATTTTTGGGATAAATTTCCAAATGTTTTTCCCCCCTAAACGGGAGCCCCCTAGGCCTTAAATTAAAGGGGTTAGGGTTTTTTTGGCTTTTTTTGGGGGGTTTAATTTTCCTTTCTGTGGGTTTTTCCGGTCCCAGCCAAAACACCCCCTTGCTCATTAGCCTGATGAATGTTCGAAAGGGGAAAGGGGTGTCAGGGGTTTATAGTGTTTGGGGGGTCAGAAGTGCTGTGGGGGAGGTATATTAAACCTCCCAAAAGGGTTTTTTTGTGCAATAGAATAGCCCGGGAGGCCCAAAATGCTGTACTACCCCACAGGTAGCCAAAATATACCCAGGTAAAAAAGGGGGTCTCAGCAGGTTTAGGTGTTTTAAGGGGAAACCCAAAAATTTTCTTAACCTTTTTAAAAATCACATTAACACCTATTTTGGGGAAATAAATTCATGATTAGTCAAATAATTTTAATCCAGATACAAGAAGCAGAAGCAAACAACTATTCCTGCTTTCTACATTCCCCAAAATTAAGGGGTTTTTTAAACAATTTTATAGGAATTCTTTTTTCCCAAAGGAAAATTTTCTTTAAAACACAAAGCTCGTAAACACACATCAACAATTGAAAAAAGGCCTTCTTTCCCAAGGAAAAGAGTTTATATTATTCAGGGAAAATGATCTCAAAAAAAAGGGTGGGCCCCGAAAAACTCATTGTTTTTAAACCCACATACCAAAACAAAAAAAGTTATTTTTTCTTTAAAGGGAAAAAAAATCAATCATGAAGACATTGAAGCTGTGTGCCTTAAAACATAGGAAACACAAGTCATCATAATTCCCTGGCATAATAAAATCATAAACAATCACAAAATACATTTTGTTAAAAAAAAAGAAGTGTATTCTTAATGTCTTTTTTTATCCGAGGGAAAGGGTTAAAAACATTTCCCCGCAAAAAATTTGCAGTTGAACTAAAGGTGCAGATATTATGTAAATGCTGAATGATTATTATCTCCTTGTTGTAACTATGACATTACAGAAATCCACATTAAGAATGTTACCATAACTGAAGCCCAAATGTACGACCATTCATCAATGAAAAAACCCTTTTTCAATTTCCCGCCCCCTATATTATTTTGTAAGGAGTTGTATCATAGCATTTAGTGCTTGTCTAGGAAATATATTCAGCTCAGAGCCAGTTGTGTGCTCACAGCAGTTGGCTTGTCTCTTTCCTCACACCTCTTGGCAGTTGATATAAATGGTACACTTGAACAAGGAGAGGTGGCACTCTTCACAAAAAAGGCACTTTTCAAACTAATGCTATAACGGCACTTCATTTTGAGACATGTTGGGAGTGGAAATCTGAATTAACAGAATACTAAGTTTGTAAAAGCTTTGTCATTGTTGGAAAGTTAACTGGTTCTGTTAAAGGGGTTTTGCCACGATCTCATTTCATACCTCCTGCACCCAGCTCTTCAGCTCTGTGTGCTCAGAGGAAGGCGTGTGTGATGTGTTTGAATTGCCTATCATGTGACCCAGCAGGATGACATCACCAGGCCTTTCCTCTCTGTGGTCAAAGAAAGGTCTGTTTATGTAAAGCATTATGAATAGCTGAGAGGTAATATTTTTGCTTCACAGCACAAGGGTCCTAGGTTCAAATCTCTGCAGGAACCAAACCTGTGTTTTTTCCCCTCTTTATCAATGCGCAGACCTCATTGAGAGTTCTTTTTTTACTTATTTGCACAGTTTGACTAATTACTAAGGAGTACAGAGGACGGGAGTAGAGTGACAGCACCTGGGGTTTGAACACTCAGTAGCTGCCTGAAAGGAAAGGTGATGTCTGAGCATGTCGACCAGGACTGAGGAGCTCTCAGCCCTGGTCGTATCCCCTGTAGACGAGCTGTAAACAATGGATCACTAAAGGAGCAGCTAAAACAAAAACAGTGCAGAATTTTTAATAATAATGAATGGTGAAAATGTTATTTCATTTGCAAGCTTCCTACATCAATTTTACTTTGTGGCAAAACCCCTTTAAGCTTTCTTTAAAGGGAATGCATAAGCAATTTTGTTTACTCATTCAGAACAGGTAGCTATGTGTATATTTGTACCTACTTAACAGTTTTCAATTTCTGATTATAGATTTTTTTCATTTTGTTTTCTATATAAGGTTATGGGGACAGCCATCTTGCCTTGCAGCTTTTAACAGCATTCAGAGGTACTTTACTGCAGCTGCATAGGCTTATGAGCTGACTCGTTTCCTCTGGTAGAGATTTTTAGGCTTGCTCTCTGACCTAAAAAATAGTCATTGTGCAGTGAGGGAAAGTAGGAAGCTGTGACCAGCTGAGTTATCTGTACATTAGTTTCACATTTCATTAGAAATTCTGTCTGTAATGATAAGGAAAAGACTGCTGAAAAGTGATTAACAGTCTAATGGACCAAGTTTATATGTATACCGTATCACAATTGGACTGGCATCAGGCTTTCTCCTGTTGCCTCATAATCCAGACATTGACACAGTTCAGTAAATCAATCTTTTCTTTTATAATATCACTTTTTCAATTAACAAAGCCCATGAACAATAATGTACAAATTGTAGCAAGCAAGAAGTAGAAAACATCCAATATAGATGTCACATCCTTAAAGTTCTTTGTAGATCACAAAGCAACCTGTTACAAATGTCATGAGAGTAGCCGTCCGCCTACTAGTGACGTTTCGGAGGAAACTCCTTCTTCAGACTGGCGTCATCAGGCTTGGTTCTCCCCATCGAGGTGGCTGAAAAGTGTTCTCTACAGAACATGAAGTGTCAGGCTATTATTATTTTTGTGGATTTTGGATTATTAGTCTTAGTGGCCAAAAGAGAACCTGCAGGATTTCAAGATTTTTAAAAATATAGTGACATAAAACATGGGAAAAACACCACAAATGTTTTAACATAAAATTAACATAAAAGCAATTGCTTTTTTACATTTTCTGATGACGCAATTCCTTTAGGTTGTCTTATAAACCAGTTGAATAATTTGTATGTAATTTGTATGTAGTACATTGATCACATTTTCTGGTAGGATAAGATTTAAACCATTATTCTGTTTGTAATTTGTGCCCATAAAAATGTCATACAAAAGAGTTAAAAGATTACAGTGCATTTATTCAAACAGCAGAACTTTCAAAGCAGGTCATGGACTTAAGACATTAGTGATGGACCCAAGTGAATGTCTACTGATGTACTGTATATTGGTTGGATAAGGCTGGTTGGATTTCAGTCAGTCTGACCCTAGTGCTCTGACTAGAGGTGTCAGATAGACACTTGTCTCTGACCCTCCATAGCTCAGTCAAGTGAGAGTATTTATGAGGGAGACTGGAAAAACAGCGGTCAACCAACCGATATGTAATGCATAGGGTCAGCTGAAAATGTTTAGCTCTCTCTGCAGTTGTGCATGGTTAACCTCACATTTTGTTCCTGCATTGGCCTGTGTAATTTTTTCTATTACCAACAAATATATTAGCCAAACAACAAGGATAATAGTAGCCACTGGCAGATACTGGTTAGATTGCATGATCTATTTTTATGAAGAATAAATGTTAGTGTGGCTATTCTAGTGAGCTTGGAAACATGATCTAGGCAATACTAAAAATATAAATCCTGCTGTGTATATTGCTACTTGAGGGTAATGTTGTTGAATTAAAGTCAAAAGCAATGTGACACTTATTTGAGGACATCGTTTAAATCCAACACTGTGCTTCCATCAAGCTAATTATACAGAGAAGGCCTATGGCTAAAGGAAGAGTCAGAAGCAATAGTACTTTTAGTCATATATTAGTACGAGCAGGAAAACGCCTTTTGGACACTCCAAGGGTAAGTCAGTGGTGTGAAGTGACCTGTCAAGGGTGGTAGATATCGATTTGCCCTGTTTTACATGGCTTGCTGCTTTGTGTCTCTTAGACCTTCTGTTTGTTCTCTGTCTAGAAAGTTTGCAACTTCACCGTTTTATAGAAAGTCTGCAAGACCTTGAGAAATCAAATAAAAGGAAAGTGAAATTTCAGGCCACTGAGCACAGCACTGCAGTTGCACATCTGATTCTCTGCCTTGGCAATGTTAATGAACCCAAAATCCTCTCAATAATTAGATGAGGGAATTGCTTATATTTTCAAACAGATGATGCTGCTATAATGAAACGATTGACAGGGAATTTAGGAGTGTCTACACTAGTAATTTGGTTTATGTTGAAACAAAAAAATATTTAAGATAACTTTATACTTAGATCAATAGAGCTAAGACAGTGGCAAAGTTAACTAGATGGTTAATGACGGCTAATGGAAGGGTAGGCATTACTTAAGGAATATTAGAGCATCATGTTTGTTAGTTACATTTTGTGCTTATTATTGTTGTATTACCTTTTTTTTTATTTTATGTGTTTTTTGTACATTTGTTCTGCTTGGGTCCCTTAAAAAGGACTAAGACTCCAGAGATGGAGTCGGATTGAGTGCACAGCTGTAACTGCTGATGAGCTAATTGCTCCTTATCTCTCAGACCCATTCATCTTCATTTTTTACCAATTACTGAGAATTATCTGTGTTCTCAGTTGGATATGAGAGTTAATCCTTTTTGGTTAAGCTGGCAGTACTGTGAGCAGATTCTAAATAGTCGGGTGAAGAAGCCATCAGAAGCTTGCTCCGCAACAGTCTATAGTTCAATGACAATATTTCCAATTCATAACATGTTTTGTATTACTAAAGCCTCCGTATTGAATGAAATCCTTACATAATGAGACAAAGAGAAATAAGACTCTTTAATGCAGATATGCAAATCTATGTATTATCTTAATGAATATCATTGATAATATTTTTACATGAGAAGTAGGTGATCTGATAAGTAATGCTTACTTACCAGTGAAAGGAAAATAATAATCAAATCTTATTCTTTTTTTGTGCATCAGTAATAGCTTCAGAAAGACTTTTTATAGTTTACAGCTCTAGACAGTACTTATCTCTAGTGGGGCTTGTATTCTGCTTTCCACAGTTCTAGGGTTAAATTCACAGAGAGCCACTAGGTAAGAGGAACAGTCAATAGGGAAACCTTTCAAGTACAGGTGTTGCCCTTTTCATGGTCGTACACAACAACCAGTAATAACCACTGAGCCACTGTCCTCTGTTAAGTAAAGCTACCCATACACTTCAGATAAGTGTTAGCTGAGTTATTTCTTCTAACTTTTATCAATACATGTATATTCAACTCAACCTATACAGAGTGTATGTGTTTCATTGTGGATAGGGGAATAAGCCACTGATAGATGCCTCTATTTCCTATGGTAACAAAGAATTAGTCATGTTGACATTCAACATGACCACTGCTTCTTTCCCTTCTGCCATTGAGGGAGATTTAGGGCATGCTTTTAGACAATCATGCAAAAATTGGTAGATTCGGACACTTTTCATGTGTGTGAGCATTTTAACTGTTTCCATGTAATCACAACGATGTATGTACGTCAGGAAAAGGGTATCTTTCTTGCATCCCATAGTACAGTACATGATGGTGATCACATAGGACACAAATGGAGAATAACTGTGATTGGCAGCTGGCTTTAGAGCATTATTGGATCGGATTGAAAGCTCAGATCCTAGCCATTTAGCATCTTAAGGAACATCATCTATGCCAGCTGCAGAGGAGGCTCCCTTTGTTCTGTCCATGTCAACATTATTGCTATGGCTGACTGGATCATTTGGGCCTAATAAAGGCCCCCAGTAATTTCTAGACAGGTTGTCTCTTAAAGGGGTTGTCTCACTACAAGGATTGCTTTTTATGTTAAAGATCTTGCAAAAACAAGTCACTTTGCAATATATATCCATTAAAAGTATCCTACCTATTCTGTTATCAACTCTTGAATGGGCTGCATTAGCTCCTCAGGTCGCTATAACTACAGACCTGTTTGATCTCTCCTGATAGGCTGTCAGCACTGGTTGCTATAGCTACAGACCTGGCTTCTATGGCAGCCTAGTGGAAGCCAGTAAACACGGCCCTGAATTCAAAATGAAACCAAGAAAACAGGACTGAGGTAAAATTAATCAATGTAGTGAGACAACCCCTTTAACAAATACCTTAGATATGCCCTTGCAGACACCTGTGTATCTTAAATAGACACTACATTATGTTTTACAAAAACGAGTTGAAAGAAAAAATTCCCTTATGGGTACAAAAGATACAATCACAATTTATTAAAATAATTAAATGTATATTATTCAAAGTCACAGAAACATCTGAAACACGAAATAAAGTTATTCCATATTTTCAGTTCAAAAGTATTAAACAAGTATTAGAAGTTTTAAAAAGTGGTGTAATTATGTTTTTAAGCATTTCCTCTTATTGAAAGATTATTAAAATGTGATTGCTTCCACATGTTTACTCAAAAATAATGCCAGAAGAATATGACTTATGTCCTATAAGAAGAAGGCATCAACAATTTTCACAGCCTTAAAAATAAAAATGGGGCTGACAGAATCAGAGAATGCAAACCAAGACTCAAAACTGGCTTGTTCCTTAAATGTTTACGATAGTTATGATAGTATTTACCACATTAATGGTGGGACATGTTACACTTCTTATTCTTTTTCTTCCAGCTTTGTGATTTTAACTAGGAGTCTTTATTATCACTGAAAACAGCAGCTTAAACCTTTATTAGCAGTGGTATTAGCATCCCGCTTGTTGTCCTAGATTGTGAGTTCTTCAAAAGACTACAGTATCTAGGACAGAACAACATTTATTTGCTACTTTCCTGGGACTAGAAAATAAACTCTGGCATGGCGGTGTGTTACCTCCTGCATTCACTTCTAAACCATCATTACTTTAGCAGTAAGAAAAGTAGTCAGATATGGTGATCAGATGGTGATAATGGGAATATGTGGGAGTGGGAAACCTCTACATTCTGCACAGGAATCTAGCTTTGGGCTGTAGGATCCCAGGAATTACAATAATAGAGGTATATATATATATACTATTATACTATGCCTATGTTCTTTTTGTTCTACAGACTAGTAAGTACTAATTATCAATAAGACAATGCTCTGTTTTCAGATGTATATTCTTAAACATGCTGCAGTTGATATGGCTTTGTATACTACATGTGTTGTCATATTATTTATGGCATTGAATTTGGGGTATGATAATGACATGTTTTAGACTCGTGCTATCTTGTATCTCTTATGTATGTAATGTGTATACACTGTGGTGTATATATGATGGAGTGTATGCATAAACCTGCATATTTTTAAAGTAATACACATCAAGAGTTCTAGTAACAGTACAATATATAAAGCTGACTTTCATTCCATCTCCCTACTTACTGTATAATATGTCAGGTGCAGTGAAAGTATTGTACTTTACATGCATTATCCATTTATCATGGTCCCCAAAGGATAATGGGCTATAATACATCATGTTTATTTACACTTCAATTATTCTGAATTCTGATTTGTGCAGCTTGTAGTTATGGTATAGTGAAGTTAATGTAATGCAATATGTGGAAAGATATGCCACATATAGAAGTATATCCATACCCTGTCTGTATCATTGTAAGATAACATAAATAGAAACTACCCATATAAATATGCATTAAGTCCTAGATGTGTGGTAGTGTGTATGTATATAATATATATATAATATATATATATATATATATATATATATTATATATAATATATATATATATATATATATATATATATATATATATATTCAGTCATATATGTGTGTATTCATGTGTGTATATAGGTACATATACATATTACATGCAGACATGTATAATAGATGTCTATATATATATATATATATATATAATATATATATATATATATATATATATATATGGGATGGTACAACACTGAAGATATGACACCTTGATTCAATGTAAAGTAGTGTACAGATTGTATAGCAGTGTAAATTGGGTACGCCCTCAAAATAACTCAACACACAGCCATCAATGTCTAAACCAAGTGAAGGTGGTAAAATTGTATCAAGTGTGACCACCATTATTTTCTAGCACTGTCTTAACTCTCTTGGGCATGGAGTTCACTAGAGCCTCACTGGTTGTCTCTGGAATCCTCTTCCACTCCTCCATGACGACATCACTGAGCTGGTGGATGTTAGAGATCTTCCGCTCCTCTGCCTTCCATTTGAGGATGACCCATAGATGCTTAATAGGGTTTAGGTCTGGAGACATGTTTGGCCAGTCCAGCACCTTTACCCTCATTTTCTTTAGCAAGGCAGTAGTCGTCTTGGAGGAGTGTTTGGGGTTGTTATATTGCAATACTGCCCTGCTGCCCAGTTTTGAAAGGGAGGGGATTATGCTCTGCTTCAGTATGTCACATTACATGTTTGTATTAATGGTTCCCTCAATGAACTATAGCTCCCCACAGCCAGCAACACTCCTGCAGCCACAAACCATGACACTCCCACCTGCATGCTTGACTGTAGGCAAGACCCCCCTGTCTTTGTACTCCTCACCTGGTTGCCGCCCCACATGCTTGACACCATCTAAATCAATTAAAATTATCTCGGTCTCATCAGACCACAGAACATGGTTCCATTAATCCATGTCCTTAGTCTGATTGTCTTCAGCAAACTGTTTGTAGGCTTTTTTATGCATCACCTTTAGAAGAGGCTTCCTTGTGTGATAACAGCCGTGCAGACCAATTTGATGCATTGTACGGTATATGATCTGTGCACTGACAAGCTGACTCCCACCTCTTTAACCTCTGCAGCAATGCTGACAGCACTCATATGTCTATTTTGAAGAGACAATCTCTGGATATGATGCTGAGCATGTGCACTCAACTTCTTTCTTCGACCATTGCAAGGCCTGTTCTAATTGGAACCTGTCTTGTTAAACAGCTATATGATCCTGGTCACCGTGCTGCAGCTCAGTTTCAGGGTGTTGGCAATCTTCTTATAGCCTGGGACATCTTTATGTAGAGTAAGGCCATGTTCACATGGCTTAAAATGGGACGTATTTCAGTCCGTAATTACGCGCCGGAGTGCGCAAATTACGGCTGGAATACGTCCCAGTCATTACGGTAATACACAGTTCTCATAGAGAACTATGGATTATGTCTCCTCTCCCTGCTCGGTGAATACGCTGCGGGGGGAGATAAGTGACATGTGAATTACCAGCGCCGTATACGCGCCGCTGGTAATGCAAGTCTATGGGCCGGCGAGATGCCGGGCCCCCCCACCCGCCCCCGCCTCCGGCCCCACGGCGTAATTGCGGGGCGTAATTACGCCCTGCAAATACACCGTGTGAACCTAGCCTAACAATTCTTTTTTCAGATTCCCAGTGAGTTCTTTACCATAAAGTGGCATGTTGCACTTCCAGTGACCAGTCTGAGAGAGTGAGAGAGAGATAACACCAAATCTAACACACCTTCTTCCCATTCACTCCAGAGACCTTGTAACACTGAGTCAGATGACATTGTGAAGGGAACATGGAAAATTGGGTGCAATTTTCACTTAGGGGGTTTGTTGCCAGCAGTTTAGACATTGATATCTGTGTGTTGTGTTTTTTTTTTTTTTTTTTGAGTGAACATCAAATTTACACTGTTATACAAATTGTACACTGACTACTTTACATTGTATGAAAGTGTCATATTTGTATACTCATAAATATATGAGCATGCACATATATAATGTATGTGTGAATTTACATATGTGTGTATATACTGTATATATATATATAATATATATATATATATATATATATATATATATATATATATATATGTATTTATATATATATATACATTACTTTAACTCTGCTATACAATAACAACAAGCTGGTGAATAAAATTATTTACCTCATGTACATTTTATACATTGATCTATTGCTGCTAAGCAAAGTTTAGAATAATGAACATGAGGTTCTTAGTACACATTTTGGTCAAGCGGACTGAGCCCAGTTGTCACTTCACAGCAACCTTTTTTAACTGGATCCCTACTCTATAAGGTGTGGCAATACTCAACTGCTGCCACAACACAGTGCCCATAGAGGGAGTGACCCAGCTGCCCAACAACTCCCCTGCTGCCAAATAAGTGCCTTAGACTCTGGAGCACACCACCTCAAGAGCACAGGACTGTATCCTGCACACACACAAAGATCACAAAAGTTCACCTTTCTTTGTGGTCTCAGACAACAGACTGTCCTAGATAACGTGCAGTCTCTGGTTTGCAGCCCCTTCATGTGATGTTTTACGATGACTACAATCGCCAAGCAGTGCTACACCTAGCAGAAGAGAGATACACATAAAAGAGGTTGCTGTGAAGTGGTAAATGAGCTTATACAGTTTGATCAAAATGTTTAGCAAGAACTTCATGTTCACAAATTTTGGTTAGCAGCAATAAATCAATGTACAAAATGTGGATGTGCAGTCCATGTCTTTTTTTTTTTTCTGTAGCTGTGCCATTTTGGTGTAGTAAGTTCCTTTTTACTGTACAGTACTTATTGTACATATTTATGTGTCAATATTTAGGGCACCTGTAGAAGATGACTTGCAAGCACAAGAACTGATTTTATTTTTGGATGCAGTTCTCCTTTTGTCCTCAAGATGGTGATAGAGAGGGGTCAAATTAAGAGGTGGACTGAAAACCTAAAATGACTGCAAGTTCTTAGCACTCCTTATGCATAAAAAAGCTCTCAATAGATAAAAATGGACCCGTTCTATGCAAATCTAGTGGTCACATCACTTAATGAGGTGGTTATAATAAGGAAATGTTATGCAGCATCAATTTTATTTTTAAAGCCTGTACAGAAATATAATTGTATTCTTAGAAATTCAATACACAATTAAATTATGTAATTATCTATGTACCATTAAGTGTTTCTTGCCATTCTACACACATAGTTATGTATGTGATTATCTGAGGATGCTGCTAATCTGGTTTGTGTGTCACACTGATAGAAACTATATTTACTATTTTGCCATAGGCAAACTTAAACTCTATCAGTTCTCTATCTATTAAACACTAAAACGTAACTTTTATTATATCTAACTCTTAACCTCTATACACACTATTTAAAAACCTGATCTCTAACCTCATCATTTAACCCTTTTTGCTTCTGAAAGAGGGAATAACTCCCTTTCTATCATCAAGTCTGGTGGAACCCCACCTATTAACAGGAGAGCCTTATATCTATAGCAAAGTACTAGCTTCAGTAAGGGATCCCAAGCCAACTACTTGGGCAGTCGTCCCTAATCTCATAGACACAGAACAAATAAGGCCCCCTTGTGACACCGTCTGCAGCAGGTGACACTTGTAGACAGAGGTGAGAGATCACAATTTAAAACGTCATGCCTGACCTCGCCGACATGTTTCGCCAGCTAAACTGGCTTTATCAAGGCTTATAGGTCCGATCATTATCTGCCATTTATAATGTCTTTGTATCTCCTATCTATCTATCTATCTATCTATCTATCTATCTATCTATCTATCTATCTCATATCTATCTATCTATCTCATATCTATATATCTATCTATCTATCTCATATCTATCTATCTATCTATCTATCTATCTATCTATCTATCTATCTATCTGTCTGTCTGTCTGTCTGTCTGTCTGTCTATATATCTGTCTGTCTATATATCTGTCTGTCTATATATCTGTCTGTCTGTCTATCTATCTGTCTGTCTGTCTGTCTATATATCTGTCTGTCTGTCTGTCTATATATCTGTCTGTATGTCTGTCTATCTATCTATCTCATTTCTATCTATCTCATTTCTATCTTTCACATATCTATCTATCTATCTATCTATCTATCTATCTATCTCATATCTATCTATCTATCTATCTGTCTATCTATCTATCTGTCTGTCTGTCTATCCATCCCATCATTAGATTAATATTCTAATCATTTAGATTAATTTTCGCCAAGCTGTTTTATAGGTACTGTGATGGTAACACAGGAAATTCATTTTGCTCGCTGGCAGCTAACATAAGATAAACTATTCCCAGTTTTCAACACTTTAGCGCACACCTTGGTGTTTTTCAGCTTGTTTGTTATGTAAAGTGACCTTGAAAATGAATCTCCTATACGTGTGTCTCCTAGCTCGCATAAAATCAGCCATCTGCTATCGCACTCCTATCACAAGTGGAAAAAAAACACAATTGTGCAATTTTACAGCCACAACATGAATATGTTAAAAAAAATCACCTTGTTTCCTCAAACAGCAAGTCTTCATGACAACCCCGACACATGCAATTATATATTGCGGGGAGAATTACCAGTCAGATAACAATTTGGAATGCTGTTATTAAAACAGTATGTTCAGTTCATTTTCAACAGTTTCGAATTAGACCCAGTCCTAATGAAATAGATACGGTTTCTTTCACAAAGGGGCTGATCTCCCTTAGTTAATATAGCTTTAGCGGTGCCTCGCTGGCCATGCCTTTAGCTCTATTTGTGTTTCACAGCGTGATAAGCCAAGAGTGTTGATTTTTAAGAATCCTGCTGATGAAAGGTAATGGAATTATTACATCTTTATCGCATTATAAAAAAGGGGGAAAAAACAAGCTGGTAGGTAATGTTTTTTATTGCTGTTTTACAAAAGCTTAGTGGCTAAAAAGGCTTTCTGCTCTTTCTTGAAATCATTTCATCCATGGAAATGATATGCTATTATTTAATGTCTGCACAGCAAGTCTGAGAGGACCTAATAGTGAATGGATTGGACGTGAAGTGCCTCCTGCTTACAGATATGGATCAGCTCAGTCACACGCTGTACCAGCTGTCATCTCAGCCATACTGCTGTGATTTAATTAGTGTGTTTATGTCCTTTCTAATAATATTTCCCTCTCCATGAAAGGGCAAATGCAACAGGGACTTTTTCCCTCTGTGGCTTTGCAGATTGAGGAATGTGGCCTACATTTAATATTCTGAGACAGGGGATTGAATCGCCATATCTGTCACTTCAAGCTGTTGATTAATTGTTCAGCCGAGAAGTGTTTTTCCTTCCTTGGGGTCATGATTATGCCACAGAGACTACAATCATGTAAATACGTGAAGAATTACATATATGATTTATAAAAATGTTCTGACCGGGACCTATCTGGTCTCACTTAGCCTAGTGTGACATGTTCAATAAAACAAACATTTCTAAGTAATGCAGGTGCTGGAGGATATATGGCAAGATGGGCAATAATGGGAATATATCAGCATACTGACCAAAGTCATGTGATCAGTATCAGTAAGCCCAGGTGAGGAATAATCCTGAAAGCTCCACATGAGCTTGGCTCCACTCATCTATTCTTGGAACTCCCATTCATGTCTATGGGAGAGTCCTGACCGCCTCTTTGTTCAGAACGGAGAAGTTTCGAGGTGAGTTTAGGAGATAGGTCCTATCAGACAATGATGGCATATCCTAGCAATATGTCATCAATGTCTGTAGTGAGACCTGAATAAAGATAATCCACGGCACTCCTAAGTAGTATTCATGGAGAGAGTATTTTATTTACACAAAAGCAAACAACGTCAGCTCTCCATTAATGCAAGATGCATACATAGACAATTGTAAATTCCCAAAGTCCAAAGTTTCGGCCAATCGGCCTTTATCAAGGACGTGTGTGGTAGGAGACAGTCTAACTAATATTTAATAAAAAAATATTTTGCATACATTACATATGAAAAAAAAAACACCACAATAACCTGTAGTATTCATTCTGTAGATCGTTTGGTGTGAATCATGGCCTGATGCTTAAGGAGTTAAGTAGTTGGGGCATTGGGGATAACTATAGCAACCATGGTAGCTGTTATGGGGCCAAAAGATGGAGGGGACCCACTTAAGTGTAAAAAAATTGCACCTTTTTGTAGGGAATAACACATTGTTGGCTTTCTACTATCTAGCACTGCTATGTGGGCTCTCTGATATATAGCACTATTTTTTGTACTTTGATTATTGTTACTTATTCTAATGTTTCAGTTATATAGTTACATAGTTTGTAAGGACAAAAAAAAAGACAGACGTCCATCCAATTATTGTGCTATAGTGTTGATCCAGAAGAAGGCAAAAACCCCAATGAGGTAGAATTGTCCTCATTTTAGGGAAAAAAGTCCTTCCCAACTCCAATCTGGCAATCAACATTAATCCCTGGATCAATGACCCTTCTTTACACTCCTAGTCACTATAGCTTATTATATTATTACCCTCTAGAAATACATCCAGACCCTTTTTGAGCTCTGTTAGAGAATTCACCATGACAAGTTCCTCTGGCAGAGAGTTCCACAGTCTCACTGCTCTTACAGTAAAGAATCTCTTTCTATGTTTATGTAGAAACCTTCTTTCCTCTGGACGTAGAGGATGCCCCCTTGTTCTCGATACAGTCCTGGATATAAATAGATCCTGGGAGAGATCTCTCCCGTCTTTTCTCTAAACTAAATAACCCTAATCTTACTAATCTTTCTGGGTATTGCAGTCCACCCAGTCCTTTTATAATTTTATTTGCCTGACAATAAACGTTCAAGCTGTACAATGTTTCCTGTCATTAAGTGACTGTAGCCCCTCATTTTGCTAAGAGACCTTTGACTTCTAATTACACCCGAGTTGGTGTCCATCTCATTTTACTATGAAGCCCTAAGAATCCATTAAAGCCGTTGCTTATGATTATTATGATTTCCATTAGGAATGAAATATCAGGTATACATTAAGCTAGATCTAACTAAGTAACTCGAGGTACATTAGGAAAATATATTCTTTATTTAAAAAATTCCAAACTTGTTATTTTCTACTGAATGAGAGTTTAGAGGGGTAACACAACTATACCATTTTTGCCATGCAGACACAAGAGCATTTTCCTATTTAGTGATATGATAAAAATGTGACCAAATTCACAGTGAACTGTAATTTTCTCATCATGTCCTATCAAGAGTGAAGCAAACATTTTACCATTAGCTGTTAATAAGTTAATTCTAAAGTAGAAACCATAATGGCCGCAAGTCCTGCTGTCACTTTTGCAAACAATTGCTGTTGCCACTAATTAGAAAATATCATTAATTAAATAAATATATTGTTCAAAAATGCCTGCTTTGACGTCTGATTCATTAAAATATGATGATTTTTGGTCTTGATGGAAATCAGTCTCAAGTAAATACAGTCAGAAAAATAAGTATTTGATACATTGGCGATTTTGCAAGTTTTCCCACCTACAAAGAATGGAGAGGTCTGAATTTTTTATTGTAGGCACACTGAGACAGAAACTAAAAAAAATAAGAAAATAACATTGTATGATTTTTTAATAATTAATTTTATTGCATGAAATAAGTATTTGGTCACCAAATAACAAGAATTCTGTCTTCCACAGACCCGTCAGTTTTCTTTAAGAAGCCCTTCTACTCTGCACTTATTATGTGTATAATTGCACCTTTTTGAACTCCTTAACTGTATAAAAGATACCTTTCCACACAATCAGTCACACTCCAACCTCTACACCATGGCCAAAACCAAAGAGCTGTCTAAAGACACCAGGGACAAAATTTTAGACCTGCACAAGCCCGGGATGGGCTACAGGACAATAGGCAAACAGCTTGGTGAGAAGGCAACAACTGTTGCCGCAATTATTAAAAAATGGAAGATACACAAGATGACTGTCAATCTTCCTCAGTCTTGGGCTCTGTGCAAGATCTCGCCTTGTGGGCTAAGGATGATTCTGAGAAAGATCAGAATTTAGCCCAGAACTATACGGGAGGACCTGGTCAATGACTTGAATAAAGGTGAAACCACAGTCTCAAAGAGTATGTTTGTAACACATTACGCCATCATGGATTAAAATCCTGCAGGGCATGCAAGGTCCCCTTGCTCACGCCAGCACATGTCCAGGCTCGTTTGACGTTTGCCAATGACCATGTGGATGATCCAGTGGAGAGTGGAGGCGTGGGAAAAGGTCATGTGGTCAGATGAGACCAAAATAGTACGTTTTGGTATCAACTCCACTCACCATGTTTGAAGGAAGAAAGAAGAGCACAACCCCAAGAACAGTGTCCCAACCGTGAAGCATGGGGGTGGAGACATTATACTTTTGGGGTCCTTTTCTGAAAAATGAACAGGATGACTGCACCGTATTGAAGGGAGTATGGATTGGGCCTTGTATCATAGGATTTTGGCCAACAGCCTCCTTCCCTCAGTAAGAGAATAGAAGATGGGTCATGGCTGGGTCTTCCAGCATAACAATGACACAAAAAACAGACAGCCAGGGCAACCAGGCAAGTGTTGGCTCTGTAAAATTTTCAAGGTTCTTTAGTGGCCAAGGCAGTCTCCAGACCTGAACCAAATCGAAAATCTTTGGAGGGAGCTGAAGCTCAATGAAGCACAGCGACAGCCCCGAAACTTGAAAGATCTGGAGAAGATCCGTATGGAGAAGTGGACCAAAATTTCTGCTGCAGTGTGTGCAAACTTGGTCAAGAACTACAGGAAACGTCTGATCTCTGTAATTGCAAACAAAAGTTTCTGTACCAAAGATTAAGTTCTGTTTTTCAATAGTATCAAATACTTATTTCATTCAATAAAATGCTAATTAATTATTTAAAAATCATGCAAGTTGATTTTCTGGATTATTTTTAGATTCTGTCTCTCACAGTTGAAGTATACCTACGATAAAGTTACAGACACCTCCTTTCTTTGTAGGTGGGAAAACTTGCAAAATCGCAAGTGTAACAAATACTTATTCTCCCCACTGTATGTCAACCAGGATTATCAAAGGTAAGGTAGCAAAAAATATCAATTAAACAAATTGGCCATGAGGGTTCTTCCACAGTCTACTTATATCTCACTGCAGGGAATAATACCTTATGACCTCTATGGAGGAGCATCTGTAAAATGTTTTTGAAGACCACATAGAAGACCCAGTGTTATTAAGGCATCTGTTTGATGAGCTAATGTAAAGGGCCTATTGTGGTGACAGGCTTTCTCTAATAAATATTTTACAACAGCGCTGCTCAGTGCTATTACAGTTTAACATTAGAAACCATCAATATCCTCCACTTTGTCATTTTGTCATTTCATTTGTCATTACAATAAATGATTCCACTATGTACATGATTGATTTTAAGTATCTTGTTTTACAGTGGTGCAGAGCCGTATGTTATTAGTATTTTATATTTGGAGCAGCACTGTGCTTCCTGTGTGCTTAGATTCCCATCTATTTAAGTCCATCATTTGTGGTTTCTTTTACTATATTAAACTCTGTTGTGGCCTGTCATCCACCCTGAAATGCATTTAGTGACCTATATGCATTCATTTACTTGCAGAAAAAGTGCATTTTTATTTTCTCAGAGAAGACGAAAGTTCTAGGTCTTATTGGGAAACAAAATCAAATTTGTATGTGCATGTGCAACACATTTATATTAATTGGTTTGTCCTTTCCAGTTCTGTTTAGCTCTTCATTTCCATCACTTTTTCAAAGGTCATTCAGTTTCCTTTCTAAATCCAACATGACAGAGAGTGAGGGGAAAAAAGGCTAGTTAAACGAGCATATCACTACACAATCACTCCTCTCACAATTCATTTATCTAATTACTAAAACACTGTCACATTATTATTTGCAAGTTTGTTTGCAGCTATCACAACCGTTTCATTCAAGATGGCTTAATCTGTATGCCTACTATAAGTCAATGAAAACCATTGTGCATTATGGTCTGTGGAGTAGGATTTTGTTTTCTGATAACCTCTAGAACTTCATTCTTGACTTCATTCTTGATTCAAAAGTTTAAAAAAACCTCAACATATGTAGTATTTTATGAACTAGCTTCAATTGTATATGAAAATGAATGGAAAAGTAAATAAAGTGGAAAAGACTATCTGACGAGCCTTAATTAGATTATAAAATAATAAAATATGAAAAACACTGTTCAATATTACATTACAATAAGTCCTTTATCATCATGTGTATTGCCGTGTACATTATTTAGTAGAAAATCTTTCATTTGACGTAATGGCTTTAAACTTTAGGAACATTTTAGATGGTCTAAAGTGGTAATGCGCTTTGTATTTGACCTGAATCCAAGCAGTTTGTCTCAGATTGGTTTAAATAAAATTGTGGCTAAAGATTACAATAAAATGAACCCTATTCATAAATTCTAGCTAGGGTTTTTATGGGTGTCTGTGGATTAATTTATCCTTCGTTATGTCATTACTTCTGGTCTAACATCAGTTACGGTCACAGTAACTTAGGGTTAGTGTTAGGTTTAGAAGGAAAAAAATTGGGTTTTGGGCACCAAACTGAACATGGACCTATTTAAACAATACCACCCTTAAAGAACCCATTGCAATGATAAAGTAAGAGGCCATTCACATGTCATTATGCTCTCTGTCTGTATCGGGATACCATTACAAAGGTATTCAACAGATACCGCAACAGGGCAACAACTGGTCCATGGAAATGAATAGAACAAACATTTCCTGGCTTTATATGCTTTAGCTGCAAGATACAAAAGAGTAGCAGACCATCCTTTTGTGTCCTGCACCAAAAGTGAGTATGTTTCACAGATAGAGCAAACCTGGTCCAAAAAAAAAAACTATGTTGGCTCTTTTAATTTTTTTGAGTCCATCACTGCTCTGTTGCTTTCTCTGACAGGGTACCTTTTTCCTGATGTACCGTTGAATACCACAGATCTTGAGCACTTTGCAATGTGAACGGCCCATTAAGAGTTTCTCAGACTCTAATGAATAGTCTCTGGAATATGTTTAGCCCATTACATGCCAATACTCACTACCCTGTATGTGTGATACAGACAGATATATTTGTGCTTGTAGAGATCTGCTTGTGTCGCCTACATAGACTGCAAGTACTATTTAACTGTTATCAAACCAAAACAGGATTAAAAACAAAAAGTATTGGCCTTCATTTACTGATGTGGTTGCACCAGAAAGATGTCTTATAAAGCTCCACTATGACGAATCTGGTGCATTTTCTTTCCAAGGTAATACTGTCTAACTTTTAGACAGCAATAGTAAATGAGGACCAGTGTGTTTTATTTTATCTAAATCTGCCCTACAAATGTTATGTTTTATGTCTTCCATGTAGCTATCATTAAATAATAAATGTCTACTGGCCCATGGTGAACTAGTTAAGAGGAAATTAGTCTTAGTAATTTCCACCATTTAAGGCCATTGTGAACATTTTAATGGTATTAATGGTATTATGAATAGTTAGAGTCAGAGCTGTCGCGGTGATGCTATCTTGTATGCATTCTCAGTAACACTCATACAGTAATAGATCCCTTCAGATGTCTGATTAACTTGTTCCTCTATAGCAAAGTGGCTTCATATTGGGTACAGTACATTATTCTTGTACTCATGTAGAATAGGCCAACTCTGTGTTTCTCCACACCTCTGTAGCAGATGTTTTAGTAAATGAAGAAACAGTATAAGGGCATGTCCCCACGGCACCGGTTTGCGGACGGTTTTTCAGATGGTTTGCGGTTTTTCAAACCGTCTGAAAAACCGGCCGCAAACTAACACATTGGGCTGCTATGGAAAACCCGCGCAGCAGTCCCCACTGCACGGGTTTTCTGCCCTGCAGTTTTTCAAACATGTTAATTCTTCTGTCCATTCTGTGCATGTTCATTCTTCCGTCCGGTTTTCTGATGGTTTATGAACATCGCAATGTGAAGGGGAGGGCTTTGTCCGCTAACTGCGGAGAAAAGCTGTCCCCCTGTGGCTGTGGGGACGGCACTAAAACAGGACAAATACCGATCAGATAACCGATCGGTATTTGTCCTCTGCCGTGGGGATGAACCCTAATGGTGAGTGCCGTGGAAGTTTATTCTGCTGCTGCTGATGATGATGTTGCATTCTCTATGATGTTGCATTCACTAAACTTGTCACTACTTCCTCCACAGACATGTCTGCTCCTCACCTCCTGTCTCTTCCCCCCTCCTTGTAGATTGTAAGCCCTCGCGGGTAGGGTCCTCTCTCCCTCTGTCATGCCAATTGTCATTATCCCGTCTCACTGTACTCGTTTGACTTATGTAATGTATGTAACCCCCTCGAATGTACAGCGCCCTGGAATCACTGGCGCTTTAAGATAAATAATAATAATAATAATAATTCTGAAATCTTTATATCCACTGACTCCTTGAGTTTTTTGCTGGACCCTGAGTTTTTTATGTGTTTTAATCATGTGTTTTATTTTATTGATGTGTGTTTTATTGCTTGTTTAAAACGAGCAGTGAAGTTGGCTCTCTTAAAGTGAGTAGAATACTTACCCACCGAAAACAAATGGATAATGACCGTTTTCTGAAATCTCATGAGCATCTAACAAACAGTAGTTGCTGTGGTTCTCCTGTTGGTTATTGTTCAGCTGGATTAACCAGTAAATCTGTTGTAGATTACACCAATATCAATATCAAGCGTTTGACCATGCCATCTTGTGTAAACTTACTGTGCCATATCCTTATCCCCAAAAGTATCGGGTTGTTTATTCATAGTCTGGGGTATTATAACCAGATCTTGATTTCCCAGCAAACTAGTCTTGTTCTGTAAGAGATAAACAGTCGTAACAGATTTTTAGCAAACTATCCATGCAGGATAAAGTCTGTTTTAAAGCAGTGTGTATGTGTCCCAACCACTTAAAGTCTATAAAGGCGTCAGGGAGAGCATGAAGTAATTAGTTCAATAAATAGCATACAATTTTTTTACTAATGATGCACAACTAGAAATAAAAGAGTAGCACAGACTTGACATTTTTAAGCACTTGCATGGAATGCATTCACTCCTAATTGATTTTTAAAAGCGTTCTCTGCAACAGCAAATGTTTGGTAGTGCCTTGGCAGCGCTCCAGTACATTTACTACAAAGCATAAATAGGTCATTTTTTTAGACATTGCTACTGTAAAATGGAAAATATTGTTTCCAATTTGGGGCACTTTTTAATTTGATATTCCAGCTGTACAATTAAACACAGTAAATATTTTTTTTAAGTATTTATATAATGCCAATATTGAGCTTACCTGCTGTCACCGGTATTTAAAAGTGGACATAAATGTAAAACAACTGCAATTAAACGGGGTTTTTTGCCTTCATTTACGCAGCTTATAAATTGTTAACTCTCTGTATATTGTAAATGGCTTGATCTGCAGGCTTGGCTGACCTTTTGATGTCGTATCACTTTACCATTATTAAAGGGATAATAGTGACACTGCATACAGTATGTGTTCATTGCACTGGATTTATCCATTACATGTAGTGGCTTAGAATAAAAAAAGGCATTTTTGGAGCATGCATATTGCAAATCTCAACAGACAGCTGAAATATTAATGGGAATGACATGTATTCTATTTTAGTAAAAGAGCACAGCAAATGATAACAAGTAGCCTTGACGAAAGCAATCACTTTAAAAGGATATTGCTAAGTATATGAGAAATTTGATACCTGTAACTAGGAGTGTCTAAGTGCCTGTCTGTTGTGTAGTGATGGCACGTTATTATAGAGTCTCAGTGAGTGAACATGCCATTAGTAATGCCTTTCTCCAACCAGAGATATCTATGGTATATTGTGAAATATTGCAGCAGGCAGTTTAAAAAAAAAAATACAAAAAAAAAAAAAAATAGCTGTAGTGATCATTTATAATGCTATTTCTCTTTACACCAAAATGCTAAATCAATTTTTCTATTATTGGAAAGATCATTTAGTTTCATTCATACATAAGCAGAGTCATGTAGTTTTATCAGCAACTGGGGACAAAATAACCTCTTGCATTAGCCAGCAACCAAGCAGGATACATGAGGTCATCTTGGTTTTTAGCAAAAATGAGGTATCGGTAGTCCATTATAGTAAAAAGAGCTTGCAAAATTTCAATAAATCATTTAATTAGTAAAAAAAGTATATTTGAATAAACATAACTAAAAAAAAAAAAAGAATTAGCATTGATGGCTTATCCTCAGTAGAGCGTCAGTGTGTTATCACTTTGAGTTTTAACCACATGACTCCGTACAGATAAGCAAAATGAAAAATCTCCATCATTAAACCAGTAGGGCTGAGCTGCGACAATTCCCTTTGTGGCTGAATTGCATGGACATGCCACTGCCAACCTAAATAGGCTTTAATGAAATCATAGCTCTATCATTTTGTGTCACGTCAGCGGAGGTACCGTGAGCCCTAACTGGACTCAGCCCATTGTCCCTGCCTACTTGACGTGCTGCCCTAAATGGCAGACGCCAACTGGGCGGCAGTCCCTATGCTACTATTGTGCAGGGCCGTCAGATGAAAGAATCCAGGTCGGTAACAGTACAGTAACATAAGGCCACAAAACAGAAGACAAGAGAGAAACCAGAAAACACGCCAAGGTCAGAGCACTGTCAGGAGCAAAGTACAAAATCAGAGAGCAAGCCAAGGTCCAATAACAAGCAGACAATAAGGCACAGGTAAGTAAAGGCAACCAGGAAACTATCACAGGCGCAGCCTTCAGTTTGCAGGAGGTTTAAATGTGGTGCCCGGGCACCAACCCCATATCTAATTGGTGCGTTCTCCGGGCCCTTACATTGGCTGGTTTGAAACATCCCCTCTCCAGAGTGGCTGGACCTGTGTCACTCAGAGAACTTCTCGCAGAGTATCTCTCAGGGTGGGGTTGCAAATCAGCAGCTGCAGAATGTTGCTCCCTGCAGGCTGAATGCTGCCTAGGTAAACTGGTCCTGACATTTTGCTAACCGTTAGGTTTCTTGGGAGTTAGACCCCTACCAATAAGACATTGATAGACTAACTTGAGGAAAGGCCATCAATGCTTATTCCTTAAAAGCCTCATTAATATGACACTGTACATGATATACAGAGATACACAGAGAGTAGAAAGGCTTAGTGGTACCTCTGATGCATACCTCTGCCCATGCCCAGACATAGTGACCCACTACTTGGTCAACTAGCTCGCCCACCATTTTCCTGTGTTTTATTGTGATGGGAAATAAGCCAAACTCTGTTGTCGGCCTACGCATCCCCCCTAGAGGTCACTATAAATGGATACTAACCTTTTAACAGACTACTGGATACTAACCTTTTCACATAAATTAGTAGTAAAGTTAGGAAACTTTTTAATATACCTTATTACTGTTAGTGCTATATCATATTCCAGCACCTGATCACAATTTACTTTTCTCAGTACTGTTCTATATTGTCTTTTATGCTCCTGCTGCTATCAGTGTGCTACAGGGAATTACAGGGAACAGGACTTCCTCTTATTAGTGTGCAGTAAAGGCAAGCTATCATATCAGCTAGTTTCAACCCACTCGCTCAGGGACAAGTGAAAATTAGCGATGAAGTCTAAGAAAGGGTGAAAACCAGTATAGAATGCTATATGCAAGTTATTTAATGGCCAGAAATAGTACTACTTCTCATGCATAAACAGGAACTTTTTCTGAAAAGTTACCCTGCCGTACAGGTATACTTTGAAGCTTTGTTATATTTTACCTTTAGGCCTGGCTCACATCTGCCTCAGAGTTTCTATTGCAAGGGACACCAACAAGTTCAGATAAACCCTATTGACTAAAATGGGGTCTGTCAGGTTTCTGCCATGGTGTCTTTTGTTTTATCAGAGAGAGAGAGAGGAACAAATCATTATTTTTGTATCTAAGGATGATATGATGAAGTCAAGCAGCTTCTTATTCCTAATATTAATCTTCATAATGAGCTCCGTTTGTCTTGGAGCTCAGTAGATTTGCTGGTAAATTCAATTGCTGCTTTAAGCTTTTTTTATCTATTTATCACATCATAAACATACAGTCAAAAACAAATACAAACATAACATGAAGTTTAGAGTCTGCAATTTGTTTGTTACTAAGATTATTAGACATTTTTGCTGTAAAGCTCCACTCTTAGAATAAAACAATAATATAATAATTTAGACAGTCACGTCTACCTCTGACATGTTTGTAGAAATCACAAGGTGGTCTTCTCCTAAATATCTCAATATGTTTGAATCCTTTCTTATGTTACCCTTATGAAGAAGAAAAAAAGACAGCATGTTCCTTATTTTTGAACTGGTACATTGTAAACTAACCCAGTCCTGTTGTAGTTTACACTGATCACATAAACCTCCTTCAATAGGGGCTTAATAAGCTTGGTTTAACTGGGATTTAAATTAAGAGCAGTGGTCATTAACATTATCCAGATTAGAACTCTTGTTAATTACCATAGAAAGATAAAGAAAATATCCTCTACTGGTTCAAATGAACCTGACAAATCCTTGTTGTCTATAATTAATATGTTAGCGTGAAAATACTGTAAATTGAACTGTTTCATAATGTGGCGTGCAGTCTAGTACACGGAGTAATATAATTACTGTTTCTTTATAAGCATTCTTTATTTTACTGTCTCAAAGTAAGACTTTGCATGAGATATGCATGATTTGAGGAAGCTACATATTGGTTATTCTGTGCACCAGTATAATGTGATTTGTTTCACATGCTTAATTTCTCTGTGAGATAAAGCGGAGTATCACAATTGTAATAATAAAATGATATACCTGTGCTTAAATATTACTGTGAATGCTTGTTATAGTGTCCCGTAGTGTTAATTTTATTTGCTCTCAGAATATCCACCTAATGTGTCCATTGTTAATGGTCACACATGCTCAGTAGGTATTTTCCCCTAGATAGTGGAACATTTTAAACAATGTTTTCAATGGAAAACATTTTCTTTTTTGCCTGTTAAAATTGTAAAAAAAATTTGAATATGGGGCAATCCTCTAGGTGGTATTTTGAGCCTTTCAAATCCCTAAATAAAGGCAGCTACAGTCTGTGCTGGTACAATGACTACTATAATTGCTTGTAGTACTATACCATGGCTCCAAAACAGACCTACATATAAATTATCTGAATGTACTGATTAATTAGATTCCTACTTAGTAAACCCTACCAGATCCTATTGACTTCCATTTGAGTATACTGGTTAGAATAACATACATTACACACTATGCTATTCTCATCTTAAAGGCAATTGAAAACTTAAAGGCGTGTTCCAAAATGGAATGCTTGTTAGTTGTTAAGGGAATGATAAAAATAAGAAAAAGGCAATAAAACTCACTTTTTAAACCTACTCATTCCAGTGCTGCTGCCGGTCCCAGTAATCCAAGCTGATAGTGTGAACATTCATTCTTCACATGACCTGAAGCCAATCACAAGTCACAGCAGTCACATGCGGTATATCCAACGAGGGTCACTTAAAGAATGAACAGTGAAGATATCGGTTGGGATCACTGGGACTGGCAGCAGTGCTGAAACAAGCAGGTTTAAACGGTAAGTTTTGGCAAATGACTAATGAGCATTCTAAAGTTCTGGTATGCACCTTTAAAAAGTGGAATATAACTGTAGCCATCTACTTTCAGGTAATAGGAGTCAATAGGAGTCAAGAGAAACGTTAAGGCTAGGTCTACACAGCATAGGACAAAAAAGTTGACGGAAACCGAATCCTAAAAACCGCTTTCAACCTGAGTATTTTGTCAGTTTTTTGTCCAAAGCAGCTGGGTTCCGATGAGTTTTTTTGGGGTGGTTTTAGTTTTTTGTGTTCAGATTTTGGAAGGTTTTTCAGGCAGTTTTTAATGTATGTAAAATTCATATGCCTCTTAAATACCTGGACGGTGTTTCAAGATACCAAAACTGGCGAAAATGTGACGTAAAACCTGTACTGTGTAGACATAGCCTAAGTTGGTGTTCACACAGCATCTTTTAGGACTTTTTTTGCATGTATTTTGGGCATAATTTCAACAAATTACATGCAGAAGTAAGCCTCAAACAATGTACACTACAGGCGACATGTATTAACGGGGCTGCGCCTGAAGTCTGGTGTCTTTTCAGTCTGACATCTAGCGCAGCCCTATTCGCTATATGTTTAAGACCTGCCACACGACAGTATGAGGCGCATTACAGAGCGGCCATGGCAGTTTGTAATACACCTGATTTTGGGGGTTGTGTGGGAGGCGAGCGCGCTAGAACCGAACGAAGCTATAGATTTATAGCTTTAGTAGTGCAATTCTAGGCGCATTACTGCTGGAACAGGTAGAGCACTTTCAAAGTGGTTTACCTGTTCAGAATTTTTGTCTTTCCTCTAGAATGCGCCTGATACATGACCCACAGTAGAACAGTTTGATAAATCAGGCTCATTTTACGCTAATATAATGTGCATAAAAATTGGTGTTTAAAAAACAAAATTCATACATATCGCCCTACATGTCTAATAGATCACAATGTAATGTACGCACCATCAATCACATGACACATATTTTACTTTCATAGTTTTGCGGGCGTATGAAAAGAATTGACATGTCAATTCTTTCAGGCGTATTCCTCCTCGTAAAAGAGTTAATTATAGGAGGCAGAAATCTTCCTCCGACTCTTGCGTGTCCTTTGTTTATAGCGCAAACTAACACGTTTGCAGCATGCAAATGCACCCACCACAATACACCATGTGAACCCGGCCTAACAGAAACTTGTCTTCACATATTTTAAACATTTTACATTTAATAGTGATTTTAAAGAGAACCGGTCACAGATTATGCCCCCCTTGCTGAGGGCAGCACAAGCTAGTGTCAGACATGCTGTTTCCACCGCTGTGTCCCTTATTCTGTAAGATGCAGCAGTTTTAGAGCATTTACCCCTCAAATCTTATTCATGAGCAGGTGTAAGCCCCGCCCACCAAAGGTTAGCCCCGCCCATCGGGCAGTTATTCACATGTTTCTACCTATTCAAAGTAATAGGTTTATCAGTTGAGGTGGGCAGGACTAGCCTCAGGTGGGCGGGTTTGAAAAAAACTGACTCTTTGAATGACTCTCTGAATGACTCTTCTGGCTGAAAACTGCAAATTTGAGCATTAAATACATGAAAACTACAGCATCTTACAGAATAAGGGACACAGCACTGGAAACGGCAGGTCTGATACTACCTTGTTCTGTCCTGAGCCAGGGGGGCATAAACTATGTGACAGGTTCTCTTTAAAGGATTGTTTCAGAGGCTGATGCCATCAGTTGGTTGCAGTGTCCACTGTGTTATAATCTTTTAACTGGCCCTATAGTTTAACCCCTTAGGGTGCTTTCATACAGTGCATTTTTTATGCTTTTTTGACGCATTTTTTGTGCAGCAATGTACAGCATTAATTGCTGTGCCTTCCTGCACAAAATAGCATAAAAAACACATCAAAAAAGCATAAAAAAGCCCCGTGTGAAAGCACCATTAACAGCGCAGCCAGTTTTGACCTTCCTGGCAGAGCCTCATTTTTTAAATCTGACGTGTCATTTTATGTGAGAATAACTTTTTGACACTTTTACCTATCCATGTGACTCAGAGATTGTTTTTTCTTGACACATTGTGCTTTAAGATAATAAAAAAATTTCAATCCATCCAATCCTTGTTTATTTTTGAAAAATATCAAAATATCATGAAAATTTGGAAATTTGTTTTTATTTTCAAAGTTAAAAAATTTCTGCTTTTAAGACATAGTTATTCCACTCAAAATAGTTTATAACTAGCATCTACCATATGTCTACTGTAGGTTCACATCATTTCCTAATTGTCTTTTTTATTACATTAGGGGGCTTAGATATTTATTAGTAATTTTTCACACTTTCAAGAAAATTTGCAAACTAGATTCTGACTTGGCTGTATGTTAGATACCACCATAAATGACGGCATCTAAGAAACTAGACCCGTTAAAATATTTTAAAAAGCACTTAGGAAGTTTATTAACCCATTAGCTATTTCACAGAAATGAGAGCAAAGTGGAGGTGAAATTTCAAAATTTCACTTTTTTTTTGTTGCAAATTTGACATTTTTATCCATTATTTATTGGAACACGATAGATTCTGATGTTTTTAGAGATATCCCATGTGAGGCCCTGGTATGTTATTTGGCTCAACCACAGGCCTCAAAATAGGAGGAGCACCTACTGGATTCTGGGGTCTCATTTTCAGTACAATTTTATTTAGGTGCATTACAGGTTTGCGGACACCCTAAGGTGCTAAAACGTAATAAACACCCCTAAAAAGACCCCATATTGGAAACTACACCCCTTAAGGAATATATCCAGGGGTGCAGTGAGTATATTGACACGACAGGTGTTTCACAATTTTTTTAGCGTTAGTCTGTGAAAACATTTTTTTTTTACGACTATCTGCAGTTTTAGCTGAAAATGTTTAATTTTTACACGGACTGCTGGAAAAAAGCATCCCAAATTGTGTTACACAATTTCTTCCAGGTTTGGAAATACCCTACATGTGTGTGTAAACTGCTGTTTGGGTGCATGGCAGGGCATGCAAGGGAGGGAATGTGATTTGGCTTTTTGAACGTAGATTTTGGTGGGTGCAAAGCCCTCAAAGTAGCAGAACAGGTGAAAACCTTCAGAATTTTCCCCATTTTGGATTCAACACCCCTCATGGATCTCATCTAGGGGTGTATTGTGCATTTTAGTGCACAGGTGTTCCATCGTTTTTTTTAGCATTGGGCAGGGAGGAACACAGTTCCGACATTGTTTTTTGGGCTTCATTTTTACTGCGTTCGCTGTGCAGAATAAATGACATGATAAATTTACTATGTGGTTCAGTACAATTGAAATGATATAAATTTTACACTTTTTTATGTTTTACTACTTTTACACAATAGAAATGCGTTTATAAAAAATTTAGTTTTTATGTCGTCTTAGTCTAACAGCCATACCTTTTTGTATTTTTCTGTATACAGAGCTATGTATGGGCTAGTTTTTTGTGGGCTGAGTTGCTGTTTTTATTGGTACCATTATGGGGTGCATATGATACTTTGATCACTCGTTATTAAGGTTTTTGTGAGGCATTTTGAACAAAACACAGCAATCTTAGTAGTGTTTTTTATTTTATTTTTTACAGCGGTAACCATGCAGTATAAATGACAAGTTAACTTTATTCAGCAGGTCGATATGATTACAGCGATACCCAAGTTGTGTATATTTTTTATGTTTTACTGCATTTTCACAATAAAAACACTTTTATTTAAAAAGGAAAACACGTTTTTGCATTGCCATAGACTGAGAGCCATAACTTTTTTATTTTTCTGTGTACAGAGCCATAGAGCAGGTTGCTTTTTTGCGGGATGATTTGACGTTTGTATTGATATAATTTTTTGGAGGACAAGACTTATTGATCGCTTATAAATCCGCTTTTTGTTAGGCAAGGTGAAGAAAATGCTGTAATCCTAGAAGTGTTCTTTATTTTTATTTTTAACCGCGCTCACTGTGCAGTATCCATGACAAGTTGGTTTTACTCTGTGGGTCGATACAATTATGACGATACCAAATTTATATAGTTTTTTGTGTTGAAGCACTTTTTTTTTAAAAAAAAAAGAAGTGTTTTGTGTAAAACAATAATTATGTATCGCTGTCTTCTGATAACCCTAACTTTTTTATTTTTCCAAATACAACAGCTGTGTAAAGGTTTTTTTTCGGCATGAACTGACATTTTTATTGGTACCACTTTGGCATTTATATACGTTTTTGATCTCATTTTATTCCTTTTTCTGTGCTGCTTGATGAACAAAAATTGCAATTCTGTGATTGTTATTACAGTGTTCACTGTGTGGGTTAATTAAAATGACAGATTTATAGAGTAGGTTATTACGCATGTGCCGATACCAAATATGCGTCTTTATTTATTTTTGGCGATTGCCGTTTGTAAAGGGGAAAATGGTGGTAGCCGCGTTTTTATTTTATTTTTCATGTTTGTGTTTTACTTTTTTTTAGCTTTTATGTTCTGCTTTATACTGGTCTCCATGGCAACTGTCACTCACCATGCCTCCCAATGGCCACAATGCATTATTATTATACTCTGGTTCTGTCTGGAGAGGAGACAGCAGCGGCACGATTGTGCTGCTGCATCGACGAGAGGCAGAAGGAGGTCACTCCTTCGGCCTTTGTCTTAGCTGCTGTGATGTAATACATTGTGGCAGCTAAGGGGTTAATCACTACAGCCGTGGGTGATGCAGCATGAGACCAGTGGTAATATACCACTGGTCCCATGCTGCGATCTTGTGAGCTCGCAAAATCTACATGACGTACCCATACATCAAATGGCGGGAACCTCTTCCTTGACGTATGGGTATGTCAAATGACAGTAACGATTTAAAGATATCTTCAGATCCTTTTCCAAGGTATTAGGGTATAGCACTGTAGACCCAAAATATAATTTCCCAGATCTAATTAAGCTATAGAATTTAACTGACCTAGATATATACTTTAGATGTGAACTGGTCTACAGCTTCTGTAGATAGACCAGAAGAAAGGAGCTTATTTCTTTAATTTTACTTGCAATCACAAGCCAAATATATATACAGCTCTGGGTCAATTAAATATATGGTCCACTTATTATTTGGAAACTGAATCATTTAACAACTTTATCCCAAGACAGACAGTTCTTTATTATTATATACTTTATGCTTTAAGAAGTAAATACCCTTTTTATATATTCATCTTAAGTATATGATTGGAAATTATACACTCTTAGATCTGATACACATGAACATAATTGGTATGTATAGCACATGATTCCTGAATATAGTAATAATGCTTTCCAGTGAGATCATGCATGTTACAATATCAAAAAATTAACAACAAAGAAGTGTCGCATGGAAATAATATAACTTAAAGGGGTTTTCTCATCACACACTTTCGCAGACTTGAGCTGTTTCTGTCTTCAAATCTAGGGGCAAGTCTCTCATCCCAGTAGTTAAGTCTCTCCTCCCAGGAGGCGTGTCTTCCCTCACTGAAGACGGGTGGCATCATCGTTCTGTTTGAGCAGTGGAAGGGAGAGGATGTCACAGCTCTGCAGACCTCCTGCAATGATTCTCATGTCTGCAGAGCTGTCACCTCCCTTCCAGGCTGCACAAGCTCCTTGTATCCAGAACACCTGCATTGGTGTAAGCCGTTATACATACAGCCTGAAATGATTAAACAAATTTGAGGAATGCACTCTGCTCCCCCCTCTGTTATCAGGCAAAGGTAGAGGGGGATAGACTGTATAAGGCTATGTTATATGCAGGGCCGGGACGACGGGTAGGCCAAGGTAGGCGACCGCCTAGGGCGCCTACCTCAGCCTATCCCTAAGGGGCGCCGTCAGGGCTCCGACCCTCGCCGGGCTCCAGGCCGCTGCCGTGGGCCTGAAGCGCCGGCGGTCTCTGTGACCGCTTCTGCGGAGCAGAGAGCAAGCGCTCCCTGCCCCGCAGACAGTGTCGGGCCCGCTCCCCGGAGGATCGCTGGATCCTCCGGTGAGCTGCAGGGCCGACACAGCGGGGCCGCCGGGTCCTCACAGCGCTGAGGACCCGCCGCGGCCCCGTGCGCCTCAGCCGGCAGCGTCGCGATGATGTGATGTCATCACGACGCTGCCTCTCCTCGGGCGCACAGCGCGTCACAGGCCGTGCGCCCGAGGAGCTGCCGGAGGAGCGCGCGGCTGAAGAGGACAGAAGAGGAGCGCGCGCCCGGGAATTGGGTAAGTATTAATGTTGTTGTTTTTACCTGCCTGTGGCCCCCATACGCCTGCCTGTGGCCCCCTATATCCCGCCTGCGGCCCCTATAATGCCTGCCTGTGGCCCCCTATATTCTGCCTGTGGCCCCCATACGCCTGCCTGTGGCCCCTCTAATACCTGCCTGCGGCCCCCTATAATGCCTGCCTGGTGCCCCCATAAGCCTGCCTGAGCCCCCATACGGCTGCCTGTGGCCCCTATATGCCTGCCTGTGGCCCCCGTACACCTGCCTGAGCTCCTGTACGGCTGCCTTTGGCCCCTATATGCCTGCCTGTGGCCCCCATACGCCTGCCTGAGCCCCATACGCATAGCCATAACGCTGCCTGGGGCCCCCTATATGCCTGCCTGTGGCCCCCGTACCTCTGCCTGAGCTCCTGTACGGCTGCCTGTGGCCCCTATATGCCTGCCTGTGGCCCCTATATGCCTGCCTGTGGCCCCTATACGCCTGCCTGTGGCCCCTATATGCCTGCCTGTGGCCCCCATACGCCTGCCTGTGGCCCCCATACGCCTGCCTGTGGCCCCATACGCCTGCCTGTGGCCCCTGTACGCCTGCCTGTGGCCCCAGTACGCCTGCCTGGTGCCCCCATACGCCTGCCTGAGGTCCCATACGGCTGCCTGTGGCCCCTATATGCCTGCCTGTGGCCCCCATACGCCTGCCTGAGGTCCCATACGCCTGCCTGGTGCCCCCATACGCCTGCCTGTGGCCCCTGTACGCCTGCCTGTGGCCCCGTACGCCTGCCTGGTGCCCCCATACGCCTGCCTGTGGCCCCCATACGCCTGCCTGTGGCCCCTATACGCCTGCCTGAGCCCCCCATACGCCTGCCTGTAGCCCCCATACGCCTGCCTGAACCCCTAGCTATATATTTGCCTGAGCCCCTAGCTATATACCTGCCTGAGTGCCCCTATATTTATATACCTACCTGTCTAAGGGGACAATATCTATATACCTGCCTGACTGAGAGGGCATATCTATATACCTGTCTGACTAAGGGGACTTATATACCTATAATTAAGGAGTTACTGGAAATGTGAGGAATCTAAGATATTTGTGTCCAAATCCTCAGGGACGAGTCTTGGCCGGGAGCAATCATGAAGGTGTGAACCGGATGGAGAAGAAAAGGGAAAGTGAACGACGCTGATCAGAAAAGACGTCTCCGGTGAGTCACTAAATGTAACTGCAGTGTAATCACTTATATGTCTGCAGAGTCTACATACAACTAGTATCTACCACTATATGGCCCCTGTATGGCGGTGGTATATGTAATCAGAGCCTGTGTACAGCTGATAGTCACATGTGGGGGTCGCGTTCGGTCAGGGTCTGGCAGGATTATTTGATCCTTAAGTAGTAATAGTTTAGGGTCTTGGTTTTGTAGGAGGGTTTTAGTAACAATCCTTCGTCTGGTAGATTTGCTCCATGTATCGGTGGATTATTTAGTGACTGTTATTTAGAGGTATTGCACTGTCATACGGAGGGGAGCGATTTTGAAAATGCAAATTTGTCAGGGCTGATTTTCATTGTGCAGTGACTGCTGAGGAGATGGACGGGAGCTATGTGGAATGTGCAGAAAATTAGTGACAGGACCTGGCGCAGGGGTGAGAGGAATTAGTGTGTGGGGGGGGGGGGATTTTTTGAGAGCGAGGGGGGGGTGCGCCATTGGCTGTACTCGCCTAGGGCACCAAAATGCCTTGTCCCGGCCCTGGTTATATGGGTGATGGAAACAGACTGTCTAAGACTGTGTTATATGAGGGGACAGTGAATCTAGCAGTTAGAGACTCAGTAATTGCCCAGATCCTTTACAATAGAGCTATCACTGTGAAAGGAGCATAGAGAGCTCAGGCAGCCTTTATTACACAGCCAGCACATGCAGCTCATTTCACTTTCATTTTCCACAGCTCAGAGGGGAGAAAGCACAGAGTGGATGCAGCCAGTCAAAGCACATGGGGTGTGTCCCATCCAGGGGGTGTGTCTCAACAGGCTGAATGACATATCAGCCAATCACAGAAAAGTGGGCGTGGTCCGACCCCAGGCTGCAGTTTTAGGTGGAGAACACACAGATTAGCTTATATCTGCTATACTAAGTGATTTAAATAATGCAAACCAATTGCAAAAGTGCTTATTTTTACTGTCACCATCATTGCAAATATGATCTTTGCAGTAAGACAACCCCTTTAACTTTTAATTATAATAAAGTCTGATAAATACAGATATACAAAATCCAACACAATCTAAACAGTTCCTAATGCTACCCCTATGAAACTAAACAAAGTAACAAATTATATAACAAAAATTTATGTCATTTTTTCCAGATTAAATCTGTGGTACTATAGGGGGAAATGCATCAGAATATTTGTGATATCTAAAGTATTTTGCTGTCCTTACCTTATTGTAGCCATTGTGTCATCCTACTGGTTAATCCTGTAACTGTGAGGTCATAATAGGGAGTAATAGGGTGGTATAGATAAAGCAAGGTTCTGGTTGGAGTCACCCTTATCAGGACAGTTACCCCAAACTTTTGTGATAGAGAGGAAGTAGCTCAGTTTCATAGGGATAGTATTAGGGATTATTTAGACTGTGTTGGATTTTGTATATCTGTATTCAAGATACTTTATTATAATTAAAAGTTAAGTTTTATTATTTCCAAGTGACACTTCTTTGTGGTTAGTTTTCAGTAATGGTATGTTGCAGGGATACTTTACTATAGGATTGCCCAGTCCAAAATCTGTTTGGGTGTTTTGTGGATCTTATGTCCCAATATCAAACAACAGTGGTATTATAAAGCAAATCCGTATAAAATTGAAGAATGTTCTGTTGAATACTATACATATTGAACCAAGTTTTTTTCCTTAACAACCCAGTGATTTGAATTTGTCTATCAAAAGCATTGTTCTGTGAAATGAAACCTCAAAGGAGCTAATCAGTCTTAAATTCTGTGAACAATACTGTTCCCTATTAAAGGTCCAAGTGCAGATAATTTCGTACATGAGGCCTTTTATCTCTTCTAATGTGTGAAACATAATATGGCCAGGTTGATGCTCTAGATCCTTGGTTCTCGAACTGTGGTATGTGCTTCTAGGGGGTTACTTGTTCTGTGTTCATGTTGCATTTTTCATCAGCAGCACAGTGTATGACTATTACTTGTGTGTTTTTTATTATAATTTGTTTGAGTTGAAGAAACTTGACTCATGATCAATTAGAAACACTACTCTAGATCTCTGAAACCCCCTCCTGCCCCCCACATTTCTCCCTCCTGCCCCTACATGCGACTTACTACGTTCTGTTGTTCAATTTGATTCCTCGTATCTCACAGCACTCCTAACTCAGCCAGATAACTGTCATGATAATGCAACGGTTAAATCATCTCTGCTGTAGAAGTGTTACTATCTCTTTAAAGACCGGTTTAGGATAGGTTTGTTAATTACAGTACAATGTACTTATGTATTCTATTTAAAAAAAAAACTTTTGGGTCACATCTAACTACATTAGGTATTAAAAGCTACAAGATGTAAAGCAAGCAATTAATGTACTTTAAGCTATGAACTTGTGAACTCACTGCTGGTATATTAGTGTGTTGTTTCTTTTCTGTTTATATATTCTCTTTAAATATGTGCATTTTACTGTGCATGCATTAAGCATGGGGACTGTTAGCACGTCTAAAGTAACATCTGCTCTGTCTTTTTGTTGCTGGGTTCATTGTATAATTAGCTCTATATTTCACCAAATACAATTTTACTCCCAAGGCAGATAGAACAGCATGAACAAAACATAAATAATTGCAGATTAGAGAAACAGAAGGCCAACTGGGTCTAGATAGCTTTCTTCAAAATAGGGTTAAGGAGAAACGAAGGTCATAAGGGAAAATGTTATACACATAAAATACAAATATCTAGGATGCACATATGTAAAAATAACAAGTAAGGAGGACATGTATACACCAGTCTGCAATTGCGATTTTCTTAGGGTGCAATATGAACATTTTTAAGTTCCTAGTAAATTATTTTAGGTTGTTAAGTCCAAACTATATTCAGAAAAGCATTGCAATGTAATGAAGGAAATTATAGGAAATTATTATTTTTGAATTATATTATGGTATACAGTATAATACAGTATAAATTATACAAGTGATAAAACATTATCTAACCCCTGTGTCTCGGATCCATTCCTTTCAATTATTCATGGTTTTCCCTTATGGGACACTATTCTTTCCTTTGTAAATTGTGAGTAATTTTGGCTCATTTCAAATCCCATCCTTCCTATTTCGAAGCATACAAAATTGTTCACAGTCACTCCATGCGCAGTTCTAGATATATTCAATATGCAATGCAGCCAGAAATTGAGTTTCAGACTCTTGCTGATGCCTACATATGTACATTTTGTAATTCCTTGTCTCTTAGGCTGGTTCTTCATCCTTTAAAGTTACTGTGCATCGCACATTGATCCAATAATATGTCTTCTAACGACAACTCCTCTCCACTCCCTCTGAAACAGAGCAGTCAGAAAAGGGGAGGCTGCAGTTGCATGCCCCTACACCCGCTCTTGCTAGTCTACAATGCTGTATAGGTGTTCACAGATTGTTTAGGGTCGGTACATATTCATGAAAATTGCAGGCAGAAAAGAGGGAGTACAGACAGATGGAAAGGGGAAAATGTGTTTATGGCTTGCTACCAATGAACCTATATTTTGTCCCAGACCCATCCGGACAGTTTAGAACTTTTTAGATTATATTTTATCTGGAATAAATTTTTGTCATTTATTTGCTCTACACTAGTTTTCCATACGATTGGGCACCATAGAAAGTGGGTAGACCGCTCCAATCCCAGTGACTGAAGGGAAATATTTCATAATTATCAGGCTTTATAGTTGGTTTTTTATAGTAAATGAGAAGATACAAAATTTTAAGAAATTACAAGTTATGATATAATTGTGTGAAATTATTTAAATGTGTTGTTTCTTTGTTTTAGACATTTAACATACTGAAAATGTAGCACTACTATTAATTAGTTCTAAAATTTGATATAGGTAATTGCATATTAAACTTAAAAAACAAATAGTCAACTGTATAGTGTTTGTCCTACAAAGCTTTACCTTGATTTTCTATATATAAGATATAACTCATGTTACAATCAATTGAAAGTTCTAGAAAGAAGTACTAATGAGGATAATACACATTGTATTACCTCTCATGGATAACTTCAGCTGCCTGGAGTCATTAGAAATTCTTTCTAATGATAGGTGCTCTTTCCATATTGTGCAAAGCCTGAGTTTATGACAATTTCTCATTAATGATTTATATAGATTTTAGGCTTGATTCATAATAGAGAAATGAAGGTCATCTAAGCGATGGTATTTAAGAATGTGTGAACTGACTAAAAGGGGTGATCTGATGACCACATTTTATTGTATTGTTTTTGTTTGGTGAGCTATAACTTATAATTAAATTGAAAATTACCAGACTATCTTCATTAAACTATTCCCTTAGTGAGTGATCTACATGTGAAAAAAAATTAAATAGATTTGTGTCTAGAGTTAGAGGTAAATGCTAAAGTTTACATGTGAAAATACTTTGGGTATGCCCATAGCATTGTATTATATTGAAGATATAGGCCACCATACAATGAACTGCTGAATTACAGGAAAAGAAAACATTGCCTTGGGCATAAAGGTATAAAAACTTGCCACAGGCAGAAAACTAAAATGGTATTTTATTAAGTTTTAGAATGTACTAAATGGGCTCTATGTGCATCATCAAGTTCCTTAAATCATAGCTTAAATTAGGTAAAACTTTATTGTATGCACATCTATTTGATCTGTTTGTAAAGATATGCCTTTAAGAGTATTGCTTGATGGCTCTTCCTAGCTGGCTATGGCCTGAGAGATGTAAGTGTTATCAGCAGGACCTGATAAGTGTGACCACTCCCCCAGTGCAGGAAAAGATTAACAAACCATCCTTTTATGTATTGCCCTAATCTTATCATTCCCTGTTGAGAGATCAATAGAGCAATCATTACAATATTACCTGTAATTTATAATGAGACTACACAAAGATAAGCAGCAGCCCTGCCATTCAGGAATTTTATCTCACAGCTAGAGTACAACATTTTATATGTAATTTTAAATTGCAAAGGATTGCCAAAAAAAAACATGCAAAAAAAAAGTTTCCCAGGTATACTGGTTTTAACAAAAATACTCATTTCTGTTGGAAGTGTCCCTTCAAATAGGAAATCAACCACTACATTTTACATTCTATGTCTAAAACCAGCACCAAAAGATACCGACTTTAGACATGGATTCAGTACTGATTCTGTGGAAGATTCTCTTCCACAGGAAAATTCATCATGGGAACAAGCATTTATAATGCTTTTTCCCAGTGGTATAAGGTGATTGTGGTGGTTTAAACGTGTTTTACCATGCAGTGAAAACCTCTGCACTGGCCGTTGCATGTGAATGAGAATCCATCCTCCTCATTCACTTCTATGGAAGTTTGTGAAGAAAGCTGAGTGTGGGCGCTTGATTATCTTTAGAAGCTCCCATAGAAGTTAATTGAGAGCTCGCTGCGAGTGGTCAGTGCAGGGGTTTTTACTTCATATTAAAACACCTTTAAGGGCTTCAGATTGACAGGTTTCATTTTATGACAGGTTGCAGTCTCTATAGATTAACACAATATTTAAATTTTTTAATCAATGAGCAGTTTACAAACCACAAACTAGTGCATGGTTAGATGTGACCACAATACAGCGCAGCGTACAACAGCTTAGAAAAATGGTTCTGCGTCCAACTGCGTAATAACCACAATATTTTTTGAAATAGGTGTAAGCAAATAGAAAAATTTATAAATCAGCTCACCCGCTTCTTGTTGTTAAAAAGTTCGATGGAGACACGGTTTTTGGGACTACCACTCCCAGACAAGATCCATAATAGCAACATAACGGTGTAATGGAATTTTATTGGAACATAATAAAGCAAAAATGAGATTGTAAACACATTTTTCCACCACCAGATTGGCTCTGTTTTCGATGTGGAAGCTGGTTATGTTGCTGTCTATTATGTTTTTTGAAACATGTTGCAAAAAACGACAAAGCAGGGCAGAAAATTTACTGGACAGTTTTTGCCGCATTTTTTGTGTGTTTTTTGGCATGTTTTTGCAGGAATTCACAGCTATTAGAAGTTTGCTTCCATACGGAGCATTTTTGGTGCATTTTTTGACGCCTTCTCCTGCACGTATTTTGCATTTTTTGTACAGAAATATAAAGCATTAATTTCCGTGTATTTCTGCAAAAAGAGCACGGAAAAATGCAGCAAAAATGCACCCAAAAAATGCTCCGTGTGGAAGCACCCTAATGCTGTGCATTTCTGCAAAAAAATGCACAAAAAATGCCTGTCAGTGCTCAGACCATGAAGCACACTGCCACTTGGTTTGCATGGCTGTTGCCCAAAGGAACTTTTTAAAAGTAGCAAAAGGGGAAAGCCTGAAAACAGTTTGCTGAAGAAAAGCAACTAACGAATGGTACTGGAACCCCCAATCCTTGGTCTGATGAGACCAAGATCAACTTTTTTGTTCGTGGTGTAAGCATTTGTGGGGGAAAACCCGGGGAGGTTTATGAAAATAATTGGCCTTGCCACAGTCAAGCATGATGTTGGAGTGTCATGGTTTTAAAAGGGGTATGATGCTTGGGAGCCCCGGGGTCGTTGCTAAGGTTTATAATCACTTGAGGCCTTAACAACTGGCTTAACAACCGACTGGAGTCCGTGGAGTCGATTGCTAACTCTTATCACTGACTTCCTTGAGGGCCTTTAAAAAACCGCTTAACGACGTTACGACTTCACAAACAGTAAATTTATTTGTCCCCAGTGAAGGTAAAAGGGTCCCCCAGTAAGTTAAAACGTCCTCCAGTAGGTGGTTATATACTTTATATGTCTCCCGGTAGATGTGTAGTTTACATTCCCCCAGCGGGTATAGGGCAGGTTACGGGTCCCCAGCAGGTAAAGGGGCAGGTTACGGATCCCCCAGAAAGGTATAGGGCAGGTTACGGGTCCCCAGCAGGTATATGGGCAGGTTACGGATCCCCAGCATGTATATAGGCAGGTTACGGATACCCACGGTATATAGCAGGTTAAGGGCCCCCAGCACACATGGGTAGGTTATATGTCCCCCAGCAGGTATATAGATAGCTTATAGGTCCCCAGCAGGTATTTTAGATAGCTTATAGGCCCAAACAGCACCATGTATATATAAAATTATATCTCCCCCCTGCACGTATTATAAAGTAGATAATAGCCCCCTGCACATATATGTGCAGGGGGCTATTATCTACTTTTATATGTGCAGGGGCTATTTTTCTACTTTTATAACAGCAGATAATAGCCCCTCGCACATAAAAAAGTAGATAATAGCCCCTCTGCACATATAAATGTAGATAATAGGCCCCCCTGCACATATATACAAGTAGATAAAAAGGCCCCCCCTGCACATGTATACAAGTAGATATGGCCCCCCCTGCACATATATACAAGTAGATAATAGGCCCCCCCTGCACATATATACAAGTTTTTAATTGGCCCCCCCTGCACATATATACAAGTAGATAATAGGCCCCCCTGCACATATATACAAAGTAGATAATATCCCCCCCTGCACATATATACAAGTAATAATAGGCCCCCCCTGCCTAATAAAGTACATAATTACCCCCCCCCTGCACATCTTACAAAATAATAATAGGCCCCCCCAGCATGAAAATAGAGACAATTAAAAGTAATAAACTGAAAAGCACTCACCTGACCTCGCTCCCCTTTTCGCTGCCGCTGTCCGCTGCCCGGTCTTTTTCCTCACAGGGTGACGTCACCAGGCCGCGCGGGCAGCGTAATGATGCCTCACTCGGTGCGCACAGCACCCGGCGCGCACAGAGCCGCATCCTGCCTGCGGCGGCCGATACCTGCGGAGCTCTTTTGCTCGCCAAGCATCTAACGTATGTGCGTCCGACGGACACACATACAGTAGTCCCGCCACCGCGCCGTCGCCAAGGGCCTAAGCCGATAGCTTAGCGACTGGTAACGGCTTAGGACCCTAACGATCGGCGCCGGCGCCGGATAGCGGCGGCGCCGGGGACTACTGTCGGCTATGGGGACCTACAGTTCATTGAGGGAACCATGAATGCCAACATGTACCGTGACATACTGAATCAGATTATGATCCCCTCCCTTTGGGAACTGGGCCATAGGGCAGTATTCCAACATGATAACTACCCTGAACACACCTCCAAGACAAACTAAACTAAAAATGAGGGTAAAGGTGCTAGACTGGCCCAAAAAATGTTCCCCAAACCCAAACCCTATTGCATTGTGGGGCATCCCAACAGAAGGGTGAAAGAGGGAAGGTCTCTAACATCCACCAGCTCTGTGATGTATCATAAAGAGGGGAAGAAGATTCCATGGTTGCAACCGTGAAAGCTCATGACCCCAATGCCAAAAAGAGTTAAGTCAATGCTAGAAAAAAATTTTGGGGGCTACACAAAATATTGACCTTTGGGGGCCAATTCACTTGGGGGTATCATTGTCCATTTTCACATCGTTACTCCCTTTTTTTGCCAGCAGTTTGACATTGTGACTTGTTTTAGGTATTTTAGGGCACACCAAAAATTTTCACTGTTGTACAAGCTTTACCGACTACTTTTCATTTTGTCAAAAAGTCATGTCTTCAGTATTGTCCCCGAAAATATAATTTCCCAAAATTTGGTGGTGTGTCTATTTTGAGGTATTATTAGCTATTATAAAAGTAAAACCCCTTTTGCACGGACACAGCTAGAAAATTCTCAATAGGGTCTGTATTTTTTACGGGATCTGGGGCCGCTGACTGCGTCATCATACAGTTACTGGAGGATACACTGGGGAGGATTGGTTTAAAGTCTATGGAATCAGGGTGCCCGGGGGCCCTTGGGCATGCTTTTCCCCTTAAGTTGGCATTTTAGCCATGTGACATTCCCCGGGGAAGACATCAGCAAGTATAGGTGTCTGATCTGAAAGGAGGGATTTATCCCTAAATTGGTTGAGAGTGTTTTACTCGAAAGAGGGGCCCCAAGAAATCCCAAAAGTTTCCCCCCAGCCCAAATAGGTGGCACCACCGTTGTGTTTTTCCCAGCAATTTTTTGTCGATGTTTGTTTTTTTTTCTCACCTGCATGCAATATTTCCCCTTTTTGATGAACAGAGACTCTTGGAAAAGACAAATCTTTGCAATACCCGTGGTCAATTTCCCAAATTTTGCCCTGAAAATGTAAACCTTTTCTGCTCATGCAACTTTCTTAGCAGAGGTGCAGTGACTGTCTTCTTCGTAGCCCCATAGGCAGTAAGGTTCGCTGAGCTGCTGTTTTAAACACGTTTGGCAACCCATGGTCTATTTTGGTGTTGAGCTGCTCCACTGTAGTGAATCGGTCTGCTCTCAAGCATCTTTGTAAGTGACATTCACCTCTCACATCAATGGCTTGTAGTGCTCTGCAGTTTCCATCTTGCTTATTTGCAATGGTGTATTTTGTCCACTCAAAACTTTACCCCAGCGCATGTGAAAGACCCAAACTGCATATTTAGAAAAACTGCCTCTTACCAATAGTCAATAACTCGCTTTTTGAACTGTGTAAAAATTTCCCCCCTTTTATCCCCCAAAATTTAGAGTTTATGTGTGCAGCGTCTAATGACACTATTATACCCCTACCCGCGCACACATGGCCGTTTCATGCCCGACCCTACCCAAAATAAAAGTAGGAAAAAGGTCTTTATAATTTACTTTGATGTATATTATTTTTAGAATTTTTTTCAATTTTTCTGGAAAATAAGAAGGGTTTAAACAAAAAAAATTGGCAGTATTTTCTAATTTTCTAATATTTAATGTCAATTAAATGGATGCAAATATGGATTTTTAGAAATGTAGCATATTTTTCATTTAGCTTGCTCATATATAAAAATAATAGTAAAATAAACAATGTGGACTGAGTGCTTTATAATGCTTGTATTTCACTTTATGTGGATATTGTTCATACAACAATCCCAGTGCAAGGTAAACTCCATAAATAGACATATCAGCAGGGGAGCGTAACCCCCGGGGAAAGTTACTATGTTTTCAGTAAATACTTTTTCTCTTGGACAATATACAAACATCTTGAGATCAATTTTAAGTGACAGCATAGCTGTGCTTTGCTATAAAGGTCCAGTGATAGCTTAGCAGCAGTGGTACAGCAAATTTAATTTTCCTTCTCTTTTGGTTTACGACAACACTCAATAAATCATATTTCAGAAGAGATAGCAAAGCACCAATAATGTGCTGATTTGTTGATCTGCAAAGATTCTTTTTATTTTTCAAAGCAATGTAATTAGGGCAATCCTTTCATTTAGAAAATTTCCCAAAACATTATTTTGGTTTTAGAAACTTTAGTTTTTACAGGTGTTACTCAAAAAGGGTGGAAGGGGGTTAAGAGTAAAGACCCCCTTTTTTAAAGTAGCTTTACTTGAAAGCAAGGGCATAAAACAAATCTATAAAACACATAAAACAGCATGAGAGCAGCAACAGCCAAGGAATAATAACGTAATCACACAAAGGAAATAACATTGCTTAGGGAAAAAATAAATTTAATTTTTATTAACACAATAACCCCAATTTGAAAAGGTTTCCAAATTTCTAGTTCCGACATACTCAAAATAAAGGGCCAGGTCCCCAATTTATTTGGGCCTTGCTGGATTATTTTTGATATTATTTTTTTTACTTCAAAAAATTAAGAGAGGTTTTGGGGTAGTACACTGTTTGGTCCATTGCGCTAGTATCTCTTTTGTTAAAGAAGTTTTCACCCTAAAAGGCTTTGTTCCGGTGAAGAAATGTATTACCTTCCACAAGATAGAAGATGGATGGTTGTTGGGGTCATAGATTGCAAAAACAGAGGTGCAGCAAGGAAAAGAAGCAATAGTTGAACATGCACAGTGCTGCTTCATTCTAAATCTATAAGACACATAGACTTTGAATGGGACAGCAGTGTGCATGTTCAGCTTCTGCTCCCTTCAAATTATTCCTCGCTGCACAAGTACAGCGAAAAAGGACATGGGAATCAGGCCCCCTGTTTGTCCCAAGTGATCATTTATCACCTATCCTGAGGATGCATGGTGAATTTTTTTTTGGTGACACAACCCTTTTTAAAAGTAAAAACCCGTTTAAGATATGGCTTTTGCAGACCGCCAGAAAAAACGGCCAAAATGAGCAAACGGCTCTTGGAAAAACCCTGAGCAGTCCCCCGAGGTTTTTGCCCCGCGGTTTTTCCCCCCGCAAAAACATTCTACTGCACATTTTTCCGTCGTTTTTGGACGGAATAGTTTGTGAATGTGAAGGGGGGAGGGGTTTTTTCGCTATGCAGAGAAAAAACCGTCCCCGGGGCCCTGTGCACGCAACAAACCGCCCAAAAAACCGGGCGGTAAACCGACGTATTTGTCCATTGCCCTGTGAACCCACCTTAGGAAAAATTATTTTAAAAACCCTTTGAGGGTGGAAGAGATTTGTGGTAGCCGTCTGGCATATGCATTGCCACTATATGAAACTGTCTAGAAATTACAGAAGCAGCCAAGAGAGGTCACTTTTCATCTGATCATTCCATTGAGTTATAATCTAATCCGTTGGGATACATTCACATTTTTGTCCCTTTTGACAGCCAAGGCTGCAGCACTGTTTTTGCCATCAAAGTGACAGAAGCCTTGACTGAGTTCCTGAGTACCCCATTATAAGGCCAAAGAGTCTGGCATTCTAATACCTGATAAATGAATAAAAAGGGTCTTGAGCCAAGTTTTCGGATGTAAGGCCCCCCCCCTAATGTCGTAAAGCCTAAATGTTGAAATTTTGGATGTATTTTTGCCCAGAAAGTTAAATGATATATGAAAGTAAGGTGGATGTAAACAAGGGGCCCCCCATTTATTTTGGTTCAGGACGCAAGATGATTTAAATAAGGATATTGTTACATGTTTCAAGTGTAACGGTATGTGGGTATAAGATTTAAATGCAATATACCTTCGCATCTATCCCAACCTTTTAAAAAAAAATAAACATCCACATGACTTGAGTCTGGCAGGACCTAAATTACTCTCTCTTATCGGTATCATGATTCCAATTTTTGGTAAAAATAAGTTATGTTTTCTTCTAATGACGAAATGCTAATTGTAATACTAATACCTCTATTTCAAATTACTTGCACAATTCTGTAAGCTAGTATTTTTGGTAATGGTCAGAAGTCTGATAGATGAATGAATATATTCATAATTCTGTACTGCATGCCTTATGCAACTATGACAAATATCATATGCATGTTCTAATATTTGAAATATAATTATGAAAGGAATTACCCCACAGGACAGAAGATAAATAGGAAACATCAGGATATAGTTTGTGCCCTCTTAGTGAATTGACTGGCTAATGAAAAAATAACTGTTTACTCATAGAAAGTTAAAATATAATATCATCCTTTTGTTTAAATACAATACAATATTTGGAGGTAGTCTTTTATTTTGATTCATTCAGTTTCTTGTTTCTGAGGCAATTACTGCAGATTCACACATTCATAAATGCGCCTCATATAAGCCTTGACGTTCATCATGCACCAATACTTTCTGAATCTGCATCATTTATTTTCCTGGCTAGAGAATTATGTCAGTGTAATTACTGTGTTGTTTATTTATTAGGTTTTCTGGTATTCAATGTAATGTCAAAGCACATAAACACAGCAGCATAGATTTGAAAGGGTAGGAAATTATCAATATTTTATAATTAATATTTTCTTCTTCCTCTAAGTAGTTATAAGGATAGTTATTATTACACAAACTAAGATTAGATTTGACAATTGCAAACATAAGCCAACCAACATGGAAGCAAAATCAATACGTACATTTCCCTTGGGGCCACTATTTACTGTTCACAGCACCATTTACTTAATGGAATGGCAGTTATGTTTGCAGAAACCTTGTAACTAGCATTTTTATGTTTTAACTAAAAGCAGCTTTCTCCATGAATAACAAAAATAACATGCTTGCTGTAGTTAATGGCAAAAATATTTTAAGCTGTCATGCATCAATAACTTATGTGCTGTAGAATAACAGGACAAAGCAACATTTCTGAAAGGAAGCACTTCACTTGGCAAGCTTTGTTAACTTATCTTGCTTAATTTGAGTGAGATAATGCACTCATCCATAATTGTCTATTAAATAGGTTGAGCCTTCTTGCTTTTTCAAGACTTTTTCTCATACATTTCTGCTGACGCAGGTACCATGTTTTCTTGACATGAAAGAGGCAGATCTCTGTTATAGAGATATTTACTGGATCAATTATATAATATATCATGAAATGGTTAGGGAAAACAATCCGGGAAAGATAACTGTCCACCCACAGGCAAGGCAGAGCAAGCACCCTGTGGTATAGTAGGATGTAATAATAGGAATATATGTTCATGGGTCACAATGTAGTGGTAGATTGTGAAGGATGACTTTGTATTCTTTTATGACATATTATAAAGCAAATTTTATGTCCCTCCAAAGCTACCCTTAAAGGGACCTTTATGTCTCATTGATTAGCTTTAAACATGTAGGCAGGTAAGGTAAATCAAGACTAATGCCAAATACATTGCTGTTCTGATTTTGCTTTATTCCAGAGCAGTTCTTATCTCCTGCTTGTTTACACAAGTCTCCCTAGATTACTGAGTATGGGCATGTCCCCATGGCACGGGTTTGTGCCCGATTTTTAAGACGGTTTGAGGTTTTGCAGACCGTCTGAAAAACCGGCCACAAACGAACACACTGGGCTGTTATGGAAAACCCGTGCAGCAGTCCCCGTTTTTTGCGGAGAAAAGCCATCCCCCTGCGGCCATGGGTACGGCACTAAAACAGGATAAATGCCGGTCGGAAAACCGACCGGTATTTGTCCTTTGCTGTGGGGATGAGCCCTATATCTCTCGGCTCTTGTAGTACCAGCTGGGATGATGATGATTATTTCACTCCATGTTGTGTCTTATTAGCAGCACAGGAGCTTGTTTATCATACTGACAATCTTTAATCCTTTAGAGTTATGTTCCCTGTTGTAAAAACCCCTCCATCACCAATATCCCTATTAGAGGTTCAGCTACAAATAGCAGAGCTGAAATTTCAGTCACTGCTGTAGAAATGGCTACAGCCTGAGTAGGAAGTGGGAGCCTGAATTCGGCTGTGGGAAAACCCCTTTAACATATGTCTAACTTTGTGTACCATATTATAGCTCATAGACAGATATTTGAATAGTTGAGTAACTTTGTAAATGCATGTCTAAAAGTATTTTGCAATTCCATGCTAGTTATAGCTTATTATAGAGCTACAATCACAATTCTTCTGGCCATCAGCGGAAACAGACATCAAACCTATTTACATTTATAGTGTAATAGGGATGATAGTTTTTCCTATACCAGATTCCTGTTCAGTGTTAGTGTCCTTTAGAATGCAAATGACTAAAGCAAACATTGAACCAACTAAGAAAGCTAAAGGATTTAAAAGGGTTTTCTTGCTGCAAAGATCATATCTGTAATGATGGGGACAGTAAAAATAAACACTTTTGCAACTTGTTTGTATTACCTGAATCATTTAGGATAGCAGCTATTAGCTAATCTGTGAGTGTCTAGACCTAAGGGCGACATGTATTAAGGAAGGCGCGTCGAAGTGAATAGTCGAGTCTCATTTTCAGTATGTAATGCGCCTGGTGTATGAAAGTGGTTTTTGTGCGTTCATAAATGGTGTGTAAAATTCAACGCGCCTCGCCTATGTGTTAGGCACATTACTGTGCTATGCTGGCTCTTGCTGTATGTAGAATAAAGGGTGAGAGCAGCAAAAATAAATTTAACATTTAATGTAGTAAAAATTTTAAATATAAAAATATGAACAGCATAATGGGTTTTTTAATGTAAAATTTGTTTTAGATTCTATTAATTTTAAATACATTTTATAGGAGATATTTTTATATTTTTGGGATATTATATATATTTATATTAATTTATATGATCATATTTTTAATTAAATTTAAATAATTACATTTTTTACAGTTTGATAATTACAAAAAATTACTTTTTATTAATGTACTGGTGTAAATTAAGAAATATTGGAGATTTTTACCCCTTAAGGCAAATTTATCTCTACCTAGACTCCTTAGGCTCAGGCAGACCACAATAAAATAGGTCTGCCTGTGGGAGCAGTAATGCGCCTAGTTTTGCTGAACCACATTCATATATGTGTCTAATATTACAAGTTTGCTGCGACACACCTCCATAACGCCCCCAGAACACCCCTTCATGTTAGGTGCTTTAGAAAGTGTCTAGTCTTACGTACAATGCACCTAACACATTCATTAGGTGCATTAGACATCGCAGTCCCCCCAGTTAGGTGCATTGTACGCCAGAAAAATGTGAACAATACTTCCATACATGTCGCCCTAAATCTGAAGCCTGCGGTCGGGCCATGCTCCCTTTGCTGTGATTGGTTGCCTGATATTCAGTTCAAACACCTGGATGGGACACACACCCTGGGCTGTGATTGGCTGCCCTGCTCTCTGTGCCTCCTCCCCCCAGAGCTGTGTGAAAGTGAAACTGGGACAGGGACATATAATACACTGCTCCACCCACCCATATGACACATATATAATACACTCTGCTCCCCCCACCCATATAGCACTCATATAATACACTCTGCTCCCCCCACACATATAACATACATATAATATACTCTGATCACCCCACCCATATAACACGCATATAATACACTCTGCTCCCCCACCCATATAGTACTCATATAATACACTCTGCTCCCCCCACCCATATAGCACGCATAGAATAAACTCTGCGCCCCCCCAACCATATAACACACATATAATACACTCTGCTCCCCCCACACATATAACACACATATAATACACTCTGATCCCCCCACCCATATAACACATATAATACACTCTGCTCACCCCACCCATATAACACACATATAATACACTCTGCTCCCCCCACCCATATAACACACATATAATACACTCTGCTCCCCCACCCATATAACACACATATAATACACTCTGCTCCCCCCACCCCTATAACTAACATATAATAGACTTTGCTCCCCCCACCAGTATAACACACATATCATACACTCTGCTCCCCCACCCATATAACACAAATATAATGCACTCTGCCAGATATAATGACAAGATGTCCCTTCATGTAACATTAGGAGGCTGTATGTATAACTGTTTACTTATTAAAATTTATCAAACTGACACTTTCGAGGACTTCAGTATTCAGTGGTGACACAGGAGCCCAACCTGTCAATTGCACAGTCAATAAAGTATCTGCCACCACATATAGCGTTTCCTTTATAGTTTTAATCACTTCTCAAGTAAGCATATGTATATGCATCCATGTATAGTATTTATATAGCAATCTTACAGGATCTGAAGTCCAAATAGCTGAAATGAGTCTCATCCTTTACATCAGCATTTCCTTTTTACACGCAGTAAGGAAATTCAGCAAGCCGCTTCCATTGGACTCAACATGTCCTAATCAGCTCTTGGCAGTGTAACCTGCTCGCACCTCGGTCAGCTCTGCAATGTCCAAGTGCTACGTTTCGGGGGTAGGACACAACCCCTTTGTCAAGCATCAAGCATGCTTGACAAAGGGGGTGTGTCCTACCCCCGAAACGTAGCGCTTAGACATTGCAGAGCTGACCGAGGTGCGAACTGACCATTGCTGGAGGTCTGCAGAGCTGTGACATCCTCTCTCTCCCACTTCTCACACAGAATGATGATGATGACTCAGGACCAAGCACGGTGGCCCAAGGTGTATTCACAGGTTGACTCATGAATTCACTTTTAGGAAAATCATTTTCATTATACAGTAGACAAACTTTAAAATGACAAGAACTGGATTTAAATTTAGAAATGACTTATTTTAACTAAAATAAAGGGACTTAACTGTTTTGGGGTCACCATTTATTTTTGAGTTCTTAAAGGGGTTGTCTCACTACAAGGATTGCTTTTTATGTTAAAGATCTTGCAAAAACAAGTCACTTTGCAATATGTGTCCATTAACAGTGTCCTACCTATTCTGAGATATCCCCTCTTGTATGGGCTGCATCAGATCCTCAGGTCTCTATAGCTACAGACCTGTTTACTCTCTCATGATAGGCTACCAGCAGTGGTTGCTATAGCTACAGACATGGCTTCTACTGCAGCTTCTACTGAAACCAAGAAAACAGGACTGAGGTAAGATGAATCAGTGTAGTGAGACGACCCATTTAAAGCCTGCAGTTTAGATTCAATATACTAGACAGTGACAACATATACTGCTTTTAACAACTATAGCAACTGGACCCCTCAATTACTGATTCATACAGTAAGAATTAATATCTTGTTCACAAAGTATGCCATAGTATATCATTGTTTTAATATCTATTTGCTTAAAAAACAGAACATCTAAGTGTAATTGAACACTGTTTCGGGCATATGCTGAAATATGCCCACCCAATGTTTAATTACAGTTCTCATAGACTATAAACTGCCTTCGGGCAATACACATAGTAATTGCACTGATATTACATGCTTGCAAGCGCATAGGGCGACATGTATGAAGAAAGGCGCGTCAAAGTGAATAGTCGAGTCTCGTTTTCAGTGTATAATACAGCTGAATATATGAAAGTGGTTTTGTGCGCTCATAAATGGAGTCTAAAGTTCATTGCACCTCGCCTGTGTGTTTGGCGCATTAAAGAACTTAGGCGCATTACTAATTAGCCAAACATGTATAAAGGCTGGAAATAAGAGAAAAGTCATTAGAATAAAAACTATGGTACTGATCTGGCTTGGTGGACCACAGGTCCCATACCTTTGCTGTGCTGGCTCTTGCCATAAGTGGAATAAAGGGTGAGAGCAGCAAAAATAAATGTCAAATTTAATGTAGTCAAAATTAAAATATTAAAAATCTGAACAACATTATCAGTGGGTTATTTAATGTAAAATTAGTTTAAGGTTCTATGAATTTTAAATACATTTTATAGGAGATATTTCTGTATTTTGGGATATTATATATTTTTATATAAATTTTATAAGATCACATTTTTCATTAATTTAAATAATGAAATTTTATACAGTTTGATAATTATAATAAATTACTTTTTATTATTGTACTGGTGTAAGTTGAGAAATATTGGACATTTTTGCCCCTTACAGCAAATCTAGCTCCACTTCGACTCCTCAGGCTCAGGCAGACCACATTGAGATAGGTCTGCCTGTCGGAGCAGTAATGCGCCTAGTTTTGCTGAACCACATTCATATATTTCTCTAATATTACAAGGGTGGTGTGACACGCCTCCATAACGCCCCCAGATTGGCCCCAGAACGCCCCTTCATGTTAGGTGCATTAGAAACTGTTGAGTCTTAGAAACAATGCACCTAATACATATGTTAAGCGCATTAGACATCGTAACCAGCTCAGTTAGGTGCATTGTAGACCAGAAAAAGGGTGAAAAACCCTTTCATACATGTTGCCCATAGTTTCAACAGCACAACAAACGCGTTTTGCGGTGTGTACCTATGCTAACCGCAATATGCATTGTGAATTTCTCCTAAACATTTCATCAGTGTTAATGTTAAAAAACTTTGCCAAGTTATACAAAGGACTAACTACAATTTTTCATTAAAATGGATGCAGTATTATAAGTCTGTTTGCTTAGTTACAATTTTAGAATGTTAAATCTTTTTATTAGGGCTGGGTGGTTAATTAATTCATTTGATTAATTTACTGTTTCAACCTGGCATGATTCTGGATTTGTCCAGAATAATGAAATCAAATTAATCCCTGCTCACTTGGCAGGGGCTTCCTGACATCAACCATACTTTACATTTACGTCATAATGACCCGATCAGCCCACCCACAACAGATTCATGGGGTGCCAACCAGTTATCATTCACGCAGGCCGGCCCTCTTAGTGCTTCAGGCAGGATGTAATAGAAGAGTGGTAATTGTTCTGTCTTCTTACACGTTTCACTGTGTGTATTCCGACATCCAGCTAAACCTTCTCCTATGTTTCCAATAAATCCAAACTTTGTTCTGAACTTTTAACTCTTTTTATTAGTTAACAGCTTGAACGTGAGTGAATGGATAAGGCATGGAGTTGATAGGAAGAATTTATGCGGTAAAAAACAAACAATGCAGAAACACAGATGTCAGTGATCAGCATGACAACATGATAATGACATTTATAGTACACTCTTAGTACAGGAGCCACATGGCAAAACATGGCTGCCAAAACATGTGAGCACATGGGAAATAGACAATACATGAGGTACCTGGATAAAAACTGCTTTCTAACTATTAACCAGTTTTTAAAATACACTAACATCACAGATACTGATCAAACTCTTACCAGCTATGCTAAGTCGGAGAAATGGTAAAGATGTGTGCACAGGAGAGCATGTGAAGTGTGACTGAATCTGTCCAGATTCTGCTCTGAAAGGGCCCTTCTTCTTCCCAGATGCACTTCACCTGTGACATCATTCTCCCAAAATTTCTCTGCAGTTTTAAAGTGGATCTGTAAACATTATATAAAGACTGTACAACTTTGGCCAGCAGATGGCACTATTACAACAAGTATTGCATACGTGGCTATCTGGCAATATTCTTTCAACCCTGCTAGACAGAACAGTAATAGCAAGCTTTTTTGCTATATGTTAGTATTGAAAAATAATGTAAAAATGATACACATCGTAGTCATCATATTATTAGGGGAACTAAAACACTGAGTAAAAAAATTAAAAAAATTATATAGGTTTAAAAAATGTAAAAAAAAAATATTAAAAGTTAAAAAATCCCCCACCCCTTTTTCATATAGAAAAATAAAAAGTAAAAAAATAAATGCAATCTGTATTGCTATGTCTTTAACGGTCTGATCTATTAAAATAAACCTTATTTATCATTAATAGTGAATGCCAGAAAAAAAAACAACAAAAAAAAAAAAAACTGCCTATTACTTATATTTGAGAGCATTGTGGCTTCTTCAAAAAAGTTAATTTCAAATATCTTTTCAGCTGTTACAATGTACTAATATTCTAAGGTTTATAATCCCCTTTATTAAGTAATATTGTTGTTAGAATTTATGCATCTAGGCAATATAAAACAGTATCTCATTGGTTAGCTTTAAATATGTATGCAACGGTAAATAAAGGCTGTTACCAAATTCAATGCTCTTCCAATTTGCTTAATTTCCAAGTTAGAGCAGTTCTTATCTACTGCTTGTTTGAACAAGCTTCTTTAGTTATGCCCACCTCTCTCTACTCTAGTAGTGGCTGGGCTATGGCTGGTGAGGTCACTCACTTATCAGCAGGGGAGCAACTCAGTCTCTGATCTTATCTTTTTACTAGGAATTTATTTTAACCCTTTGGACACAGGTTTTCGGTTGGTTTCACAGAGGTTTTCGGATTTGAAAACCATCTGTAAGCAACTGTCAACCTTTTAAATTGATTTTAAAAGAAAACCCTCAGACATTTTTTTACACCACCAGCGTTCCTACAAACTTAGAACATGTTCATTTTTCCGCCCGGTTTTCGGGCAGAACATGAACATGTGGGTGCGAAGAGGGACGGCTTGAATCCCCAAACTGCCGCCAAAAGCCTCCCCCTAAGTGCCAAAAAAGACTAAATACTGGTCGGATTTTCTGTGCCGTGTAAACGCACCCTTAGGCTATGTTCACACAGCTTATTGCCGGCGTAATTGCGGGGAAAGGATTTTGCCCGCAATTACGCCGGCTGCCGTGAAGCGGGGGCGGGGGGGTGGGGGTTGCCGGCTGCTCGCCGGCCCCATAGACATCCATTAACCACAGCGCGTATCCCGCCGGAATAATGTGCATATCAGCAGGGGAGCAACTCAGTCTCTGATCTTATCTTTTTACTAGGAATTTATTTTAACCCTTAGGACACAGGTTTTCGGTTGGTTTCACAGACGGTTTTCGGATTTGAAAACCATCTGTAAAGCAACTGTCAACCTTTTAAATTGATTTTAAAAGAAAACCGTCAGACATTTTTTTACACCACCAGCGTTCCTACAAACTTAGAACATGTGCAGTTTTCCGCCCGGTTTTCGGGCAGAACATGAACATGTGGCTGCGAAGAGGGAGGGCCTGAATCCCCAAACTGCCGCCAAAAGCCTCCCCCTAAGTGCCAAAAAAGACTAAATACTGGTCGGATTTTCTGTGCCGTGTAAACGCACCCTTAGGCTATGTTCACACAGCTTATTGCCGGCGTAATTGCGGGGAAAGGATTTTGCCCGCAATTACGCCGGCTGCCGTGAAGCGGGGGCGGGGTGGTGGGGGTTACCGGCTGCTCGCCGGCCCCATAGACATCCATTAACCACAGCGCGTATCCCGCCGGAATAATGTGCATGTCACTTTCTCCCCGCTCGCCGTATTTTGCGGGGAGAAGAGACGGAATCCATAGTCCTCTATGAGAACTGTGGATTACCATAATGACGGGGACGGATTTACGCAGTACGGCGCAGAATACGGGACCAAATCCGTCCCAAAATAAGCTGTGTGAACATGGCCTTAAAGTTACTGACCAGGGAGAAGCAAAGATAACAGTCGCGCAGCAGCTAGCAGTGTGTTTTGGCAAAATGTACGTTTTTCTCTTTCACTAGAAGCTTTTCATGAGACCTTTGTATGACAATTATAGCTCTGCTAGGTCACACATATAGCCAGACATCCTACTTGGACAGTGTCACTTTTCACAACCCTTTCTTTACCAATATCCCTCTCATTGGCACAACTAGGAATAGGAAGTTGTAAGCCTAAATAATCTGTCAAAACTGTAGAACCGCCTACAGCCTGCATTGGAATTGGGAGCCTGAAACAGACTATGAAGAGCAGCTTCTCTGAAAATAATCAGATGGGAAAACCCTGTAAAAGGGTGCTTGTCAGTTGTGTTTACTTTTTTAAAGCAGCTGATAAGTAAAGGGTAATGTCTAAATACACATTGGAGGATGGTCATGCTAGCTGCATGACTGAGGGTAATACAGGTATCCTCTGGGTGGTCTCTTCTGCATTAAAAAAACTTCCCATTTCCTCCCATTTGTTCTGAGTGATAACATTAATGGTCTCTAAGATACAGATAAGAGGGTAGATAAAAACAAAATAAAACATCATCCACCAATTGTCTATTGACTATGGGTTTCATGAACACCCCCTGTATTCTGCGATTGCGCTAAGTTGAAACCTATCTACCTATGAAGAAGAGCAATTCTGTTGGCACATTCTTTTTGTAAGGTTTCACGCTATTTCAGAAAGATATCTTACTCCGGGCCAGCAATGCTAATGATATCCACCTATAAGTTAGAAGAAACAGTTTGTCCGTATAAACAAGGTGCAAATTTGTTTGGCCTTTAATATATTCGCTTTCAACTGGTTAATTCTGTTTTAGAATTTATTCTTTTGTAGATCTCTAAGCTTTCTTATGGAAATGAAGCTTTTTAGAAGATTTGTACTCATTTTCAAACACTGTTACATTCATTCAAGTATGCCATTATACAGAGGCAGCTGGCTTTTATCTAGTGATATTTACTTCAAAAAGCTAAGTTAAATGGTATCATTGATTAATTCTTAGGGCACCGGAAGACCCTTTTTTAGAGTAGAAAGAGATTTTGTAATTACTTAGGCTACAGCAATAAAATCACTGAACATGTGTACTGTAAGATTCATCATATCATGTGCCACAACACAAAGCAGCAATAAAAAAAAACAAGTTATAAAAATCAAACATGGGAACATGACAACCTTGTCACAAATATGCATTACAGCTTTCCAGTAATTTACAGCTCTACATAACATGCTTTCTTGAGTACTATTTTTTTCATTCAGGAAGCAATGAAACTTCAAAAAGGGCATTATCCTCTGCAATTTCTTACATAAATCAAACTGGAAATAAGACACATTTTACAATTCAATTTAAGATCCCACTGAGACAATAATGTTGCAAGCTGTGCATTTTGCAAAGTAATATAGTAATGTCTAGTTTGCATTTTTGAAAAACCAAATTAATCACACTTTATTGAATATGTTCAAGCAAACCTAAAATCATTTATTATTAAAAATATGTTGCAACAAATATAAACTATATTTTATACATAAAGGACAAACTCATTTATTCATTAGGATAAAATGCTCAGAGGTTGCATTTTAGAAGAACATGGAATGACAATGTGAATGTATATTATATGCAAATCTGACTTTGTAGTACAGACAATAAAATGTAACAATTAGCATACTTTCCAACCCACTTCTTTGATTTGGATTTAAAGAAACATCTGAAAAAAGCAAAAATAATGTACACACTAAGGATGACATGTATGAATGGGACTGCACCATTTTTTGGCATGCTTTGAGCCAAATAAAGCCCTGTTTCATAGATGTATGAACTGCTGCATGGCAAAACTTTGCATATTGTTTGCTAGGCACAGCAGTTTTTAATGCGCCAATGATGTGTGGTGTGTTGTGCCAGAATCGCAAAATGTGCCAAAAATATGTCAAAGTTTGGCACAAAACTGCCATACAAATTAATACCAGTTTCAAAGTGGCATGGCTGAGACTATGGTTGGCATAGAATGGCGGTTACATTGCGCTCGCCTGTCTGTGTGCTCCAAGATGGAGACGCCACGCTATGCAGATGCATGAGAAATGCTCAGTGAACACAAAGTTGCCAGCCTCTATGGACTAATCACACATTGAAACCACAAGTAACAAAATTTGTTGTTTGCTTTTTAATAAATGTCAAGTTGAGAACAAGTACCTGTTACTTAACGTAGTGTTTGGCGTAGAATGGGACACATTTATAAAGTGCTGTGAGACATTTTCTTACATACTGTTAAATTGTACACTATTAGAAACAGAAAGTTAGTTCAGCCAGCTAACCTTTTGCATTATAGATGGTGTGAGGGTGCATGGCTAAGTCAAGCCTTTGGCAAATGTGTAGTTAAAGGAATACCACAGAGGTAGGGAGCCAGCACCATAAAATATAAAACTTAGCATTTATTGCATATCCATTAAAAATTAGTCATAGTGTATAACTGATGTGTTTTGGGATCAAGTTCCCTTAATTGTAGCAATTTAAAACAGAGGTAGAACTGGCAAGTCAGCGCCAGGTCCAAACATGTCACCCTAAATATTTTATTGAAATCTTAAATAGGCATTTGATACTTTTTGATCCACAGAAAAGATTATTCAAATAATTGATGACAGAGTTTATTAGAAGTATATGTTTGTGTGGACTTTTTCCTAATTGGTCATCAACCTATCACACTGATATCTTATATTCTTATAAGTGTGCCAGTGCCAGATGACCTATAACCTTGACAGGCTCAAGTTGATATGAATGAGTTGGAACATGGCTTATAGCTTCATAGGTTGAGTCATGTTTGATAGCTATAGATTTGAATATATATTTGAAGTTCAGCTTTTTCTTGGTGGAGTTGTAGTTTGATGTTTACATTGTGTTCTAATGTTTTGGGTGAGAGTGCTAACACAAAGTGACACAGTGCTTGATTTGTTTAACAGAGCCAACACTTATTAAGATTCACAGGTTCAAATGATAAACATCAATATATCACTGCCACTGAAAAACTGTTTAACACATAACCTTTATTACAGATGCTAAAAAATAATATCACAGTAAAACTGTAATGCCACAACAGTCAAAATGGTAATACTAAAGACTTAGGCATTGATAGCATCACAAAATATTGATAGCATGAATAATGTTATAGTTCACTTACAATTATGTATTCTGGGTCTCATTTTTTGCCTAAGTTTCCAAAGGATAGTTTTAACATACTCCAGTTATTTTCTTAAAAGAAAGAGTGTCATAGAACAAATAGTATAGTATCCCTCACAATGTTTCTAATCATACCCTGCCTAGAAAAGGAGTGATCGCCCTTAAAATTGCAGCCCCACTTGTTGGTGACTGCCCCTGCCAGCCCCTAGCTACCACATAGTTAATGTCTCATTTGTGTTCCAATACATTTCCACCTTCTTTTATGTAATGGTACATATAGTTATATTTACATATAGTTTTCAAGGCTGAAAAAAGACAGACATCCATCCAGTTCAGTTTTCCCTCATTTTAGGGAAAAAATTCCTTCCCGACTCCAATCTGGCAATCGGAATAAATCCCTGGATCAACATCCCTACTTCAGAATCCTAGTCACTATAACTTGTTATTCTATTATGCTCTCGAAATGCATCCTTTTTTGAACTCTGTTACTGAATTCACCATGACAAGTTCCTCTGGCAGAGAGTCTCACTGCTCTTACAGTAAAAAATCCCTTTCTATGTTTATGTAGAAACTTTCTTTCCTTAAGGCGTAGAGGATGCCAGCTTGTTCTGGATACAGTCCTGGGTATAAAAAGATCCTGGGAGAGATCTCTATATTGACCTTTAATATATTTAAACATATTTATTATGTCACCCCGAAGCCATCTTTTCTCTAAATTAAATAACCCTAATCTTGTTTATCTTTCTGGGTATTGCAGTCCACTGAGTCCTTTTATTATTTTTGTTGCCCACCTTGGTACCTGTTCAAGCTTTACAATGTCTTTCCTGTGCACTGGTGCCCAAAACTGTACACAATATTCCATGTGTGGTCTAACCAGTGACTTGTATAATGGGAGAATAATTTTCTCATCATGTGCATCTATGCCCCTTTTAATACACCACATAATCATGTTTGCCTTTGCAGCTGCTGCCTCACACTGGCTGCTACAATTAAGTTTACTGTCCACGATGATTTCCAAGTCCTTCTCCATGTCACTTTTACCAAGGGTTTTTCCATTTAACATTAATCATGGAAGAGATTTTCTTTCCCATGTGCATAACCTTGCATTTAGCTGTGTTAAACCTCATTTGCCACTTCTCTGCCCAGGCCTCCAACTTATCCAGATCTCTTTGTAATAACACATTATCCTCTATTGTTTTGATTACTTTACAGAGCTTAGTATCATCTGCAAAGCTCGATATTCTACTGTGTAATCCCTGTGTAAGATCATTAATGAAAATATTAAGAATAGGGCCCAATACTGAACCATGTGGTATCCCACAAGTAACAGGGATTCTGTCTGAGTATGTACCAGTAATCACTACCCTTTGTTTTCCATCACTGAGCCAGTTACTTACCCACTTGCAAACATTTTCCCCCAGTCCAAGCATTCTCATTTTACTTACCAACCTTTCATGTGGCACAGTATCAAATTTTTTAGAAAAATCTAGATATACAACATCCAATGCCTCACCACGATCCAGTCTATAACTAATTTCCTCATAGAAGCTGATGAGATTAGTTTGAAAGGACGGTTCATCAAGGGACTTTACAGAAAGTAAAGTGGTCCATTGCGATTTAAAGGCATTGCTTCCCTCAATTTGGGTTCCTGACAACGGCATGTCTAGCAATGATGTTGTGCTGTCGGTGCCTGAGCTTTTAACAATTAACAATGTCCTACCTATTTCTAGATATTTCCTCCTTTATGGGCTGCATCAGCTCCTCAGGTCACTATAGTTACAGACCTGTTTGATCTCTCCTGATAGGCTGTCAGGGCTGGTTGCTATAGCTACAGACCTCGTGTCCTCAGCTGCTCATCACTGCAGGGCAGTATAAACTAGTAAAGCCAGTAAACACACCCCTAAATTCAAAAATGAAACTGAGGAAACAGGACTGAGGTGTGACGATTCAATGAAGTGAGACAACCCCTTTAAGTTAGGGATAGCATGCAGACATTACACAACAGTGAATGCAGGGCATCTGAGTTTGCCAGTGAAGTAAAGATGAGTTTGTCACACTGTGTGTGGTTTTCCATGGGCATGTAGGTAAACTTTTATAGTTACTATAATTAAATAAGGTTTCACAATTTACAAAGAACATAGTTACATGATACAGTTAGCATTAGTACTTGTCACACAGCGCGCCGCAGCCCGCATGTCGGGCCGCGGGCGCACTCCGGTCCCCTCTCCCGACTCACTGCCTCTCCCGGTGAGTAGCGCCGCGGTCCACTTGCTTGTAGTACAGACAGGAACTTACCTAACTGCGCTCCTGCTCTCCTCCTCTGCTGGCCAGGCACGCTCTCCTGTTCTCTAGGGCACACGCGCCCCGGCTCTCTGAAATTTTAAGGGCCAGCGCGTCGGTAATTGGTTATTGCCGGCCGCTGATCCTATATATTCCAGACACCTCCCTTTGTCCCCTGCTGTATCTTTAGTGCATGTTGCCTTTAGATAAAGCCTTCCCAGAAGCCCTGTCCGTATTTCCATGTACAGAACCGCTTGCCTCCGTCCAACGACTACGTACCTACGCCGCCTGCCCTGACCTTCCTGCCTGTCCCCGAGTTTGCCTCACGACTTGGTACCTCGCTGCACCTCAGCCGCCTCCGCAAGCTAGCCATGCCAGGGGTAGCGACCTGGTGGAATTCCCGGCGCAGCAAGTCCATCCCGTTTTGCGGCGGGCTCTGGTGAATACCAGGACCCACTTAGACTCCACTACCTGGCGTGGTCTGTACCCCTGCTTGTGGTGGTGCAGTGGATCCACTACTCCTGGTCGTTACAGTACTGCTATTTCCTAAACTTCATGATGTACTGCATTTTTCAGACAACTTGAATTTGTTCATATATTTATAGGTAAACATAAGCATATACACTAGTTATCAGTTATCATATGAGAACTTTCCAGTTCTTTGTTGATCAACTGTGTTTTGTGTAGTAAAGTTATATATTTGGTCTTTTTTTTACCCATACAAATAATATCATTTTTGGTTAGATGTCTCCAAAGCATCCAGTCTAATGAGGATCAAACATGGAATGTATAATTCTGTCCAGAAATAAATATACATTCACTATGATATGTATAAAATAAGTAAAAAAAAAGAACATTGTGGCACATTTATTATGGCAATTGTGCCTGAATTGTAGCGCAATTTGTGCCAGAATTCTGGCATACATGCTTTATATCATATGTATTACGTGTTTTAGAACGTTTCTAGATACTCTTGTGCCATGTTTGACAAAAGGAGTGGCTTTAACATGGGGATGCACGTGGCTTTGTGTGTGACGGTGTGCGCCAAAAATTAATGGCATAAAGGAAGCCAGTTAATAGAATGTTTAAACTTAGTAAACTGTCTACTGACGGTCTAAACCTGCATCAGATTTATCAACACTGATAAATGTGGTGCATTGTAGGACTGTCTAGTCTAAATTTATGTCTAGACAGTATTGATAAATCTGCCCCAATGTCTGTCAAGAGAGACAACTAATCCCCTTCTCTCCAGACCATTTAGAGTAAAGAATATATGTTGATTCCATGATGTTAATGGGTATTTTAAACATCCTAAGTAAATTCAATTCAATGTATATTCATTTCTACAGGGAGCAGTGATGGTTCTTGGGAGAAAGAAAAACTTCAGTCTCTCCCTACCCAAGGATCACAAGCCTCTGTTAACCATGCCACCTTGCCTGGACAGCATAACCTTCCAGTTACTCATCCTCTCAACTCTCTACAACAGAATCACCTTCTGCCAAATGGTACGACATGCTGCCATTCATCCCTCATAAGGAAACAAATTTTATCAGGTGCTTTTACTGGAACCTTAAAAAACATTTATTTTATAACTTATTAGTGCTTTATATGTATGACATTGATATTCTGTATCCAATTGGACCACAAGGATAAAAGCACAAAATTGGTATCTGGTTGGTTAATGGCATAAACGGCTGCAAGCAATTCAACTTCTGAGCTTCTGGTGATGCAAGCCCCAAGGAGCAGAGGATAGTCATTGATTGATCTGGGTGTGCAGTACAGTACAACTGTAGTTTAGTGCAAAAACTGTGGAAGGAGCAGACTGGCCATGGGGCAACCAGTCCAAAAGATTTATGTTTTGGGGTTGGGTTGATGTTGGAAAATGGTTGCACCTATGTGCAGTTAGATTGTTATGTATTTACAGTATGTACATACCTAATGTATAAAAATGTATACATCCATGAAAAATAGAGGTGACATAAATCTTTCAGACTGCCTACTAAATAACTATTTAGTTCTCCTACATTCTAGGAAGCAGCCTGGAAATCTTCAGTCCTGTGCATATCACTTCTGCTCTTAGTCTGTAGGGAAAAAGTGCAGATCTTTATGATGTTATGTAGATCTGCATGTGTCACCTACATGTTCTGTAAGCAATTGTTCTAAGGCATACTAAGAGGTGAATTGATAATGATGCTTATATTCATCAAACACACAAAGGAAAGCATCACTGTAAACAACGGGTATAGTCCATAGTCCTAAGCGGCATGCAATCACAGGTTTACATAGGGTACAGGTTTGCATAAATCGCAACCAATATTCTTCTAGGGTATTATTTTGCTGTTTGTCAATCTTATTAAGTTAATACAAAGGGCAGTTAGAAAAATCAAATCCCATCCCAGACCTTTTTGATTTGTTCTCTATCCTGAACCATGTGATAAGTGGAGACATAACATAATTCTTGCACCATAATGAGATTGAAGAAGAACAAGATAATACTCTGAAATAATATTGGTTGTGATTAGTGTTATGCCTAAAATGTTTTTCTAACCCTAACTCTGTCGCTATCCTAAATTGGGGTAAAGGTTCTTATGAATTAATTTACTGATCTGCAGCACTCCCAGTATGGGGGCACTCCCAGTGCTGTGTCAGTGGTCTAATGTCACTTGGTAAATGTCATTGAACTGGAAGTTAAGCCGAACCAGGAATGCCTCAGAGTGGTGAGTTATCCCTAAAAATTTAAAGTCCGGAAAAAAGTTTTGAATTCACGGCACTCAGCAATACATGAAATAATCACTCCAATGTATTAGCACCTTGTAGAATATAAAATATGGGTCACATCGCATAAAGGTGAAGAGATGTAAAGAGGAAGCGTGATCACATGCAAAACGACTGTTTCCTTTACATCTCTTCACCTTTGCGCGATGTGACCCATATTTTATATTCTACAAGGTGCTAATAAATTGGAGTTATTGTTTCATGTATTTGTGAGTGCCGTGAATTCAAAACTTTTTTCCGGATTTGGACTTTTCTGCACTTTTTTTCACCAGGCACCACTAAAAAAATATTTGTGAATGCATAGGGCAACATGTATGAAAGGTTTTTTACCCTTTTTCTGGCGTACAATGCACTTAACTTAACCGGCTACTGTGTCTAATGCTCCTAACGTATGTATTAGGCGCATTGTTCGTAAAACTCGACACTTTCAAATGTGCCTAACATGAAAGGGTGTTCTGGGGCGTTCTGGGAGCGTTTTGGGTACGTGTCAAATGACATTCGTAAGATTGGACACATATATGAATGTGGTTCAGCAAAACTGGGCGCATTACTGCTCCGACAGGCAGACCTATTTCAATGTGGTCTGCCTGAGCCTGAGGAGTCGAAGTGAAGCTAGATGTGCTGTAAAGGGCAAAAATGTCCAATATCTCTCAACTTACACCAGTACATTAATAAAAAGTAATTTGCTATAATTATCAAACTGTATAAAATGTAATTATTTAAATTTTATGAAAAATGTGATCATATAAAATTAAAAATATATAATGTCCCCAAAATATAGAAATATCTCCTATAAAATGTATTTAAAATTCATAGAATCTTAAACTAATTTTACATTAAATAACCCACTGATTATGTTGCTCAGATTTTTGTATTTAAAATTTTTACTACATTAAATTTGAAATGTATTTTTGCTGCTCTCACCCTTTATTCTACATACAACAAGAGCCAGCACAGCACAGGTCTTGCTGGGACCTGTGGTTCACCAAGCAGGATCAGTACCATAGTTTCGATTCACTGACATGCTATTCTAATGCCTTTTCTTTTATTTCCAACCTATCTTTAGCCTCTATACATGTTTGGCGCATTACTAATGTGCCTAAGTTCCGTAATGCACCTAACACATAGGTGAGGTGCGTCAAACTCAACACACCATTTATGAATGCACAAAAACCACTTTCGTACATCAGGCGCATTATACACTGAAAATGAGACTCGACTATTCACTTTGACGTGCCTTCCTTCATACATGTCTCCCATAGTGTCTGCCTCTCCTATGCATGTTTGCGGATTGGTGCCACAGTTATCTATCTCTTTTTCGGTTTGATCCCTAAAAACTTGCTGACCCCACCTTAGAGTTAGGGTTGATTTTTTTGTCAAAATCTTATTTGGATCAATTGATTCACTTTATCCGAGTCAGATTACAAAAAAGTGCACTAGTTGTAATTTGTGCAAGCCTGTGATTTATGTAAACCTGTGGTTGCATGCCAATTAGGCTCACCAGCTATATTCTGATATGGCCTATACCAGTAGGTTATAGTGATGCTTTCTTTTGTGTGGAACTGTGAGGTCCCTTCCACAGAGCACCTACACTGGTGTGCAGCATCAGTTTTTTTTTCCTACTCACATGCATGTAGGTGCATGCTGATATGTGCTCCCTATAGTTCTGTACCAGAGAGTGGAAGAAGACCGCCACTCCTCAGCACTGGAACAAGAATATTAAGGCCTGCTACTACATATTGTGATCATGGAAGATTTGATATGGATCATAATATCTCCTTTATGAGTTTGTAAATTTCAAACATTCAAGATTATTTATTAGTTTACATAAAGATGTAATCAACATTATATAACTTTACAGATACATTTATAGCTTTTTTTTTATTATAGATTTCAAATGTAAATTATTCCAGCTATTTGGGCAGCCCAGTGTCTGCCATAACTATGCTCTGGCGATTTGCATTCTCAGACACAGTTACCCAACTTTTCACTAAATAAATATATGTATATTCTTTAAAACGATGTTCAATTGTAAATATACCCTTAGGGCCACATGTATGAAAATGGTCTACGACTATCTTTGTTGCCCATAGCAATCAATCAGAGCCCTCCGTTCATTTCCTATAGTGCTCTGAAAAAATGAAAGGGGAGCTCTGATTGGTTGCTATGGGCAACAAAAAAAGTCTTAGACCTAGACAGTTTTCATACATGTGGCCCTTAATGTAATTTTAAGCTCATAGATCTGAAGTTTTAACTACGTAGACTGTTTCAGTACCAAATTAAAGTGCTTTATGTCTGATTTTAAGTTCTTTAGACTTTTTTCTTTTGTTGTTGTTGTCATGCAAATAAAGGGCTCTTTGGTTTTTCTATGCATAATTCTAAATAGCGTATGAAATTCTAATGCTGTGCCATCCTTCAAACAAATTAGCACAAAATGAATAGGATAATCTGAAATAGTGTTATCTGTGTGAATGTATTGCATAGGGCCCCTCATCTAGTTGTCTGCATATTTTGGCTTCATTTTTTAATTGTACTAGCAATAGTGACCAAGGTGCCTCTCATTACAGAAGTGACAGCAAGATATGCAGCTGGTAGAGCGGGAAGTCTGGTTGCTTTGGCAGATTTAACTCACCAGAAGCCTCTCCGGAATTACTGTAGGGGAGCATCTTCTCCTTTAGAGGACTCAGCATGTATATTTAGTGCATGCACAGTCTAGTATATCAGTGGGAGCTAATGGTTATAAGGGCGCATTCCCACGGCATAGGACAGCCGGTATTTGTCCTGTTTTGCACCCGTCCCCACGGCCGCGTGGGGGGGGGGGTGGCTTCTCTCCGTGATGAGCGGAGTAAAGCCCTCCCTCTTCACATTGAGAAGCACAGATTCCGTCCGAAAACCGTACAGAATGTGCTTGCTCAATGTTTTGCCGCCGGACCGCCGGCGGCAAAACCGCCCGACGGAAAACCCGTGCAGTGGGGACTGCTGCACGGGTTTTCCATAGAGCACAAGGGTGCTCATTTTCGCCCGGTTTTTTCAGGCGGTCTGAAAAACCGCAAACCGGCTGAAAAACTGGCCGAAAACCCGTGCAGTGGGTACATGCCCTAATGCTTCATTCATTCTACAGTGGTGCTGCAGACTGTGGCCCCTCTGCAGATTACAGCTGATTACTAGGGCCTTAGCAATGGGAAACCAAGTGATTACCTTATTTTCAGGAACCATTACAAAAAAAAGTGATTGTCCAAACTGCAAAACCTTTGTGATGTGATTATGAAATTGCTCTTATGTTTATCCATATTTTAAAAAGTTTCCAGATAGCGCTCTCTAAAACAACCTCTGGGGACTTTTATGAATTTCCCAAATGTATTAAACATTTTTATTCACATGGTTTTTTTATCTGAACAAAAGCTCTTTACAATGCTTCATCTATGAAGAATTTCAGGAATGGTTCTGTTGGGTGTGCATTTTTTCAGCTTTAGAAATAAAAATTAAACTAAGTATCTAATTAGCATTTGATGAAATATTCTAAATTGTAATCTTAAATTTTTCTTTGTTTTTGCTTGATAGGTCTGGAACTTCCTTTTATGATGATGCCCCATCCACTAATTCCTGTAAGCCTACCTCCAGCCTCTGTTACCATGGCCATGAGCCAGATGAACCACCTCAGTACCATTGCGAATATGGCTGCAGCTGCACAAGTACAAAGTCCACCATCCAGGGTTGAAACATCGGTAATAAAGGTACTTTTGGAATAGCCTTCTTAATTTTTTTTTAATGTTTCTTTATTTGCTAGTTAAGAAATATATCACACTTCCAATAGTATGTTGTAGCCATGTTTTTGGTTATGTACAAACAACTTTTTTGCTGCCCTTACAATTGCACTGAATCCTTGTTGTGGAGTAATACTAGTTATGAATGAGTTAATAACTGTATAGAAGACATTGTCATAGAAACCCTAGACATCTGGTAGTGACAAAAAACACAAATTATTGGTGTCCAAAAATTGTTTAGTAATAATGAAAACCTGTTTATATCTCATATATTACACACAATAGATTAGGAAAATATTAAACCCCTAAAAGTCCCTAGATTTGTTCAGCTTTCAAGAGAACCTGTCACCTGAGGACAGCACAAACTAGTGGCAGACCTGCTGTTTCCAGCGCTGTGTCCTTTATTCTGTAAGATGCTGTAGTCTTAGAGTATTTAGTGCTCAAATCTGCAGTTTTCAGCCAGAAAAGTGTCATGAAAAGAGTCAGTTTTGCCCATCTGAGGCTAGCCCCGCCCACCTCAACTGATTAACCTATTACTTTAAATAGGTAGAAACATGTGAATAACTGCCAGGTGGGCGGTTCTAGCCTTTGGTGGGTGGGGTTAACACCTGCTCATGAATAAGATTTGAGCATTAAATGCTCTTAAACTACAGCATCTTACAGAATAAGGGACACAGCGCTGGAAACAGTATGTCTGACACTAGCTTGTGCTGTCCTCAGCAAGGAGGGCATAATCTATGTGACTGGTTCCCTTTCAGTACATTACTACCACTAGCATAAAGTTAGTAAGGTCTAAAAAAGACAGACGTCCATCCAGTTCAGCCTATTGTGCCATTATTTTGATCCAGAAGAAGGCAAAAGGTAGAAGCCAGTTGTCCTAATTTTATGGAAAAAAAATCCTTCCTGACTCCAGTCTGGCAATTGGAATAAATCAATGACCCCTCTCCAGAATCCTAGTCACTGTAACTTGATATACTATTACGCTTAGAAATGCATCTAGACCCTTTTTGAACTGTTAGTGAATTCACCTTGACAAGTTCCTTTGGCAGAGAGTGCCACAGTCTCACTGCTCTTACAGTAAAGAATCCCTTTCTATGTTTATGAAGAAACTTTCGTTCCTCCAGATGTAGAGGATGCCCCCTTGTTCTAGATACAGTCCTGGGTATAAATAAATCTTGGAAGATATCTCTATATTGACCCTTAATATATTTAAACATATTTATTATGTCCCCCCAAAGAATTTTCTCTAAATAACCCTAATTTTGCCAATCTTTCTTGGTATTGTTGTCCACCCAGTCCCTTAATTACTTTCGTTGCCCGCAGTTGAACCTGTTAGAGCTCTAAAATGTGTTGTGCGCTGGTGCCCAAAACTGAACACAATATGCCATCTGTATCTGAGTTAGCTAGTGGGAGAACAATGTTCTCATCGTGTGCATCTATGCCCCTTTTAGTACACCCCATGATCCTATTTGCCATGGCAGTAGCTGCCTGACACTGGCTGCTACAATTAAGTTTACTGTCCACTAAGATTCCCGAGTTCTCCATGTCGCTTTTACCCAGAGTTATTCTGAAATGGAACTTTCCTCACCATGTACATAACTTTGCATTTTTATGTGTTAAACCTCATCTGCCAATTTATTCAGAAACCATTGTAATAGAATATTATCCTTTATTGTGTTGACTACTTTACAGAGCTTAGTAAATTTTCAAACTCACATTTCAATATTTTGTAAGCAGATATTGTGTATAAAATGTATACAATTCTATTGATTTTAGGTGGTTAAATACTTCTGTAAGACAGATATTATATTTATTAATATAGTTGGACATTTTTCTGCTGTGTCTTCTATGATTCTATAACGTATACCAAAAAATACCATAAGCTTTTTCTTTTAAAAGACAATAAATAAAACTAAGCATAAAAAATCTTTTGTTATTTTTTTTAAAATATATTAGAATTGATTACTTGAAATAGATTTTAATATTTTTGTCTGCTAGGAATACATTTGGTATGACATGTCCTGTATAAAATTTGCTTTCTGCATATTATAGTATGCTCTAAAATATTTTTAAACTGGAGGTATCATTTAAGGCATTTTGTATTATTTTTTTTTCTGTATTGTTAAGACACTGCTTGAAAAGACTTTTGAATAGACATGAATGCATTGTGTGCGCTTATAAAGATTTGAGTAAGATTGCTACATAAAAAGATGAATAAATAAAAAGGTTACTTTTATTGTCAGAATGGAAAATATTATTCAGATTATAGCGATTATAAATAGCTTTAAAATGATACTAAGAAAGTAGTACCTTAGGTCAACCTGTCTGAAATTACATTTTGAGAACTATACATGGTTTTATGGGTTGTATTATGTAGCTGCCTTGGCCTCATGCTGAGAGATTTTTTGAATCTGCCCTTTCTGAAATGAGATGAGCATTAGATGTCCTTTTGTAATAGAATGTTTAGATATATGAGATGGGTGAATGGCAGAGGAGCTGTAACAGGCTGGGATAGCCAAGCCTGACAGCCATGAATCACTCTGTGTATGATTGCCATGACCTGTACATGCTGAAGACATAGAGGGGGATATTTTCATGCATTTTACTATGTTTTATTTTGTTGCAATTGAAAGGATTATGCCAAATATAGCTCCATATATTTTATGACCTTATTAGCCATAAAAATTGAAAAATCTACAAAATGGCACCATAAAACACTGCAGTCTATTCTTTTAGCAGCAAATCTACAGATATTCCAAGGTTTCCTAATAAATATTGAATTTATTTAAAAGCTGATATAAAATGCAGGATTTGCATAATGAGGTAAAGCAAAGTGTGGGTTATCTGTATCGGAACTATACTTTGTAATGTTTGAGGCCTTTAAGGTAAAAATTGTGTGCGATGTTATTACTTGTACATGTACATAAAATTCTCATTTTGTAAAAAACAATGTTGATGGTAAAATATAATTTAGTTTTCTATTTAACATTTAGGAACGGGTTCCAGATAGTCCATCCCCTGCACCTTCACTGGAAGATGGCCGAAGACCGGGCAGTCATCCCTCATCTCACAGAAGCAGTAGTGTGTCTAGTTCTCCAGCACGGACTGAAAGTTCATCGGATAGAATTCGTATGTCATATACTTCTATACATTTCCAAAGTAAACAAGCACTCTTATTCATTTTACATTTGGTGCTACATAGAGCAACTAATAAATCACTAATATACAGTAAATTGCTACAGAGGGAAGCTTATAAATCATTAATATACAGGGAATTGTCCTCTACAATTACTGTACATGATTATTACTGTTTTCCATCTGTCTCCTACTTCTTACTTATGTATATTATTTAGGTCAACAAGAAGAAGGGACATAAAAAGAGGGTGTTACTGCAGGATAAGACAGTTACTTAGGCTGCAATCAGAGAGACACATAGGTCTGCTTAGTAGCTGTACATACATTTTTTATGATCCTAGCATTATTTAATGCATAGAGGCAGTAAAATGGTTCCAAAAATAGATTTTTAAATTGATATTGAATATACATTTAAATAATTACACAATATACCTTTAAATAATTGCCATCTACTACCACGCACACTCATACATACAGATATTCTTTCTACATGTAGTTAAAATATGGGGCTGACTGTATATTGTAATTTGTGAAAAGACTTGTAGTGAACCAGTATATAGAAAATAATAGAGGTTTGTCCACAGGATATTCATAGGATAGGCTGTTTATGTAACTCTCATAGTGCACATAAACATTCCTCCTTTCTAATGATCTGTGGAGATCCCAGCTGCAGTCAGACTTATCAGTCCTGTGATGACTGATGTTTGGTATCATGATGTTAACAGCAGATCCTTTAAATCCTGTAAGTTGTGAGGTCGGGCCTTCATAGACAGAACTTTTTATCAGCACATCTCACTGATGCTTGATCAGCCTAAGATTTAGGGAATTTAGAAGTCAGGTCAACAGCTGGAACTGTTTGTCATGTTTCTCAAAAAAATACTAAATAATTTTTGCAGTGTGGCAAAAGAGGTCACTGCCATTAGGAATAGTATTGCCATAAAAGGGTGCACTTGGTCAGTGGCTGGAACTTGTAACATCAATAGGAATGACAGCACTATGTGTCACTAGTATGTAATGGTTTTGGTCTAAAACTCACTTTTTTCTCCATAGGTTTTTCTATGGGGAAAAAAGTGAGTTTTAGACCAAAACCGTTTCATACATGTGACCCTTATATGTTTCTCAGAAAGCCATTGTTTTGAGCATCACTCGTCCACCCATACTGCATTCTGGTGCTCTTCAGAAACATGATGTGCATGCATCCGACTGTCTACATGAAGTAAAAAAAATGTGATTCACCAAACCAGGCAACCTTCTTCGATTGCGCAATGGTCCAATTCTTACGTTCATGTGTCTATATTAGACATTTAGTGAATGAACATGGGTCAGCATGTTTGCTGCCTTACTGGTCTTCCAACGCATTAACTGATCTGTATGTATATATACATATAAATATACACACACATAGACAAAATGGTTGGTACCCTGTCATTAAAAAGCAAAATGCAAAATCCACAGTGGTTAATAAAATAACTTGAAACTAACAAAAGTAATGAAAAATTTAACCTTTTTTAATCTTTTGAGGCAGTCAATGAGAACAAACAATTTCTGTAAATTTCAATACAAGACTTCTGCACCCATCCAATATATTTGGCCCAATCTTCGAGAACAGACTGTTCCAGTTGTCTCAGGTTTGAAGGGTACCGTCTCCAGACAGCATGCTTCATTGTACTCCGCACAGATTCAAAACACCCTATGCCAGATGCAGCAAAACATGCTCCAAAACATAACCAAGCCTCCTTCTTGTTTAACATTTATTTTTTTGTCTGTGAACACAGAGCTAATGTGACTCACGAAAAAGCTCCAGTTTTGTCTCATCTGTCCAACGGACATTCTCCCAGAAGCTTTGTGACTTGTAGATATGCAATTCTAGTCTAGCTTTTTTTGTAAGTTTGTTTCAACAATGGTTTCTTTCTTTGTTCTTCTTTCATAAAGTCCACTTTGGCCAAGACATTGATAGATGATGCATTCTGACACAGATTTGACCTTGGAGTTTACCTCTTATCTCTTTGGAAGTTGTTCTTGGCTACTTGGTTGCCATTCCTATTATATGTCTCTTAAATTTGCAGCACCACGTTGAAAAAATATAAACTATTTATTCACCCACGTGTCAAAGGCAACGTTTCAACTCCTCAATGGAGCCAATTTAAAGCTTGACTACAAATGGCTCCATTGAGAAGCTGAAACGTTGCCTCTGAGACATGGTGAATAAATAGTTTTTCATTTTTCAATGTAGTGCTGCTTTTCCCCCTTTTTTGTGCTGTTGGACTTGTTGGGACTCTGATCCAAATTCCATAAACTTGCATGAAATTTGCATATTTAATCATTGGTGGTGCTGCTCCTTGCCTTCTATAGTTTATAGGAACATGAAGCTGTTTTATATAATTTTATAGTCCTTATTTTTAACATGTTTGTCTAATTTTCTTTCTAATCTCTTGAGACAATTCTCTACTTTGGTCCATGTTGAGTGTGCTACACACCAAACCAAACACACAGTGACTGCTTTTCATCTTCTAAACAGGCAGACTGACTGGTTGCAAATTTGAGGACATCTATGATGCTAATTACAGGACACATCTTAGTTTAACATGTCCCTATGGTCAAATTATTTCCAACTCTTTTTAAGGGTATTATAATTTTTGTCCACCCCAGTTTTATTTTTTTGGGGTATGGAGCAGGCTCACTCGCTGAAACCCACCACTAACAGCAGGGATAGGAGTCAACTCTGATCTCTGCTGTTTAACCATTTAGATATCGCAGAGTTCAAATGAATAAAAAATGGTATGCAGCACGTTTCCTTCCTCTGATTGGTCCCTCTATGAAGAGACCGCGGAGTGCCTCAGACAGGCAGGAGTAGAACTGCTATCTTGGCCAATCTCACTAAAGTACAAAGTTTTAAAAAGTATAAAAATAATAAAAAGTATTAAAAGTTTAAATCCTCCCCCTTTTAAAAGTTTAAATCCTCTCCCATCAAAAATAAAAAAAAAGTTTAACGTTTGGGTAACCGCATCCTTTTAAGACTCGATCATTAAAAAAAAATTCCAATATCCTGTATGCTGAACAGTGTAGATGAAAACAATTTCAAACACCAAAACAGTTTTTTTCAGTCATTTCACATCCCCTAAAAATTGGAATTAAAAGTTATTAAAAAGTTTTATGTCCCATCTGTCCCCCTCCGCGTAATTAACAGATTTAGACACTTGATGCAGGGGATGCAGCTGTCAGTGTGTGGAATTGAGCACCGCAGAGAGAGATTACTCTTTCTTCTCAACCCCACCGTCATACGGGTATTGACTTTATTTTTTACGCACCCCCTCCTTCCTTGGGGGGGATGAAAAAATTGTATCATGACCCCTGATCCCCCCCGATAACTGTGTCCTAGACTCCCCTTTTCGGCGCTCCCCATTTCCCTGGAACTGAATGATCTTTGAAGGTCCCCTTGTCTAAACGATTCCAGTGGGTGTTCAGGATTTTTCTGGCTAATCATAGTAAAGATTCTAGACCCCGCGGTTCAGTGGGGGGCGCTGAAGTGTTTTACAAGGCACCCTATAAAAACGGAGCCCGGCTGAAACGTGAAGCGGCTGCCAAACTCCAATCATGAGGGGGGGGCCCACCTGCAGAGCTACCCCAAAAATCCTCGGGGTCCGATTCTGACCTCAGATTTTTTTGACAAGGCGGGTGAGGTTTTTCATTAAGGGAGAAGAAACATAGGGGGGTCCTCAAGTTGGGAGCTGGTTTTTATAAATTGGGAGCAAAAAGCCGGGCAGATATCTGGCGGGGGGCTTGGGGAGAGGAGGGCTTCGCTGTATGCCCCCCAAATTTAAAAGGTTCCGGGGAGGCCAATTGAAAACATTGAAAAACATATTGGTGTCTTCAGGAGTACTATCCAACCTATAAAATCTGCCAAACCCGGCTACGAACGGAAACCCAGGCGGAGCATCTAACCGCTTGCGGGATATTTGAAAAATACGGCCCTTCCCCCCTTTCAGGCGACATCCTCAACTCCTGGAAGACCCCCTTCTAACAAGTGAACTAACAGCGCTTAGCGTCCCTCCCTGGGGGGAAGAGTCCGGGGCCCCAGATGGCTTCACCCTAAATTCTCAAAGTTCAAAGAGAGGAAACTCACCCCACCACTTTGGCCCTTTTTTTAATATGGGGGTGGGCGACTCGCCCTTCGATCCAGAATTTCTCAATCATTCACGGTCATCCCTAAAAAAGGGAAAGGACGAACTGTGTCGGTATGGGCCCAATCTCGCTCATTAACACGGAGCAAGTCTTTGCAAAGTTAATCGCGACACGGTTAAGCCCTTCTGGGAACTCTAATACATCTAGCCGGGGGGGGTGTGTACTCAAGGAAGGCGAGGAACAATCCTGAAGACCCTTCCCCGAACACCATGTGCCCCACCAAGACCCCCGGGTTTTTACTCTCTTTAGATCCCCGAAAAGGCTTTTGACGGGGTGGACTGGCCCTTTCCTTTTTGGGCCATTTTCGCACGGGGGAGGGGCCCCCGGGATTTATTGCAAAGATCTTGGGATTGTAAACCCCCGCAGGCGCAGATTCAGTTAACGGCTCTTTTCCTCCCCCTTTTCATATGCAATGGTACCAGGCGGGGGTGCCCCCCTCTCCCCTCTTCTTTGTATGGCGAGGGAGCGGTTCCCCGGGTTTCCCGCCCCAATTACGTAAAGGGGATGCGTTTGGCAAGTTAAAGAAAAATGCTAGTTTTCGCTGCGCCTTCCTCCGTATGTCACAGAGCCCCTACTCTCCTTGCCATCGATTCCCCGGTTCTCAACCTTTGGGGAATTTATAACCCCAAGCAAATGGCCAAAAGGGGTAGCTTGAACCTCACCTGCCCCCTGAAGGGTAGCCCTGCTGAAGGGTGATTACTCTTTTTCCTGGGCCATTCTTTATTTAATACTTAGGGTCCACATCCCCCGCGGGTCCCAAAAGAACTTTTTATCCAACTTTCCCCTTTATTTAACATTATTCAAGGTACCTTTCCAGGGGGGGCAGAAAGGATTCCCCGGATAGGTCGTATTAAAATATTTAAAAAAGAAAGTCTTGCCCCCCACTTCTTTTTGTTCCAAGCTGTTCCCATTGTGCTCCCAAGCCTTTCCCCGGTCGTTAATAGCCTACTGTCACGCTTCCCTAGGGCGAAGAAGACCCTAGGGTCTCCAGAGCGATATGACGGGGCCCCCCCGGGGGGAGGGGGGGGCCCCCTTTCCAGATTTCCTTGATATTCCCCCGCGGCAGCAGCATGGGATAAATGGACGGCTTTCACAGTCTCAAGGCTAAATTATGGGTTTAAATTGAGAGGCCCGTATGGCCCTTTTTTGCGCCCTTCCCTGGCTACCCCCCAAGCATTTTGCCCCAAAAAACTGCTAACCGGGGCCCGCTCATCCCGCAGACCACAATTTCTCCCCGTAGGCGTATCCTTCGACAAAGTCTATCATTTCAACGGGGGGTCCCTCACACCAATCAGGGTAACCCGGGGTTACCGGGAAACCCCAGGTCAGTTGGGGTTATGTTGGGAGGGGGAAAGGGGTTCGCGTGATGTGGGAGTTTAAGCGGGGGTAGCTCAAAACTTATTTTAGAGTTGGGATCCACCTCACAAATGGGGAAATTTTAGGCTTCACTACTATCAACGGTAGTGTTTTCCGCTTTTTAGGACCCACTATCTTTTGGGCCCAACCCCTGCTTTGAATCCTGGGCTTGCAGGGGGTCGCCTTGCCCATGCCTTTCTAGGATAATGGCTTACTATTCATAGGATGAGCCTTCCAAATTTAAACCCCATTTAAGGGCTGGGGGAAGGAGCTCTCGCGGGGTTTCGGAGGAAAAGGGGGGGGACATCTTTTTCGACTTCGAGGAACCGGGTATCGTTAAAATTTAGGAGCTTAACTTTAAGTTCTATCCCGCTGGTCAGATCCCTCCTTTTTACCACCCCCTATCCCACGTCACTGCACATGGGCGCTGTTAATGGGATAGGGTCCTGTTACAAAAATGGGGGGAATGCGCGTCCTGCAGTCTTTTTGGGGTAAGGTGGTACCGTTATTTTCCTGGAGGGGGGAAACTTGACAACCGGGGCCCGGGCATTGCTATTTTTCATATACAGGGGTCCTATCGCTCTCCCAAAAAACCGTTATAATTGCCTATTGAAAAGCTGGAAGGCTGTAATCCCCGGGTTGGGGTTCCCCCCTTCCGTGATTACGGATTGGTTTAAAAAGATACAAAAATTTGGGTTGGGGGAGATTGTTGTGACCACGCAACGACTCGTGACTTTTATAAGATCTGGGGGAATGCTTGTTTTTTCTAAAAGGGCCAATACGTTCTGTCCAAAAAACTCTCTAATTGTTGTCTCTGGACCGCTAGGCCTGGTGTATGGGGGGTGGGTCTCCCACACTGGCTGGCTTCCCCTCCCCCTTCATCCCCCTTTTGGGTTTAGTATTGTTTTTTTTTGCTGCGGTTCAATTTGGGATTTTTTCTCAAAGCCTGTTTATTAGGGGTTTCCCCCCGCTATCAATACGACAATGACCTCTGTTAGGATACGACCCGTCTGGGTCAGAAATGATGATCACTGCTCTTTATATTGATACTTGATTGAGGTGTCCTGGGAGTGTTGCTTATCTGCATTACTCTCTTTCTGATGCCTCTCATGTGACTATTTCTCTCAAATTTGCTTCTGCACCTGCTCTGATAGACCGTGACTTATCTATGATAAAGCTCACTATAGAATTCCTGCGAATTGAGAGAATTGATTACCCCTTTTATAATGCAGACCTGTTCAGTACAGTTCATCTATGGTTTTATTCTTATGCTATCATTGATACAACCTTTGTGCTCTATTTGTTTGTACCACCATGTTTGTTGCAGCAATAAAGTTCTTTTTTTGAATGCAAAAAAAAAAAAAAAAAAATTTTTATGTATCCCAAAATGTTGCCAATTAAAACAATACTTCAACCCACCAAAAAGCCCCCGGACGCAGACCCATAGGTGGGAAAACAACAAAGTTATTGGTTGCGGAAAATGCCACTGCAACACAAAGTTGAAAGATAGAGAATGTTTTAAAAAATAAAAAAAAATACACACAACGAAAAACCTTTCACATCTGGTATAACTAGAATTGGAACGACCTAAAGAATATGGATGATACATAATTTATACAGAACATTGAATGCTATATAAAACAAAACCCCTGCAAACAGGGCACAAGTAAATTTTTTTTCACCCCACTTAGAATTTTAGTTCAGTTTCCCAGTACGTTATATGGTACGGTTAACGGCACCAATGAAAAGTACATCTAGTTTCATAAAAAAAAAACACTCATATAACTATGTAGATAAATAAATAAAAAGATTACGGCTTTTGGAAGGCGGGAAGAAAAAAAAAGACCAAACAGCGGGAAGGGATTAAAATTGCTGACACAACAGTTTGGAAATAAATATAGTTGTTACTTAGGTAGTCAACTAGTAATAAAATAACATGTATGTAATTGTTGAAATACTGTATATTTCTTCTCAATACATATTCTTAATTATTGCATTTTATTATTGTCAATGTCGCATTGACCTTATACTGATACTACAATATTTAAGACTGTTACTACACAAATTTAATACTTAATTAATGTAACCTGAGTACAATTACATGACCCACATATAAAGTAACATTCTTCTTAAAAAGGTTTTACTTAATGGGGTGTTCTCACCATAATCTTTGATGGCATACGGTTAGAATGTGCCATCAAAATCTAATAGGTCTGCACCATTTCTGGGAACAGGCCCCCGAAAGTGTTGGTGCAGAATGGATAGTCAGTCACTCTTACCTACCAATCAGCCAAGTGGTGTGTTCAGCTGTACCCTGAGCTCTCATAGAACAGAATAGAGAGTCATGTGAAAGCAGGTTCGACTCTTCATTCTGAACCAACACTTTTTTGTGGCCCTTTCTGGAGACAGGTGCACGTCCGAAACGTAGGACCCAGACATCCGACTTTGATGACATATCCTGTCAATATGCCTTCAAAGTCTATGGCAGGAACATGGGGAAAAAATAAACAAATTACTTACATAGTAACATTGTAGGGGAAAAATTCCTTCCTGACTACACATATCGTAATCAGAATAAATCTTTAGCTCAATGAGTAACTTTTGAACTCTTTTAATGATTTCGCCATGATAAGTTCCTCTGGCAGAGTGTTTCATAGAGAATGTCCCTTGTTATAGATACAGTTCTGAGTATCAGTAGATCAAGGAAGATTTGGGCCTTTGATATACAGTATTTATACATATTTATTTGGGCACCCCCACAGTTGTATTTTTCTTTAAACTAAATAACTGTTTTCCGTTTTAGTATCGCAAGGTTTGAATATTATCAAGTCACTTCTCCTTCTGTCTCTTCTGTTTGGGAATTTGTTTGCTGACCAGTTTGTGGGTCACATATGTAGCTGTTTCAGACTCTTCTCTGCTAAACCTTATGTTTCCTGTAGCTTTACATTACTGTTGATTTTCTTTTGAAATATTTCAGCTCAGAAATGTAGGTTTTCTTATGTAACCTGCATATTTCAGATTCTACCACAGTTTCTGCCACTAGATTAAAACAATAGTAACTTTATTCTATTAGCTGTTCTGGTGTAGACTTGATCCTACAGTATTTTGCAAATTATTAGTGAATTATGTTGTATTGATATGATTTTGTTATAATGCTGTTATGTTTGTTGATTTTCTTGCAACTTTGCTTTATAAGTTATTGTGTGGCCTATGTGGTCCAGGGTAGTCAGTTGTCTTTAGAACCATATTCCAAGTATGTATTTGTCTTTGGCAAATTTGAAATGAAAATTAATTAAGCTCTTGAATAGCATTAGTTTCCATCTTGCTGATCTCAAATGAATCCTATTTAGGCATGTTTCTCACACAGTAGAGTTAAGAACAAGAACATTAAATTAAATTAAATAATCCTATAGTTCTTTGGATTTTATTCTAAACCACTTGACGCTTCCTTGATGAATTGTCACTCCAATCTTGGAGTAAGTTTCTATAGCTGCTCATTTTTGGGATTGTTCACCATTGTTCTCTTTTTGAAGGAAGTGACTCTCTCTGTTTTAAAGAGGCACACGACATTTAGAAATCTCTTTGTAAAGATATATTCTTCTTGTTGCTTCTGGAATTTTCTTTGATTATTGCATAGTGTTAATGTAGAACCTTTGTAGTAACTAGCTCATTCTCACAGTAAAGTTTAGTATATAATGAGGTAAAGATTCAACTGATTCTGTAATCAAATGTTGCTGACATCAATTCCTGGATCTCATTATCAATTAAATTTGGTCCATTACTTGATTAACTGAGAGGATAGTGGCTTCTAGTGATGTGGATGTTGGATAATGTTATTCTTTATATAAAGACATCTAGCCATCAATGGCTGTTATGGGTTTACTTGGGTTCCCCAGAAATATTTATTGTGAAAAATATACACTAAAACATGGGAAAATGGCAGTAACAAACTTGTGTGCTTCAATAGTTTCTGAATTTTTTTTTTGTATTTAGCTATACATCAAAATGGCCTATCCATGAATCATATGTTGATTGGTTTGTCTCCAAACATTATACCTGGCCCAAAAGAAGGGGATCTTGCTGGTCATGAAGCAGGACATGAGGCAAAAAGGATACATATGGAAAAAGGTTGGTATTTATTTTAAATTTCATTAAAAATTATCTTCCTTTAAAGATAGGCTGTTTAATAGGTAATGTTCTAACATTAACAGTCTCTGTTTGCAGCCGTTATGTGACAGACCCCCAGAGCAAATTAACACACAGGGACAGGCAGTGAACCCTCGCGCTAGACCCTGCAATACTGTTCCTACCTACTTGTGCGCTCAACTTTAAGCGGTCGGTGATAACTGGATGGCGGTCCCTATCCTAAGTACCTTGTACAAACATAGAATGTACAAGACAGAAAAAACACAATTGCAGAATAGCCAAGCAGAAAAGCGTCAGAATTAGGAAGAGAAAAAACAGTACCGAACGATAGGCAGAAATGGAGGTTAGAAGGTAAGGAAAATGTCAGAAATCCAGGTAATCCAAAATAGAATACAACACACACCATCTCAAGCCAAAGACTATAACAGGCAATGCTGCTGAACAAAAGTGATCTTCTTAAGGGATGTTTGAGTTGCAGGCCAGGCTGTGATTTAACTAGCCCACACCCAGACCACACCAAAAACAAGGTAATAAGAAAGACGAGTGGTGACACAGTCTTTCACCACACAGTCTCAATTGTGTGCACCCTAGGCTAGGCTAGCAGAAGAGCAAGAAGCTGTCAAAGTCGAGCATTCACTGACAAGGCATTGTTCAGATGCGTTCACAGAAAACATAAATACAAACACAAAAATCATGGGGAAAAGTGCATTTTCCATCATAATTCCTGGAGAGTGGACAGTGGCACCGTCATAACACATTACAGTGCTTCTTGGTTTTATCACACATTGTTTAAAAAAAAAAAAAATATATATATATAAATATATATATAATTATATATATAATATATATATATTAATATTTATAATAATTATATATAAATATATACATATATATATATATATATATATATATATATATATATATATATATATATATATATATGTGTGTGTGTTTATATATACAACTGAAACCAGAAGCGTACATAACCTATGTGAAAAGACACAGATGCATGTTTTTCTCGCTATCAGACATGAAGTGAGAATAAACCTTACCCTTATATTTTCCGAATGCCAGAATAACGATAGAGAGTTTTAAAAGACATTTTTATTACTTTCTGCAGAGTCAAAAGTTTACATACACTAGAATTACTATGCTTTTAAACAATTTGGAACAACCCATATGATGATGTCATTTCTTTGGAACGAAGTGTAGTGGCAACATCGGAGTTAGAAACACACGTGTGGATGCATTTTAAGGTACACCAGAAACACACTGCTTCTGTGTGTAGCATCATGGGAAAGAAATCAGCCAAGATATCAGGAAGAGAATTGTGGACTTGCACAAGTCTGGATCATCCTTGGTTGCAATTTCCAGATAACTGAAGATGCCATGTTTATCTGTACAAACGGGTTCTGTGTCTCAGAGATCAACGTGCTTTGGTCCGACATATGCATATCAACCCAACAACAAAAGCAAAGGACCTTGTGAAGATGCTGGCGAAAGCTGGTAAGATTGTGTCATTATCCACAGGGAAACGAGTACTGAATCAACATGGCCTGAAATGCCATTACTCCAAAAGAAAGATATGAAAGCCAGATTCATGTTTGCAAATGCACACAGGAACAAAGACCTACATCTTTGAAGACATGTCCGGTGGTCTGATAAAACTAAAATTGAACTGTTTGGCCATAATGACCATCGTTACGTTTAGAGGAAAAAGGGTGAAGCTTGGAATCCTAGAACACCATCCCAACTGTGAAACAAGAAGGTGGCAGCATCATGTTGTGGGGTTGTTTCGCTGCAGAAGGGATTGGTGTACTTCACAAAATAGATGGCGTCATGAGGAAAGAAGATTATGTGGCAAAACTGAAGCAACATCTCAAGACATCAGCCAGGAAGTTAAAGCTTGAGTGGAAATGGGTCTTCCAAATGGTCAATGACCTGAAGCATACTGCAAAACTGGTTACAAAGTGGCTTAAGGATAACCAAGTCAATGTTTTGGAGTGGCCATCACAAAGTTCTGATCTCAATCCTAAAATCTATGGGCCAAGCTGAAAAGGCAGGTACGAACAAGGAGACCCACAAACATGACTCAGCTACAACAGTTCTGTCAGGAGGAATGGGCCAAAATTCCTAACAACTATTGTGAGAAGCTTGTGGAAGGAGATCCAAAACGTTTGACCCACGTCATACAGTTTAAAGACAATGCTACCACATACTAATGCAATGTCTGTAAACTATTGACTTTGCAGAAGGTAATAAAAATGCCTTAAAAAATGATCTCTCTCATTATTCAGGCATTAGGCAAACATAAATAATTTTGGTAATCATAATTGATCTAACTGATTTTATGTCAGATATTGAGGAAAAGATGTCCCCCATAGTCTCCCTCATGTGCTTGTCTCTTTTTGCTCAGAATCATGGACCATTATATCCATTCAGCACCATAGTCAGTTGCCTGGGAGCTTCACAGGCAGAGGGCCCTCAGATAAGGAATATATTTCATACTTTTAGGTCTATGTGTATTTGTAGGTGTATGCCCCCGAAATATGGGGCATATACTCTGGATCCCTGGATCAGCGCTACATTTTTAATTGTTTGTGTGTTTTTAGGACAAAGTTTAAAACCATGTGAAAGCAGGGGACCATAGGCCCCCCTAGCCTGCCAATTAATTTTCTGGGCTACCTACAAGATGTCAATAGGGTGTTCTGGGCACACAAAGAGATATGGTTGCATTACATTTTTATGTTCACTGCCTGTTTGTCCAAGTTATATCACTGGTGTGCATTGCTCTTAAACTGTTCCATCAGCTCAGGCTCTTATCTTTTGTAGAAGTTTATATTTTACCTACCAGTACAGTTTGTGGAATTTGTTCATTAACTAACCTCCTCCCTGTATATTAATGTTATGAGTGGTCTACAAATTGTGACCAATCTGGGGTCTTATAATGAGATGATATTGGGCGTCTTCTGGCAAACCATTTAGCAAGACTGACATGTTGGGCCACATGTATGAAAACTGTCCAGGTCTAAAACTCACTTTGTTGCCCATAGCAACGAATCAGAGCGCCCCATTCATT